>JAQFVV010012930.1:0-409521 GCA_028023455.1 Epiperipatus broadwayi
AAGTGTTTAAGATTTTGATCTGGTAGGGTTTGAACTTGGATGCCCTACAACTTCCTTTATGGTTATATAAAATTGTGATGATGATTTTGTTTTACCTTTTCTACATGCACATTACTATAAATTTGGCTAGTGACCAAATTGTAATGGCACAATATATATATATATATATATATAATTATTCAAAATAATATAAGAATTAATACAATAATATTTAAACAGCATTAAACTGTTGCACATGCACTTTGGATTTTAAATATAAAATGAATGAATACTAATTAATACAGTAAAAAAAATATAGTTGAATCTAGTTGATAACGACTACATAGATAGTTGAAAGTACTTCTATTAAATTGTGGTAGACATTTGTTTTTTAAAATATTTTTTTACTGTATTAATTATTGCATTGTTTTGAATAACTATATATAAATGTGTGTGTGTGTGTGTAAATTTATAAATAAATATTATAAAATACAGTATTTGAAAGTTTATAAAAATATATCTATAACCGTCACTTAGAAGCGTTTTCAACTATCTTTGTAGTTTTTGTCACCTAATATATATATATATTATATTGTAATATTATATATTTATATAATTTTTAGCCTATATATTTTTAGTGCTATGGACTAACATGACTTTAACATTTTTTTAAGCAATTCAATGCTTTCATGAAAATTCAAGGTGGTGTTCCTATCACAGTTTGTTAAGTTTTAGTAGAAGCTATTCATTGAGCGTTGATGAAAAATCATTTTCAGTTCTTTAGTTGATTATGTAATTACAGGGAATTTGAACACTGACTTTCAAGCTTCCTTCAGCTATCAATTCTACCTTAAACCACCTATATGCATTACCACACAGTTGTGCATAAGGTTGATGATCTCCAATATATGTATTTCACACATGTATGGGCATGTGTATCAGTGGTTTGAGATAGAGTGGACAGCTGAAGAGAGCTTGAAAGTCTGTGTTCAAATTCCCTATAATTACAATTAAACTCCAGATATATGAAGTATGCCATATTTCAAATATTAGTTGATTACAGTAATGATTTAATGGAACATTTACAAATGACAAATAGATTATCTGCTCTCCAATATCACCTTCAATTTAAAAATGATTGAAATAAGTTTTTTTTTCTCACATCCCTTTTATAAGTTCCTATTTGATTATACCTTTATTTTTCAAAAAATATGTTTCTAAACTCATTAAATGGTTTATTTATCCATAACTTCCATATTATACTATGTATTCAAAACTGTATATATACTCAAAATAAGAGTCATAGATCACATGACCCTATCTTTTGAGCTTGTAAGTTATAAACAGTGAGGATTGCCAATTCCTCTACAAGCTTTATGATAAATGCTTAGCCAGAGCCAGCACTTAAAATATCTCTGTCAGGAACCCCTTCCCAAACCCCTGACCATGGTTTCGTGCTTTGGCACTCCTCAGAGAGGTGTCAGGGTAGGTTCAGACACTAGATCTAATCTTCTTTTTTTTAATTAATTGCATTAAAAGCATTTATTAAAATATATATTTTAAAAATACTTAAAAACTACAACATTTTGCTTCTTTTCATTCAAATTAACATTATTTATATACTTTTAAACAACATAAACTATAATTTTAGATATAATTTTATGCTGTTTTTTAGTATTGTCTTTAAAATTCTTTTTTTTAAACTTTTATTATTATTATGATCTATGTTCTTCATTACTTTTTACAATGCTTTTTTATAATCCACTATTAATGGTTTCGATTGCCCTAGCAATCTTCTTCAGAACTTCTACTTATATTTCCAAATGTTGTTGTTGTTCTTCTTATTATATACATGCAAACACACACTCACGTCACATGATTAGTTATCCCAATATAGATATATATAAAATTAATATCAGTGTGTGTTAGCAACATATTTTCGTCAATATATTTATAACAAATAGCTACATACCATGACTATTTACAAGACCACGTAAAAAAATCAAAAGGAGAGAACATATAATTAACATCGTAATTGAATAAAGATGGAAGAGAATATAGAAAATCAAGACAATAAAATTTTCAAAGGTTTTGTTATTCAATAGTTTTGAATATAGATTTAATTAACATTTTGCTCAATTATAATAGAAAAGTGCAGTTAGAAATTATTATAATTTTAGTTCAGATTACATCGTATTCAATCACCAATTAAAATGTATGTGGAAATGTATTTGTATTTACAACTTTTCTGACTAAATTAAAACCAATTATCATACTTTAATTAAAACAATAAATTAAAAAAATTACAAGATAAAATAATTGAATGGTCATTTTAATAATGGTAAATTATTTAGTGACATAAATTACAAATCACAAATAAAATATACTTGAAAATTTTATATAAATTTCTTAAATATTTTTATTAATTTAATTTACCTAAAACCTGACTAAAAGCAAGAGCTTTTTAACAAATGAAGATGATTGAAAAACATAAGTGATTGATGAATTAATTTTAGTCAGTAAAATTTTTTATTCGGTGAGATATTTTTTTTTAATAAACACTCTTTATTAAAATAGTGAAAATAAGAATCATAGATCACATGACCCTATTCTCTTAAGCTTGTAAGTAATAAAATTTAATTTTCTCTGTAATTTATATATTAGTTGTTAATCATTTTTGATTGATTGCTATCGTGACAGAAATTATTTTAATTATTACAGCCTCTAGGCCATCTCTCTCATCCAGTCACCTTCTTCATAAATGTTATATATAGATCTCACAAAATAAGCTTTTAACAAGATTTACAGAATATCCCCAACCCCAGAACGGTTTCTGCTACTGGTGTCGTCAGTGACGTGCCAGTAGCAGAAACGGGTCTGGGGTTGGGGATATACTGCAAAGCTTGTTAAGAGTTTATTTTGCCAGTTCTATATATAACATTTGTAAAGACACGCTTATTAAATTAGGTCATGTGACAAGTGACTTGATTTTTTTTAAACCTTCTTTATAAATACATTATGTATATTATTTTGATATAAAGAATGAAAAATATGATAAAAAATAACATTCTCACGTACTTAATCTCAACTATCAATCAATATCATAATGCAAATATAAAAAGCAAACTTCAATAAAGGCAACTCCATATAAATTGAACGAATTAAAATCAAAGTTATTAAAAATCAGTAATTTTATTGACGAGTCTTTTAATAATTATCTGATTTTTTTTTTCATGTGTCATAGCATCAGCCGGGAGGCGAACCCACGACCATCAGCAACCAACTACTTGCTTGCAAGGCGGCTGCAATGACCTCTCGGCTAACAACGCTTGACAATTATCTGAAATTTTTGTTTTAATTTGAGCCCATTTGTATTCTAAATTTATTTAACAGAAATGTGCATTATGAGATCTTTACTGCTAACATCAGTTATTGGAGGATTATTTAGATTTCAGAGCAATTGTAAAAGTAATCAAAATAAAATAACATTCTAAATCATTTTAAATATGTGTTAAAAACAGTTATTGACTGATTGATTTATTCGTTTATTTTTTATTACTTATTTTGATAATTATTATTATTATTATCATCATCTTTCAAGGGACTTTATTCAATAACTTATAAAAAGGTTACACAATTTTTTTTACACATTACTCTTGATTATTATACACACAGACAAATGATTGTAAAACTGGCAGAGGTACAAAAGTTCACATATATACAGTTAATTGTTTTAAATCCTGATCAAAGTTTAAAAGTTCACTATCATATAATGTTTTTTTCAATGATGGCAAGTGGTATCTTTGTCATTTGACATTTCTAAATCTTTTGTGATTTTTTTCTATTTTTTATAAGTTTGAAGATAACTGCAAGAGAGACCAGGTGTCAATGAATGTTGTGTGATTTGTTATTCTTTTATCTCTTTCACGTATACTATTCAATTTATTTTTGAATGTATTAAAGTGTCGTCTTGGATTATTATTGTACATGAATTTACATCTTGTACACCATAAGGCATAGATTCTTATTTCAGCAAAAACTTCTGGAGTCAAATAGGCAATTCATATTTTTATTTTTATTTTTGAATAATGCGTTTATTATTGAATGGATGCTACTTAATCCTAGACATGAGAAAAAAATATGATCCTGTGTTTCTGAGTCTCTGTGACCGAGATTACATAAATTGTCTACATTTTGGCAGTTTCTTTTATATTTTAAAAAAATGTTGTGTGGGTAGTGAGTCAAGGTTAATTTTAAATAGAAAATCAAAATATTTTGGTTCAAGTGACCAGAATTTAAATTTATGGCATAGTTGTTTATTGGTGATATTAAGTACAGTTTTTACATCAATTTGTGATGGGTGTAAAAGCAAATGTATTTCCCAGTACTTAAATTTATTTTGAGGTGGATTAAAATTCAAGTTTTCTTTATAGATAGTGATGATGTCTTCAGGTATTTTTGAATAGGAGGTGGTTCATCTGTGGGGGGATTTTGCAGGGTATTTGTAGATATGAGAATTTTTGTGCACGTGCAGAGATTATGTTTAATGTTTTTTTTGATTCTGAAGATATGAATTGAATGAAATCCCAGACCATTTTGTGAGAGTGATTTTTTTAGCCATTTTACAGATATTGAGATTACCCCCCCCCCCAAGAGTTTTCTCCAAAGTGAGTGTATTTTATTAGTGAATGCCTTAGTATAAAGTATTGTTGGAGTGTAATAAGTGATTTTTGTCACGAATAACATATTAAAAAGTTCTATATTTGTGTATAGTGAAAGGTAGGCTTTTGTTAGTGAGTTGACTATAATTTCTACTTTATTTGCAACACTTTTTTGTATAAGTGATCTCATTGGTTGATGACACAGATAGCAATGGAAACCAAGAAATGGGTTAGATTTCCATTTAGAATATTTTGTTATATTGCTGCCAGTAAAAATTTGCCAGGCACAAGATTTCTCCATGTTAAATGTTAATTTATATTCATTTGTATAATTGGAAAGTATCTTTAGAAGTTTGGGAATGTATTTTTTGAGATGTCAAAAAAATTGCTAGATCATCCATATAAGCTATACATGAGATGTTAGTATTTCAACAGGGTACATAAATTCCAGATAATTTATTTTTTATAATTTTAATTAGAGAATTTATGTAGGCAGTAATTAACAAGGCCCTCAGAGGGGATCTTTGTGGGATGGATTGATGGATTAGTGGTGAATTTTTGCCATTTAGAGTAATGTATATTTCACAGTTTATTAATAGGTTAGCAAGTAGATTTAGGTAGGTTTTTGGGACTGTGTATTGTTCTAGAATTTACAGTAAATATATTTATTGGTATCATGTCAAACACTGCTTCTATGTCTAGTTGAACAACTATAGGACTTTATTTTTTGTTGTTTCTTACTGTTTCTGTAGTTGTTTTGAATAGAAAAGCTGTCCAGTTGAAGATTCCTTTTTAGCAAATTGCATTTTTTATAGTTTTGGTATAATATATGGCTCTATTTTGTCTTTAATTACTAATTCTCTTATTTTGATGCCAAGGAGAGGGGGTGGGCATCTTTATTTAAAAAAAATTGTAAAGTTAGACATATACTGAGCTATAATTTTATTGAGATGAGAATATACGAACTTGGGAATCCCATCTATTCCAGGTTGGCATGAATCTGGCATTGACTCTAATTTTTGTACAAAGTCATTAGAAACAGATTGAATTTCTTTTTCTAGTCTGCTGTATAAAATTTGTGATGGATCTAAGGAAGGATTTTTTTTAAAATTTATTTTTTAAAAATGAAAATAATTGCTCCAACATGAAATGTCCACAAACAGAATGTGATTGTATTTTTATAGTTGATAGTACTTGAACTGGAGAGGGGTGACCTAATGCCCATCTGATGTAATTTCTGGTTAAGATGTGAGGCTTGTTTTCTTTTTTTGTGTGGCAATATATTCTTTAAGCTGTTCTGAAATTGATTGATAAGTTTTTTTTTTAATGCTACTAATCTGGGGCGATCATAGTTAGATTGTGATGTTGTAATAATTTTTTTATAAGTGTCATCCATAAGGTTGAAAAGTTTAATTGGGGATGGTGTGGTCCTGGTAAGGTGGTTAATATTAAATGATAATATAGTGACAAATGCACGGACTGGGTAAATTTGTATACTTTTTATCTTGTGCATATATATATATATATATATATATATATATATATATATATATATATATTTGAGAAGAACATTTCTGGAGTGTGTGATGGAAGAAGAGATTTGATGGTTCTTCCAGTAATTATTGTTGATCTGACATTGTAATTAAGTTCCAGAGATACTATGACTGCAGCATGATCAGATAGAGGGGAGTTCTTTAGAAAAAATGTTCATCATGTTATGCAATGTTGGACAGTAGAAGACTAGATCTATTAATGAAGAAAATCTCCCATTATTAAATGACACAGCTCTCTCTGACAGAAATCCTCTCCCACTCACCATGGGAAATGATAGATGATGAAGCCATTTATTGGTAAAATTTTCGTATGACATGTTAAAGTTCCCTATAAGTAATACCGGATGTGTAGTGTTCACAAATTTGGAGTTCAGGATTAGGATTAATCTATTTATGATGATAGAGCCTAGAGGAATATATACAATTACAATGTATAATGTTATAGATTTGTGGTAAAAAATGATAATTAGTAGGTGCACATCAATATATGAGTTGAACGGGCGGTTTTTATCAATGATGATGCCTGTGCCTGCTGATGATATGTCAGATGTATTTGAGAAAGCTGTAAATCATTTGCTATTTAGTTTGATGGATTAATTTGCGATCCACTGTAAATTTTTGTTTCTATAATATCATGTATGTGTGGTTTAACAATGTCATACCATTTAGTAAGATCAATTTTTTCAAGAGAGTTTAACCCTCTGACATTAAAAAACTCCTATATTAAGCTTCATTTAGGGTGTGTTTACTCATTATATTAAACATTGCAGTCTATATCAGATCTTAATTCTATATAAAAAATAATCAACAATAAATGCGAGCAAAAACCCATATTGACAAATAAAATAGATAATTTTGCTATATACGATTGTGTGCTGGATTTTGAATTATATCACCTGATCTCATTTGCTTTATTGCTATTGTTTTTTTGTATATTGCATTATCAATATTGGTATAATTATCGCTTCCCTCTTCCATAGGATTATCTTCTTCTGATGATAATGATACGTTATCAGAATTTTTTTGATATCGAGTGGTTTTAACTTTTTTAATTTCAGATGATGCAAAAGGTATTTCACTGTTGCTACTTTCATATTCCAAAATCTTTGCATTTTTTCCATTATTTTTTTTGAAGGGCAGCCTGTTTTTTGTTTTTTAATTGAGGTGTGGCAGGAACTACCTCATCTGGAGAGGTATGGCCGGAGATGTTTTGTTAAGGGGGGATGAATTGATAATATCACCCAGGGGATTTTTAATTTTATTTTCAAGCTCAATTGATTGTGGAGTTATTTTTTCACTATCGCTAATACTAATTTTTTTATTCTCCTGACTTTTGCTTCATAACAAGAAATTCTTCACCTACCAATTCAACTTGTTGACAAGAATTAACTACTTTTGGACATTGGTGAGTGGGGGATGCTCTCATATTGTATTTAGTGCAATATAGCTCAGGGCAGTTGCTGATTAAGTGACCTCATTCTTTACAATGAAAGCATTGTGGCTCGAGTCTGTTTATAATTAAAAATAATGTTGCCTCTTGGTCTGTTATTTGCATAGGGATATTTTCAGTATTTATATTTTCTCACAATTTCACTCTAAATGTATAGTTGTTATTGAGTATAGGTACTGGTGTGTTTTTAATGTACGTGGGCTGAAAATTTACCACCTCTCCGAATGGCTCCATTAGTTTAATGAAATCTGCACTGGAATAATCAAGATACATATTTTTTAGGAGACCTGTAATATGATTTTCTCTATTTGAGTTAACTACAATTAAGGCGTATTGATCCAAGATTTTAACTTCTTTTTTGAAATTTTCTTTATTTTCCTTGTTTTAAAATTCAATTACTATATAGTGTGGATTTACGATCGGATTCCATAATTTTTTTTTATTAATGACTTCAAATAATAGATATTTAGGGAATCTGTAGAGTGAACAAATAAGAAAGTGTGCAGGGGTGATATGGAGAAGAGAAGCTTAAGATCGGAGAAGATGGATTGAACTTGGAGAGACCTTCATCCTGCAGTGGATTGATAATGGTTGATGATGATGATATAATATAGGGGTTTGAACTCAGACTTTCACACAACCCTCAACTATCCATGCTATCTCATACTGCTGATACATTTAATCACACACATGTTGAAAAGATAAATAATCACTAATATATGTATTTTGTGCTAAACCAGCACTCGTCAGTTCTAGATTATCATTGCGATACATATATACAATCAAAGCTCAGCTTATATTAAGATAGCCAATCTTCATACTTTAATGGACAGGCTTCAATCCACTCCACCCCACAACTCTTCAGCCATCCATTTCATTGAAAATCTGATGACGGAATGCTCAAACCCCACATTGGTGCTAAGCTTTTCATCCTACCAATGTTGACCATACATCTAATTATTAAAAAATATTATTCCAAAATAAACTTTATTTGCACAGTAAGTCAAATTATCAGGGGTTATATGGCATCCATGATCTAAATCAGATAATTACAAAGCTTGTAATAGGCATTTGTATAATTTACAATGAGTAGAACACATTATATAAACAATGCTTCGATAATAGGATTGAATAACATGGCGTTATAGAAATTACCTTGTCAAGATTAACTTAGGTTGGCTTGAAGTACAAATAGATTAAGTTATAGATAACTAGTGAGTTAATTTGTTTGGACTATCTAGAGTTATGATTGCTAGACAAGTCAGGCTAGAACATATTCAACTCAAAGGATAAAAATAATAAAACTGGATATATAATGATTACGACATTTCTAAAAGAACATTGCATCTTATGTAGCTAGCAAAGGCTATATTAATTAAGTGTTTAATTATAAAATAGTTGCTAAATAGAATGATTTATTTTGAACTTTCAAAAAGAAATCTCTAAATTATAAAAATTCCATTACAATTACTTCTTTATGATACTAAAATATCTATTTCAGTTTGATTGAGAGTAAATACTACAAATAAATGTAATTTTATTATATTTCATGCCATAAATGACAATTTTTGAGGTTAATTTACTACAATAAGTCAAGCGTTGGTGGTCGAGAAGTCAGCACAGCCACCTTACAAGCAGTTGTCCCGGATTAGTGGGTTCGCTTCCCGGCCGATGCTATGACACATGAGAGGAAAAAAAATTTGCTACAATAATACATTAATACTTTTACTCAGAATGGAACATTTGATTAATGTTACATATAATAACACATGTAAGAGTTTACGAATGACATAAAATATACATAAGTTCATTTAGTCTTATAAAGATTACTTGATAATATTTTCAAAAAAAGTAATTTTTATTTAACAACATTTACAAAGAATGGAATTTAAAAAGGCTCTTAACCTACTTACTTCTAAAAATCTAAATGCGTGTAAATATAAATGTAGCTTCCCCTTTTGAAAGATAGATTTTGCAGTTCCAAGCTGTTTTTGCTCTTCATTTACTCGATAAAATATTGAATCATAATTAAAACAAACTGTTATTGTATTCACTAAACTAATATCTAGCGTTTAAACTTAATTAACATTAATGATTTGTATCTCACTAAAACATTCAAACACTTACTGGTTTAATGGCTATCTTTAGTAATGATTATTGCTAAAACATATAATGACACTATTTCTAATCATTAGTTTAGGAAAATATTACATGATTATTTATTAATGTCGATTATTATTAGTGAAAGTTAATTTAGAAATAAATGGTATCAACAACATATACCGCAAGATGTAAGTTTATAGGTTCAATAATTAGCAAATATTTT
This sequence comes from Epiperipatus broadwayi, assembly GCA_028023455.1. NCBI lineage: Eukaryota > Metazoa > Onychophora > Udeonychophora > Euonychophora > Peripatidae > Epiperipatus > Epiperipatus broadwayi. The sequence continues at coordinate 9,970 of JAQFVV010012930.1, forward strand.
ATTAATATTTATATTGAAATGATAAAATAAATAGTGTTAAGGATAATGGTAGATTACGAGTTCTGATGATCCTATATTATCACTTGGTTATAATAACTTTCAATTAAATGTATTTATAACATTCATAAAAGTTTAAAAATAAAATAAAATTCAATTATTTAAGTTGGTTTAAAAGAAATAACACCAATGAGTGATTGGCTGAAATGATTGAAAGATAGTTTATTAGATAAGATTTTTTCCATTTTCTTATTTAAAAATGTAAACATTAGAAATATTATAAACAATGAGGATTGCCAATTCCTCTACAAGCTTTATGATAAATGCTTAGCCAGAGCCAGTACTTAAAATATCCTCTCCCCAAACCCCTGACCATGGTTTCGTGCTTTGGAACTCCTCAGAGAGGTGTCAGGGTAGGTTCAGACACTAGATCTAAAAATACCAACCCAAAGCCAAGCACTTATCTAAATTTATCTATTGAGTGGAAAATCTGAAATTTTAGAAATATTATATCTTGTAAAAATGTTTGTATATTTATAATATATGCTTTTGGTGTATTTTACTTGTTTGCATTTTTTGTTTTCACTTTTCAAACATTCTTGAAATACTTTTCCAATATTATCACTTAAAAAGATCATATTAAACAATATTACAGTGTATATAAAAATAGTAGAAAATATACTTTGTTTATATTAAAAAAATTTATTTATAGGATTGAGCTTAATAAAACTAAGTTTAAGAAAGAATAAAAAATGAGTTTTATTTTTTATGTTTATATAAAGCTAACTAGTCAATAAATAACCAAAATTACCCCAAATTCACAACTCAACCAGACTAGTCAAAAAAAACAACAACATCTCTAAAGCACGACCAATGGTTTCATTGTTGCAAGCAGGCTTATCAAGTGTAAACACCTACAAAATAACATATTTTAAATAAACATTACCCACAATTCCACTTATCTCTCATCCACCCTTAATATTAAAAGAACTTTTAAATGAGTTAATTGCTTTGGAATCAAAAATTTTTAATAATAAAGATTCTTTAATTCTTCTTTTTATTTCATTTCTCTCAAAGAAGACAACTGTAGCTTCATCAAAATTAATAAATGTGGTTTGTATCTTTTTCATAGATATATAATGCAGAACTGAGATATTTATTTCTAACCCTACTTTTATGTACCTTTATTCTTTCATTTAAGGTCAAACTACTCTGAACTATATATACCTTGTTACAAAAACAAGGGATAATATACATTACTTAACTGAGCAAATTAAAGAAAAAATACTATGATCTATTATCCACTCTTCCTTAATCTTATAAAAATTACCATTATAAGTAAAATACATATCCCTTGTTTTTGTAAGAAGTATATATAGGTCAGAGTAGTTTGAGCTTAAATGAAAGAATAATGGTACATAAAATCAGGGTTAGAGATATCTGAGTTCTGCTTTATATATCAATGAGAAAGATACAGGCCACCATATTAATTTTTGATGAAGCTAAGGTTGTCTTCTTTGAGAGATATGAGGTAAAAAGAAGAATTAGTCAGGTGTTGTTAGCCAAGAGGTCATTGCAGACACCTTGCAAGCAAGTAGTTGGTTGCAGATGGTTGTGGGTTTGCCTCCTGGCCGATGCTATGGCATATGAAAAAAAAAAAGAATTAAAAAATCTTTATTATTAAAAATTTTATGATTCTGAAGCAATTAACTTGTTTAAAAGCTTTTTTAATATTAAGGGTATATGGGAAGTAAGTGGAATTGTGGCTAATGTCTAATTTTATATATGTTGTTATTTTGTAATCCTTTATACTTGAGAAGTTTGCTTGTAGCAGTGAATTCACTGGTTGTGCTTTAGAGTTTATTTTTTTGGCTAGTCCAGTTGAGTTGTGAATTTGGGGTAATTCTGATTATACATACATACATACATACATACATACATACATACATACATACATACATACATACATACATACATACATACATACATACATACATACATACATACATACATACATACATACATACATACATACATACATACATACATACATACATACATACATACATACATACATACATACATGCATGCATACATGCATACATACATACACACAATATTTATACAGATATTTCAATTATCATAACTGCCATCAACTAGATAATGAACATTATTTAAAGTAAGTGACAATGCATGGGAGAAGATTAAAGATTCACCAATAACGACACATATTTTTAAAATATGAAAGTGTTTGGTGATGATAAAATCGATATAAAATCAGCTGATAATCTGACCAATGGGGCTTTACAAACCGTTTCCAAATTGAAAAGTAATATATATGTATCATCGTAGGTGTTGACGGAGTATTTGTTAAGGATCTCAATGGTTTTTCTGATTTTTCTTTGGTGGAGAATGTCACAACTGGAAAGGATTTGGTGAGGGATAAATCTATATTATAACCAATATTCATGCCATGAAATGAGAGTGCTGATGGTGATGAGTGCTGGCTTTACCACATTTAGCATGTTCATCTCTTTTAGAACAGATATGCTAATTATTTATTTGTATTTCTATATTGGACTATTTTCATAATCTAATATGAGTATTGAATGTTTTTAGAAAATTTAACTTTATTCAAATATTTTATATATTTCAATTATTAATATTAGCACATAGGATAATATATGCACAATGTTTCTAAAGGTATATTCCTCCCTTTTATTCAGATGTCGCTGACCTGACCAGCAACAGTATTAGCATGGGAATCGAACCTGAACCCTTAGTTTCTTGAGTAATGAATTTTAAGGTAATACTCGAACCAATTGGGCCATTCTTCCAAAGGTAACAATCAGTAGAAGCTTCTTATACATATCTATGAGGTTCCACCTAATTTCACTACTTTTTCCTAAGAGAAAAGTTGATTAGTGGTTTTCATTCATTGTGTATAGTTCCACTAAGTTGATTTATGGGAATGTTTCTCATTACCATGTGAGAAGCTTCTTTAAATTTTCTTCTTTATACCTTTTCTTCTCTAACCAATATTAATAGCAGTTGAATGTAATTGGAATATTTAAATAGAGTTAAATTTTTCTAAAGACATTCATAATAACGTGAAAGCTAAACACCTTCAAACAGATAATGCTTACGTGACAGCCAATCAAATGGAATAATGGCATCACATTCAGTACATATATTAGATGACAGAAATAGTCCCATATATAAATACAACTAAAACATCACCATCACAAACCTTCAGGAAAACATGATAATTATTTATACTTCCCTAAGAGACTATACAAATTTCACTTCAAATTTCCTTCAGTCTGGATAAAATGTTACTAATTTTTTGATTAGTAGTATATGCTATTCTTATAACATTTCGGAATATATTCAATACTATATATTGCCAAGTTATCAATTACTATTACTGACTAGCTGTCCCTGAATCTACACCAGCTTTCTAATTAAACTATAACTCTTTTGACAGAGTTTTTAGGAAGCAAAAAGGATCCAAGGATCCTTTTTAACTTTAAAGCCACATATATTAAAATCATTTAGACATATATTTTCTTGCTGCTAATATTAGCATTATACAAACATTTAGACAAAAAGAGACCATTCAGGAATATTACAGAAATGTTAGAAGCATCTCTAATTGATATCTACTACCCATATTAATAAGAGAACCCAAATGTCAGTATAATGATAATAGTAACAACAAGCAAATGCATGGATGAAGCAAAAATAAACATTCACATTTTTTACCATGAAAATATTCACTTTAATGCAACTCATATATATAATCCATATTTTTTCTGTTGTCTGATTGGAGAATGTATGAATATTTGTCCGAAGTCATGTATCAAATTCACGGCCACTATGTTTATGCAAAGGAAGTAATTCTGCCTTTAAATAAAAAACACTGAGAAAATAATCAGAATGAGGGCTTTAACTCCTGAGATGTAGTATATATTTTATGGTAAAGGTTCCCAGTCAGCTGCAGAAACAGTCTCAAAGACCGATTCGTAATTCAGCATTAAGGTGCTCTGTGCTTTCGTGATCTGTCAATCTCCTAATATAGTTCAGATGAACGACATACTTAGCAATGTTTAAAAAAACATATTTATCTTAAATCTTAATGTTAAAGCAACCAATTAAACAAAAATATTACAAATATATTTTATAAAAAAATATTACAAAAACAATTGGGGTTTTTGTATTCCGACATTAATAAACGGTAATTATTAAGAAAGCTAAAAATCCTATTATGATTAGTTATGATGTTATCGAAATATTGGAAAAAAAAATTACAAAGGACACTCCAGAAAATATATATGCCTTAAATTTAAAAATGTAAATTTTAATTTAGCTTTATTATAATTTGGAAATTTATTTATATAATATTAAAATACTTTGTTTAATTTACAGTAAATCTTTAATATTTACTAAGGCAATAAACCTTTAATCATGTGCACTTGAAAATGCGAAGGTAGGAACTTCTACAGGTCTTAAACACAAGCTTACACATCGGAAGAAAAGAAGTGAACTTCTTTACTTCAATCTCCTTTCTATGTAAATAGGTGAAGCTGAAGCGCTTAGAACTGAGAGTGTGAAGCTATTCAATACTTCACTGATTAAGTCCACAATTCCTATTACCCATTAACTTGTGAAATCATTCGATTTACAATGAGTCAATGGAAAAATCTTATAGTTAGAAATCTATTACGATAATTTAAAGTTGTAATTATAAATTTATTTAGCGCACATTGATTACGTAAGTAAATCTTTAAAAAAAATTTGTTAAAGCAATCAATTATTACAAAAATGGTGGCCTTTCAGATTAGAATAAAATTCTAATATTTATAATCTTTTGTTTAATTTACATTAATTCTTAATTATTTAAAGCAACCAATAAAAACACACAGGCTTTTAAAAGACCAGGTGAATTTGGTGTGCATATATATATATATATATATATATATATATATATATGTTGATAAAAAGATTTTCATGGGTTGCATATATAAAAGACATATTTTGAAGGTTCATCCATGTTAAAATTTTTTAATATTAATGGACAGAAATTTCGACTAATGTCAGTATATTAATATTAAAATTTTTTAACATGGATGAACTCACAAAATATGGCTTATATGTATTAAATAATAACTTTGCAGAGCAATTGAATATATATAAAAATAAAAAAGAGCTGATCAAACTCCTTTCAGTTGTAAAATAATTAAATAAATCTACCATATTACATTTATCTATCTAAAGAATAGAGTTGACCATCAAATGTAGTGTGGTACATTTTTAAATTAATTCGCCACTAGATTGAGTTTGTGGAGCTTTTCTCTGTTTTAATATACATTTAACTGTTATGTGAAGGGCATTTAGGGATTAGCACTGCTGTAATGTAATCATCTGAACATAATTGTTCTATCTTTGCAAATTAATTTTATAAGATGGAGTTCAAATAAATTTAAAAAAATTATTATGAATACAAACTTTGTTATATTTTAAAAAATTGAATTCATGTTAATTTTTTAAAAAAAAATACGAATATTAGAATTAAACTTGAATTCTAACCTAAAGTGATACTTCACAAGCAATGATAATATATTCACAAAGTTAGAATAATTATGGCAGAAAGATTAGATCACAGCAGCAGTGTTAATCCCAAAGTACCAAAATAAGATATTGTGTTTATCCTTTTGTTAATTAAATATGATTGCAAAAATTTGTTTACATCAGAAAGTGTAAGCAATAGATGGTCCACTCTATTCGTTAGTTTTGTAAATGTAGTGTGGTAGACTTATTCAATTGTTGCATAGCTATTTCTGGAATTTGGTCAGAACATTTCTTCCTCTCTCTCTCTAACATTATTGAATAAAACATTTTAAACACTGTATACATTATCATATGAAAGTAAAAAAGTAGGACTAAAGGCAAATATTAAAAAGATTAAAGTAATGTTTGATGGATTTTCTCAAAAGATGAAAATAAAGATTGATTATGAAGAGTTAGTAGAAGTTAACAACTACAAATACCTTGGTCAGATTATTACTACAGATGAAAACATAATGGATAATATTAATCATAGAATTAAACTTGGTTGGAGTGCTTTTGGTAGAAATAACTTAATACTAAACGGAAATATGCCTATGTGTTTGAAAATGAAGGTTTTTAATAAATGTATTTTACCAGTTCTTACTTATGGATCTGAAACTTGGATGCTTAATAGAAGAGCAATACAGAGACCTCAGACCAATCAAAGAAGTATGGAGAGATACATGTTGGGGGTAACAAGAAATTGAAAATGCAATATATGGATGAGAACAAACAGGTGTTAGTAACATCACTGAAAGAATTAAAAGACTAAAGTGAATTTCAGCTGGACATATTTCTAGAAAATATGATAATAGATGGCCAATTGAAATCTTAAACTGAATTCCAAGAAGTTGTAAAAGACCCAGAAAGAGACCACATGTGAGATGGATGTGCAGAGCCGATGAGGAGAAGAGAGGCTAAAGATTGGAGATGATGCATTGAACTTAGAGAGATCTTCATCCTGCTGTGGATTGATAATAGTTGATAATGAGGATATGGAAAATTGTGGTCTGAACTACTCTTGATATGTGCATGAGAAAATTCACAAGCATTCTCTTGGTGATAATTGTTTTAAAACCTTAGATGGATCATATATGATTAGAATTTATTTTTTAAATATGCCAATAATTAATGCCCATGCATGAATTAAGACTTAAGGTTTTTATAAGCCTGATTTTTAAATCCACATATTATAGCACATGTTCAGTTTATATACATCATGAAAAAGAAAATTTCTCATTTTTAACTGCCTGTGACACTGAATCTTATTTGTTTTTATATATGTAATAATTAATAATAAAGTGATTTATACAAACAGTCCCACAATAAGGTCAAGCTCTAATTTAGACACAGTCAGTAATTAGTGTTTCCCTGAAGTTTGTGATGATGGTGTTTTAGTTGTATTTCTATCTTGGACTATTTCCATTATCTTATATGAGTATTGAAAGTCTTTAGAAAAATTTAATTTGATCTAAATATTCCAAATACATTCAACTATTAGTAATAGCACATTAAACAGGTTAGTATATGCGCAACATTTCAAGAGGTATTATTCTCCTCTCTTCTTCAGGTGTTGCTGGCCCAACCAGTGATGGCTCAAGCATGGGAATCGAACCCGGACTCTTAGATTCTTGAGTATGGAATTTTAAAGTAATATTCTAACCAGCTGAGCCTGCCAAAGGCAACAGTCCATAGAAATTTCATATATTTATTTATGAGGTTCTTCCTGATTTCTCCACTTTTTCCTAAGAACAAAGTTCATTAGTGGTTTCTATACACTATGCGTAGTCACACAGGTTGGATTATGGGATTGATAAGTATATGAAATTTCTATTGACTTGTTTTTGATAGGATGACTCATTTGGTTAGAGTGTTATCTTAAAATTCAATACTCAAGAATCTAAAGGCACAGGTTGATTCCCATGCTAGTACTGTCATTGGTCAAACTAGCAACACCTGAAGAAGTCAGGAGAATGATACCTTTCAAAATGTTGTGCATATACTAACCTGTCTGTTATTATTAATAGTTAAATGTATTTGGAATATTTAAATAAAGTTAAATTTTTTTAAAGACCTTCAATATTTATATTAAATGATGGGAATAGTCCAATATATAAATACAACAGTCTATAATTGTTCATTTATAGTCTCTGTCAAATTTTCTAGCATGTGTGTCAAGAATACTTCCTGCCACAATTTCACCTATATATAAACTCCTATATTATTAATTATAAGATTAGATATATGTAATTTCTGATTTTGATAAATCAAAAATTACATATCCCCATATATTATTATTATCTTATTCAACTATTATCAATCCATTGCAGACTAAAACCTCTCCAAGATTTATCTAATTTTCTCCATCATCCATATCACATATGGTCTCTTTCTAAGTCTGGCCAATCTCTTGGGGATTCTAATTTAAAATTTTTATCTGTCTATTTATTATCATCTCTGTTATCAATATGTCCATGCTGGGTCTATTTCAATCTCTTAAATCTTTCAGTAATGTTGATTATGCCTGCTTGTACTTTTATCCAAGTATTTTACTTTTAATTCATTCACTTTACTCCCAACATATGTCTATCTATACTTCAGTGAGTGGATTGGAGTCTTCCTATTGCTCTTATGTTAAGTGTTCAAATTTCAGATTTATAAATGAGAACTAGTAAAACACATCTATTAAAAATCCTTGTTTTTCAACACATCATCATCATCATCATCAACCATTATCAATCCACTACAGTTTAATCCATCTTCTCCGATCTTTAGCTTTTCTTCTCCGCATCACCCCTGCACAATTTCTTATTTCATCCATCCATCTCACATGTGGTCTCTTTCTGGGTCTTTCACAATCTCTTGGAATACAGTTTAAGATTTCAATTGTTTATCTATTATCATCTCTTCTAGCAATATGTCCAGCCCAACTCCATTTCAGTCTTTTAATTTTTTAAAACATAGGCACATTTAATATTGAACTACTTTGATCAAAAGCACCCCATCCAAGTTTATTTCATTCATTATGTTTCCATCTGTAGTGATAATATGACCAAAGTATTTGTAGTAGCTAATATCTTTAAATTCATTATTATCAATCTTTATTTTTTTATTCTGAGAGAATTCAGTGAAAATTACTGTATTACAGCATAGTCCTACTTTCATCTGATAACTCTTGCAACATTTTCTGAAAGTCTGATGCATTATTTTGCAAAAACGTCTTCATTATTTGTAAACTATAGTTGACTTAAATAATCTCCATGTATTTTTATTTGGTTAAGTTTTAATTTTAATCTACATAATGCTGGTAAACCTGCTGTAAAAAGTTTTGAAAATATAGAATCACTGTTATACACTTTATCAATGTTAGTTTAGTACCACATGTAATCTAAAACTACAATTTTTTTCTTCCTTTTTTCCTTATGTATTGGATTCTATATTTACATATCATACTATTTCCAAACTTCTTATACACTTAACAATACTAATTTTTTTACACCAAAACTTTACTCTTACAGTTTCGACTGTCCTGCAGTCATCATCAGAGCTACAATATCTAAATATATAATAATACAATTAATGCATTATATTTATGTAGATAAATAATCAGGTTAAGATGTATGTCTTTGATTATGTTTAGAAATATAATATATTAATCGTATGATTGTATATTTGGATATTGTAGCTCTGATGATGACTGCAGGACAGTCAAAACTGTAAGAATAAAGTTTTGGTGTAAAAAAAATTAGTATTGTTTAGTGTATAAGAAGTTTGGAAATGGTATATGTAATCTAAAACTACTATGGCATTTTGGTAAATATTCTTTAAAAAATGATATCCTGACATGATATCTTAATAATATAAAGCTTAATTAGTACGGAAATTCTTATGGACTCAAATAACTTTTTATAAATCTATGACAATTCATATTCATAGGTCTTTTTATAGCTTCTCTCAACACATAGATGTGATTTCACTATATTAATACCACATTTAAATTTCTTTTGTTTTTTCAATTGGCTTTTGTCCAAATTTTCCTGAAGATAATTTGTAATCATCTTAGCAAAGGTTTTTGAATAGAGCTGGGTCTATAATTTCTAATATCCTTTTACCATCTTTTTAAATATCAATATTAGTATTGTATTCTTCCAATCATCTGGTGTACCTTTATTATTTAGAATAGAGCTGTCAAAAACATGGGCCACAGTAATGATTTGTGTGGCCCATGTAGAGATTTTAGATTTTTTTAACAAAAAAAACAATGCTTATTAGATACGTTAATTCTATTCCTAATAGATAATCCTGACACTGATAATCTGATTTACAATATCATATAGTCACATATTTATGAAATATATGTCAATGAAGTGGCTATGCACTGTTTTAATACAACATGATCTGAACATTTATAGTGAATGATCATGTGATTAATGCATATTTAGCACAGATCATGAATAAATATGTTTTTAATGAGGCCCTTGGATTACATCACGTGATCACTATTTCGTATGCTTGCTCTTAACTGTTATTAAAACAGGCAAAACTCTCTATACATATTACCACTCAGTGCTAGCCAGAGTAATCAATGGAAGCCAGAAGGCTTGTGCATAAAATCTCTATCTAGTGCCTATGCATCCAATATCCCAGACTTGTTTCTGGCTTGTGGACTTCATCAGTGAGGAGCCTTGGATCTGAGAGCACTGCACCTAGATCTTAGGATCACTGATGAAGTCCACAAGCCAGAAAACAGTCTGGGGATATTGGATGAGTAGGCACTATATGGGGATTTTATGCACAAGCCTTCTGGCATCCATTGATTACTCTGGCTTGCACTGAGTGGTGCTACTGTATGGAGAGCTTTGCCCTTGGATTACTTAAGGTTGGCTAATCTTGCTTTTTAAAAATATTTATAATTTCATTCTTTCCTGGAGCTATTCCCTTCATTTTATATCTTTCCTTTCTTTCAAATGCTTGACTATTCAGAGGATGTAACAATTGTAATGGTTATTTTATTTTATTGTTTTTATCATTCTTCTTTACCAATTTACAATTGTATTTTCTTATAGTATTATTAATTCTTTTCATACCATTTTATAGAACTCCAGATATTTTATTTTTCTTAATAAATCAGTTTTAAATATTTTCAAAATTCTTTTTTTTAAAAAAATATCTTATTTATTTAAGTTGAAACTTTATTAGTCTTTTCCTTCTACCAGCTATTTTTGTTGCTGTTCTTAGTAGTATATCAGTTATCTTCTTACTCATCTTTTGGTGGCCTAGTGGTTAGCATAGTTGCCTTCCAAGAAGTTCGCCTGGGTTCGCTTCCTGGTCAACACATTTGACATATAAATAAAGCTGTTAATTTAAAGTAATTAATAAATAAATAATTTCAAATCCTTGGGGTGTTCCTGAAATTTAGAATATCAACTGTTATTCTTAAGCACTTATTGACTTCGAGTTCAGATGAAAGGGCATAACAAACAAATTAATTAAATGCACTGCAGCTTTTAGAAAAACACTGCCAGAATCATAATGCAGAGTAGAGTTATGCAGTACAGGTCTGCTTAAATAATTGATGTGATGTAATATGTAAATGAGTCATAATATGCAGACAATTGAACAAATGAGTCCTTTTTTATATGTCAAAGCATTCACTGGGAAGTGAACCTGGGCCAGCTGGTTTGAAGGCAGCTATGCTAACCTCTAGACCACCAACGCTTGACACACATGAATCCTTTTTGTTGATGAGATGTGGATCCTTTGCAAATGCTGAAGCTTTTTTGTATTTTCTTTTCTTATCGTCCCTTTCAGAGCAAATTGTTCTAACACTGGATGGAGAAAATGTGCCCCATGTCATGGTCATGATCAAAAAATTGATCTATATTTAGATAAAAAAAGAAAATACAAGGATTCACATACCATCAACAAAAAGATTAATGTGTTCAATTGTTTGAAAAATGGAATATCTAATTACCTTATTTGCATATTGTGCCTCATTTGCATATTGCATCACATCAATTATTTAAGTACACCTGTACTGCGTAACATCACTCAGCCCTATGATTCTGATAGTATTTTGTGAAAGCTGGCTCAGTGCATTTAATTAGTTTGCATTTATTATACCTTTTCATCAAATCTCAAAGTCAATGGCTGCTTAAAAATTACATAGTTTCATGAAAAGAATTAATATTTTGAGACTAAATATCAACTGTTGATATGTCTTTATAAATAGTTTATACCTCTTTAGTTTTGCATTAAGAGATATCATGTATAAATCTCATTAATCGGTGACCATTTCTTGTGTTAAATCTATCAAGAACTTTACAATTAAGCATCACATGATCACACCTCCTATACTAGCACATTAATTGTTGATAAACAGAGCAAATACAGTATTGCCATATGACTATATAAGCTATTGAGCTTAGATTGAAAATATTTTTTGTGTTTTCAATTTCATGCTCATAGTTTTGTAGTTAAGTAGAGATAAAAGGTGGTTGCTAGAGGGTTGCATTAGATCCTAAGATCTAGATGCAGTGCTCTCAGATCCAAAGCTCCTCACTGACGAAGGCCACAAGCCAGAAACTAGTCTGGGGATATTGTATGAGTAGGCATTAGATAGGGATTTTATGCACAAGCCTTCTGGCATCCATTGATTACTCTGTTTAGCACAGGTGGCAATACTGTATGGAGAGTTTTGCTCTGTTTATCAACTTTACAAGCTTAAACTATATATTTTCTACTAGACGAAATACAAACCAATTCTGCTCTTTTTTCATTTAGATGCTTTCATATACATTTCTGTTGAGCATTTTTTTAAAAGAGGGAATTTATAATATACAATTTTTTTTAATGCTAATTCATCTCTATAACCAAATTTATTCATAGCACATTTATTTTTCAATTCCAGTATTAAGATTTATTTGGAACGACCAAAAAGCATTTGGTACATATATATAAATTCTTTATTTATTAATAAAAATGTGTCGAGTCACGTGCATTTTATATCTTTCATTAGTTAATTAAAACTCGGTGAGTGGTTAAGACGCACTACTATGCATTCTGTGCAATTGATTCGTTGAAATTTGTATTCTTTTTTAAATTACCGAAAACTATAAGCATAATGTCATCAGTCTGCACAATGTTGCTCTTCTCGTTTTTATTTATAACAAATCCTACTTTATAAGTGCTTCCAATATTTATGTCATAGTATAGAATCACTTTTGCAATCAATTGCTTCTTTACCCTTTTCTTCTAATTTCATAAAATCTACATCTTATTTTATATTGGGCAGTTCTTTAATTCATGAAGCTTTTTTTTTTTTTATAAAGTTATCTAAATTACAATTTAGATCACGTTCAAAAAAAATAATACTTGCATTTCGTCACAAAAACAAAGTAATTTCATGACATTTGTATGTTTCTATCTGTCATACCTGACCTTGCCTTTAGACGTAGACTATTCCAGATTTCTTGCCTGATAGGCTAGCACCCAAGCGCTATCCAATGGGGATAAATCCTCCATTGGGGTTTGCACACATAATCTGAGTGTATCCAGTATGGTGGGGGATCTGCCATTAAATAACCAGCCTTTTTGTAGGCAAGGCAGAGAAAGAAATTACTTCTGTCAACCTGAACGTTTGAACATGCTCTCTAATAAATCCTCTGCCATCAGCCAAGGTATTTTCTCTAGTCATTAACATCCATTCAGTGAGGCAAGTCCACATAAGGACTGGAAACTGCTACATCCACAACTGACTTGAGGCAAGTTGTCCTGCACAGCCAGAAGAGTCTGAACTAGAATCGATTCGAGGCAAGCTATACTGTACATCTGGAAGAGTCATACTTGAACTCACAAGATTGGAAGTAAGATCCATTACTCAGCACGATTACCTCAGCATTAAATTGTATAAACAATATTTATATGTTTGATTAACTCACTAATAAATTATACATATTAATTGTTGAATAATGCCATCATTTTGTGTGTTGGTTTGGGAACTGAACCTGTAAATTTAGCCAAACACAAGCTATCACAAATATGTATTTTGGTATATTTTTATTAAAATAATTAAGAAATATAATTTTTACAATATTAACTATCAATAAATATTTTTATATAGCACAGTATTTATTGTAATATCTTTGGGAATAAATTAATCTCCAAACATACAAGGTTTTATCAAATTAACATGCACTCATCTGTAAGCAAAGATTTAAAAGAACAGACTAAAGTGGAGTTGGGCTGGACATATTGCTAGAAGAGATGATAATAGATGGACAATTGAAATCTTAAATGGGATTCCAAGAGATTGTAAAAGACCAAGAAAGAGACCACATGTGAGATGGGTGGATGAAATAAGAAAGTGTGCAGGAGTGCTGTGGAGAAGAAAAGCTAAAGATCGGAGAAGATGGAAGAAACTTGGAGAGACCTTCATTCTGCAGTGGATTGATAATGGTTGATGATGATGATTTAACATTTATAATAATCAGATATATATGTATTAGATGTGATATGTTGGACTATTTTCATCATATATGAGTAAATGTTGAATGCATAGAAAATTTTATATACATTCAACATTCACTCATAAATGATGGAAATAGTCCAACATGTTATTTAACATTTTCTTAATTCATTTTTCTCATTTTCAACTTTTACATTTTTTTTATCGTATTATCATCTGATTTTTAAATATTTTAATTTCATCAACTTTATACTATTGGAATGTCTGTGTGTATAAAACGTACATGTAAATGAAGGTCTTTATATATATATATATTGTAACCAGTTGGATTAAATCACACACACTAATATAGTGTATGTGAAAATATATATGTAAAATAAAGGAAAAGTAGAAATAAACATAGAATAAATTTTTGTAGATATTTTTCTATATTTTCTAAAATAAAATAATACTAAGTAAAGGGTTAAATAATAACACCGATTTAAAATAAAAATTGTATTATGAAATTAATATTTTAAAAAGGTCTGATAAATATTATTTGTAATTCTGATTTGAAATTTAAATATAACCTTGTTTTTTTGATACTTTTGAAAACAATGTCTATTTTTAAAATCTTTTAATTAATAGAATAAAATATCTTTTTTAATTAATGCTTGTTTTCATTTCTACTATGTAGTTAAAAATCTTTGTAGATTAAAGATTCTAAAGGATTATCACACCTTTGGTCAAATTCCAAAGATTAATGTAAAAACATGAAAATCACACTTTGATAGAAATTTCCAGCTTGTTTTCAAATGGATTAAAGTTTATTGAAAACAGCCACTGTGTTTTTGTCACCTGACCTACCCAAGGTTATATAAGACTGATAAAAAAAATAATATCAGTTAGTTTTTTGCTGGTAGTTTGTAAGAGTTGACCAGAGGAGTCTGGTTGTAATATTTTAAGCAGTGGCGAACAGGGCCACTGCAGTCTGCTTAGTGATTTTTGAAGAGAACAGGTCAGCTGCAGAGTTGGTTACAATATTTTGTTGCAACTTGATGAAGGGCAGCAGTTGGTTTTAGCTGACCATATAGTTGGCAGAACATTAGATTGGGGAGCTGCCAATATTTCCTTCGCAGGAGTTTGAAATTCACATGGAGAAAATGACCCACTTCTTTGTACTGAAATTCATAGCCTTAAAAGTGCAGAGGATGATTGATATGCCTGAAATCCATCAAACCAAGACAGCTGCTTGTCTGGGACAATCCTAGACTGAAAGGAAGACCAACATTTTACATGGATTACATTTTTCCTGATTATGACAGTCACTAAAAAACCAAACTCATCAAGAAAAATCTTCCAGCTTGCTGAAAGGCAGAGAAACATGGATAAACGTATATACAGCTAGTGGTGAGTAGCGTTATATATGATAAGGAAGTTTTAAACAATTTCCTTAGTAAAATGACATTTTTATAACTGATAGAAATATATAAAACGATATTAGTTTAAAATCGTTTATTAAAGAAGAAAAAACTGTTTAAAGTTATATTTATAATTTAAAAAAAAAAAAACTCCAAAGAAAGTTATAATTTTAATAATCAAGAAAAAGATTTCCAAAAATCTTTTAGACTAAAAAAAAAAAAAAAAAAAGACATTTTAAATCAATTAACTGTCAAAAATTTGGTATTTCTTATTTTAAAGAAAAAGATTATATTCAGCAAAGAGAATTAAATTGCGAAATAATCTTTAATAATTTTATTGTGATAAATACAAATGTTATGTATATAAATTAATGTTTCGCACGTCTGTGCAAATTATATATACGTGTTTCAGTAAACCTAGTATGTAAAATGTATTTCATTTAACTGAAACTTCAATCATTTATTGTATTTTATATAATTTAAGAATTTGATAATTATTTTGTAACAAGTCAAATAGGTTATTTCACGCACACACATATGTGTGCGTATATATGTCAATTGTATTGTAAATAATAATGCGTGTCAGATAGACACTTATGTGTAAAATTTTGATCATTTTTCTAAATTAAATGTTAATTCAAACATGTTTATTTTGTATCAAGCCACATGCCTGAGTGCTGAATGGGTTTTAAATAAACCTAATTTACTAATCATGTAACTCAATGTATACTTTTCAAAATCAGAACCCTTATAAGACCTTAAATGTTATTTTTTTATTTTATTGTTATTAATAAACTTATATTTAATTGTTAAAATTGTATTCCATCATCTCTTGTTCACATACAGTAATAGAGTTCATGTTCTCTGAGCTAGATTTCGGACACAGATAAATGGGGATGTGTTTAGTGCTATGGGCATCCAGAGATGATCATCATCATCCTGGTTGGTGCAAAAGAGGATACTCTTTAAAGCCCATGCACTATATTTTATTTTACTTTAGTCTTATTAAAAATTTAAGTTTATAATTGGCCAGTACAAGTGGCCTGAGCATTGATGATGATCAGCATGTTTTAATGTCCCAGCATTATTGTTTTGATTTCTGATTATTGTGTATTTTTAATGGATGGGCACTAAGCTGGTGCATCCAAGATATGTTTATATAATTGCCCAAGCTGGCAAAGGCTCAATAGTTAGCCTGATCTACAGAAGACCCATTTCCAATCCAGTCACAAGGTTGACTGTTGATTTATATTTTTTATGGTTGAAATCCAGCCACAAGATGGTCTGTTGATTTTATTCTGATTTATTGTACTGATTTGTTTATTTTCATCAATGATGATGATGGATGATTATTTCTCTCTAGTATTTACTTATACTGATATTTACTTTATAATGCTGGTTGATAATAATTATGCTTATAGCTGCTCTTCTGAGTTAGCTTTTGATCTCTCAATGTTCTCTGAGATTATCTAATCTCATACTCTTATATCTTTAAATATTTACTTATAGATAATTTTATAAATTATTGATTTTGTATTGATGTGGGGATGATGTTTTACCATCACCCAGTTTCAGTCCATATTCAATATCTCACCCACCCCATCCCATTACAATATATATATATTATAACGTTTTCCGTTTTGCTTGGCCACTATACGCCTCAAATTTATATTTGAGCGTGAGTTGATCAAGCTGTATCAAAAGAAAAAGAAAGTTGTATTTCTTTTCCCAAAAACACAGCTATTTTTCCTGATCAACTTCAGCCTATTAATTGTTACGAATTGTGCTATTGACAAAATCAACTTTTAATTTTATTTCATATGGGCGCCAGAATTCCTAAGAATCCACTGAAATATGTCGCCAGCACCTCTCGCAAGTTGTAAAACAAAATATTTTTAAAATTATTGGTCTTAGATTTTAAGAATCGGTAATTTTACGGTAAACTAGAATTATCTTTTTTTTAAGATTATTATTCCTGGGCTTATTCAAACATATTGGCAAAGGTAAATTACATTTTTAAATCTTATTAAACTACTAATAGATTTAATAATAAAAAATAATAACTATTATTAATAACGCACAAATGAAAATTGGTATTAGAAATATATTTATTCTAATAGATAAAAAATGTTTGAAATAAATTATTTATCAAATAAATTGGAGAGAATACACTTAATTCTGACGTGAAACATTAATAATGAAAAAATAACTGCTGAATAATTAATTACAAAGTTCTTGGTTAAATAAGAGTCTCTATCGGGATCCTATTATAAGCTTATTTTTAAGAATTGTTTGCAAACGTTACTTTTGTCACAATCAGGATAATGAAGCATTACTTACCGGTAAGTTTTGGGAATTCAATAGTAGATAACTATGCATAGTTTTTTTGGTTATAATGAGCTCGGCCTTTTGGTTATTGCTTGATCTTGTGGTCCATTTCCCCAGTCAGTCACGAAGGCTTTTCCTGGTGTACATCCTTAGGTCCGATGTCTTCAGGAGCTCCGGTTCACTGCGACATGCCGAATTCCTTCAGCGAAGAGCGATCTTGGATATATTAATGTTATCCAAGACCAACTAGAGAAACAAAACGAACAAGATGTCCTTCAAACTGATCTCTGCCTTTTATACTCTCTAGAGGCCCAGTTTTCCGACTTCTGCGCATATCTTTTGTTTGTTCAAATATCCGTTGATAATCTTATATATTCTTTATAAAATTTATGTTACAAAGTCTCTATTTTTTTCAGCATAATTCTGCCATCTTTAATTAGTTGAAATATTTTTACTTTCTTTTATCTAGATTGGTAATTTGTGTCTTTTGTTCTCTCCAATTCTAACTTTTATTTCTAATTACATAAAAAAAACCGAAAGAATAATTTAACTTTCATTGTACGTTATTTTTTTTTTTAAAAAAAATTTGTCAAAAAAAAATCTAAATTTACTTTCATTTTTTTAGCTTCTACCAAATGCCAATATATTTGCAACGTATATAAATAAACGTTACAATATATATATAAGTCAAAGCATTGACTGGGAAGCGAATTCGGGCCGGCTGCTTGAAAGGCAGCTATGCTAACCGCTAGGCCACCAACGTTTTTTGTAAATACATATAGATTATTTTTACTTATAAAACATTAACCTTTTAAAAACCTACTAGAAAGTCTATAAAGAGATCACTGAATATCATAATGAACCCATGAGCATATATATATACAATGGTCAAATATCCAATATAAAACTTCATATCTTGAAAAGGTCTCAATAAGAGATGAAAGCCAGGTTGATAATTAAATAATTGTAAATATAATTAGTTGTTTGTTTCAATTTTATTTAGATTGATTATTATATTAACCCATGAGTAGTATAGTGGGAAAGAAAAGTTATTTATTGTCAGATAGAAATAGTTATCGAAAAAAAAAAAGGGAATTAACCGAAGTTAACCAAACTAAAATGAGAATTAATAATGAATTTATTGTTAAATAAATACGCAAATTGTGAGTGTCAAGAAAACACTCAAATTGCGAACTGTAAAGAGTTTGTTTGTATACTGAAATAGTATAGTGTGTGTTAAAGACATTAAAATTGCCGAATAATAGTTATTTGTAAAAGGACTATATATATATGCTATTATACATGTGAGTATGTGTAAAAGATTTTTAAATTTGAAAACACATACTTAACATTGGCTGACTCCTTATGTGAATAATACCTATTTCCATTCAAGGATAAATTATAACTTATTTGAATTTATGAACTGTCATATTCTTCACGCTTTTACGTCATTATTATTACTGTTGACTAAATATTGTTATACACAATTTTGCTATGCGTGTTGTTATTAGTTTTATCATTGCCTGATTGGTATTTGGATATTTTATTTTCTTGCAATTGTAATAAACATTATGGTGATAGTTATGAAATTAATTTGTCTGATGTTTGTTTATTGTGTATGTCTATCAATTGTTTAATAGTTACGAATCTTATACTCTGAACCGAGATAGTGTCAGGGGCAAGTAACTTATTTTATGTTAGGTCTGTTTATCATCATTAGTGAATATTCGGTAACCCCAAATGTGATGTGATGTATTGTGGCTTCTCCTTAAACGAAGTCAAGAATATCTCAGCAATTATGCCCAGATAAACCTGTTAGCCACTTTATTTTCCATTCCCCACTCTAAATTTTTCCATATTCTGTTCCATCCCATTTCCACAACATAATCTTTGTCAACTCTATAGCCTTTATATCTAAATCCCTCATCTTTTTCCAAAACCAGCATAAAAAACAATAATCCACTTTCTGTATAATCACTTTTTTCATATTTATTCTTCCATAACTTCATTATATGTACCCTTTCTGTTTTCAATACATGTGGGTGTCCGATTACAATATACATATATTTGAAAAATTATAATTTTATAGTTAAAATCTATCTAGTTGCATAATCGACTATTGTACAAAAGTATTAATAATTATGACATTCTATTAAATTAAAATTGCTAAAGAAAAAAAGAAAAGCAAAAATTATATTGTCATTGAAAAAAATTATTTGAATAAAATCAAATTATCTGAAAATTGTTTTTTATTTATTTTATTTTAAATTTAATTTTAATTATGAATATCATATTTTAAAATATTTACTCTTTCTATAATTAAATAAAATATATTGCAAAATAAATTGATAGTTAATATTTTTTAAAAATAAGTGTTAAAGTTAAAAATAAAAGATGAGCTCACCTATTTCTGCTATTAAATCTTTATTTGAATATTCATCAATATTCCATATTTTTTGAGCTAATCCTAAAAAATAATAATAATGAAAGTATGTTATTAATATTTGTTTATTATAAATGTATGCTACATTTATATAATATTAATATCATCTATGTTCTTTATTACTTTTACAATGCTTTATTTACAACCTAATATGACAGTTTCGATTGTCTCTGCAATCTTCTTCATAACTTCTACTTATATCTCCAAATCTGAAGAAGATTGCTAAGGCAATCAAAACTGTCATATTATGTTGTAAAAAATCATTGTAAAAGTAATAAAGAACATAGATGATCACATGATCACCATTTCTTATGCTTGCTTATAACTGTTATTAAAACAGGCCAAACTCTCTACATGTATTGCCACTCAATGCAAGCCAGGGTAATCAATGGATGCCAGAAGGCTTGTGCATAAAATCCCCATCTAGTGCTTACTCACCCAATATCCCCAGACTAGTTTCTGGCTTGTGGTCTTCATCAGTTTCTGGCATCTATTGATTACTCTGGCCCTCATTGGGTGGCAATACGTGCCTGTTTTAATAATAGTTATAAGAAAGCATAAGAAATGATGATCATGTGATGTTTATTGGCTTAAAATCAATCCTGCCTAATAGGATAGTGGTGGCTATGGTTATTAAAAAACCAAAGTCACCAAAATATATAGGTACTGAACTGAGTTCAGACCTATATGACTTTATAAGCTAATGACTTGGATTGAAAATATTATGTTTTCAATTTAAGACTCATAGTTTTGTAGTTAAGTAGAGATAAAAGGTGGCTGCTGGAGGGTTGCATTAGATCCTAAGGTCTAGGTGCAGTGCTCTCAGATCCAAGGCTCCTCACTGCTGAAGGCTACAAGCCAGAAACTAGTCTGGGGATATTGGATGAGTAGGCACTAGATGGGGATTTTATGCACAAACCTTCTGTCATCCATTGATTACTCTCGCTTGCTTTGAATGGCACTACTGTATGGAGAGTTTTGCCTGTTTTTATAACATAGATGATATTAATATTATATAGATTTGACAATGCAATAGGAAAGATAAAGTTATAATATATAATAAATAATGTAAAAAAAAATATTGTTTGTTTAGAAGTTATAAATATACAAGGTTATTTGATGTTGAATTAAGTTTAAATCATATTAACAAAATAGAATTATGTGATTTAAAGATTTTTATAATAACTTAAATATATATATACATTTTAGGAAAAAAATTCTTATAGATGTAAAATAGGGGTTTAAACTTAGGATTTTCCAGTCTATATTCATTCTCCGCTCCATCTCAAGCAATCAATACACATGACCACATACCTATGAAAAAGATAGATGATTCCTAAAATATGTATTTCATCCTGAACCAGCACTTGCCAATTGGTCAGATCATATCTTTCACACATATATACAATAAGTACTCTGTTTACATTAATATAGCAATTCCTTAAACTTTAATGGACAGGCATCAATCTTCTCATCCTTCCAGCTCTCCATCACCCATTTCTTAGAAAATTCAATGGTGGAGCACTCATATGTGTGGAAGATTAAGATCTTGTTCAACTGATGAATGCTGGTTCTGCACAAAATACAAGTATTGGAGATCATCTGTCTTTTTTGCATGTATATGGTCTCAGGTATTGGTTGGCTGAGATAGAGTGGTGGATGGATATAGATTGAAAAATCCTGAGCTTAAATCCATTTATACATATAAGAAACATTCGTTATATTGACGAATAAGCTAATTAAAAAAAATTCTCAAAATTTATTATTATAAATAGTAAAATATCAATTAATTTGGTTAAACGTAATTGGAAATAATAATATTGGGGTTGCAAATTCAAATGGTTCGCTACTATTGAATATATTCAAAACACATGGACTGCTACATTTTGTTTAAGCAGAAAAATTATTACAAAGGGACATGAATGCAATCACACACAAAACAATGATATCTAATAGATTACATTACAGTTAAGAGTCAGAATACAAAAAAAGTTAATATTACATGAACTTAGATTGTTAGACAGGTCATAGATTGGT
Organism: Epiperipatus broadwayi; assembly: GCA_028023455.1. Classification (NCBI taxonomy): domain Eukaryota; kingdom Metazoa; phylum Onychophora; class Udeonychophora; order Euonychophora; family Peripatidae; genus Epiperipatus; species Epiperipatus broadwayi. The sequence goes on from JAQFVV010012930.1 coordinate 32,252, forward strand.
ACGCACCAAGATTATAATAGATTTATTAAAATATATATATATTATTCCAATTTATGTTCATTCGTTGGAAGAATCTACTAAATGTACTAAATTTCGATACCTATCAAACACTAAAATTGCTAATTCAAATCTTCAGAAAATTTCTTAATATGTGGGTTATGGATTAAATCTATTCTTGGATTCATTTAAGAAAGAATAATGCTTGTTTTTCTGACAATTATCTCACTATTAATTATTTAATTAAAAATAAATGTGGCATTTTCCGCTTGGAAAAATAATATATCAAATGTGGAACTTCATAATAAATATAAAAAACTGATGACAAAAGTTCAACCACTGACAAGAAGGCTTAAAAATGATTCGTGGTTCAAAACTGCAAAGCAGGTAGATATTTGCTGATATTTCAACGATTGATAAGAAGGTTTAAAAATGATTGATGGTTTAAAACGGCAAAGAAGATACAGATATTTGCTGATATTTCAACGATTGACAAGAAGGCTTAAAATGATTGGAGGATTAAACTGCAAAGAAGATACAGATAGTTGCTAATATTTCAATGATTGATAAGAAGGCTTAAAATGATTGATGGTTTAAAACTGCAAAGGAGATACAGATATTTGCTGATATTTCAACGATTGACATAAAGGCTTAAACATGATTTGAGAATTAAAACTGTAAATAAGACATAGACATTTACTGATTGTGGTCTTTCTAGAATTTTTTTTGATGCATTGAAATAAATATGTGAACCTAGAAATGGTATCACTATCCTATTAAATCCAGCAATGGGACTCTCTCATATGATGACAATGATATTTTGAACAGGTGGAAAGAGAGATCATCTTTTGAATAATGATACAGCAGTAAGATGATGATTTTATCTATTTATTTAAATTTGAGCAAATATTTTCAGTAATCTTCATAATTTTAGAAAAGGAAAAGCTGTAAGTCTCGATGAAATACCTGGAGAAGTTTTAAAATATGGTGGTATATGTTGGTTTTCAAAATATTGGATTTTTTTTAGGAGTAATGGATGCATGAAGTTATGCCACTTGATCTTAAGGATACTTTTATTGTTCCAATTTTCAAAATAAAAGGAATTGACAAGATTGTGGTAATTATAATAAAATTTCATTATTATCCACTACAGCAAAAGTACTTTAAAGAATTCTGTTAGATAGCTCAATTCCAGTTGTACATAAATGTGACCAGAGACACAATGCGGTTTTTAGGGAATCAAGAAGCAATATAAATAATGACATTTATTTCCAGGGAGAGAAGTGTCAGGAAAAAAGGTGTTTTATACATTCCTTTTATTGATTTGGTCAAAATATTTGATTTAAAGTAAACATCACATGATCACCATTTCTTATGCTTGCTTATAACTGTTATTAAAACAGGCAAAACTCTCCATACAGTATTGCCACTCAGTGCAAGCCAGAGTAATAAATGGATGCCAGAATTCTTGTGCATAAAATCCTCATCTAATGCCTACTCATCCAATATCCCCACACTAGTTTCTGACTTGTGGCCTTTATTAGTAAGGAGCCTTGGATCTGAGAGCACTGCATCTAGATCTTAGAAAAAATTCCTATCTAGTGCCTACTCATCCAATATCCCCAGACTTATTTCTGGCTTGTGGCTTTTATTAGTAAGGAGCCTTGGATCTGGGAGCACTGCACATATATCTTTACTTAACCAATATCTCCAGACTAGTTTCTGGCTTGTGGCCTTTGTCAGTGATGAGCCATGGATCTGAGAGCACTGCACCTATATCTTTACTCATACAATATCCACAGACTAATTTCTGGCTTGTGGCTTTTGTCAGTGAGGAGCCTTGGTGCAGTGCTCTCAGATCCAAGACTCCTCACTGATGAAGGCCACAAGCCAAAAACTAGTCTGGAGATATTGGATGAGTAGATTCCTAAGATCTAGGTGCAGTGCTCTCAGATCCAAGGCTCCTCACTGATGAAGGCCACAAGCCAGAAACTAGTCTGGGGATATTGGATGAGTAGGTTCCTAAGATCTAGGTGCAGTGCTCCCAGATTTAAGGCTCCTCACTGACAAAGGCCACAGGCCAGAAATTGGTCTGGGGATTTTGGATGAGTAGGCACTATATGGGGATTTTATGCACAAGCCTTCTGGAATCCATTAATTAGTCTGGCTTGTACTGAGTGGCAATACTATATGGAGAGTTTTGCCTGTTTTAATAACATTTGATTTAGTTAATAGGACAGCTCTATAGCATTGTTTAAAATTAGTTGGCTACCCACCAAAATTTATTTATATTATACATCTTCTACATAGTGGAATAAGAGGAAATGGTATTACTACTGGTGGAAAATCTGAAGTACTTAGCATAAAACTAGTAATTTTTATGACTTGTTTTTCAATTGTTTATAAGTGGCTTAATCAAACAGGAGTCGCGACATTAGCAGATGTGATTGCAAATATCTCTAGAAAATCAAAATACCAACTATATTAATTAGAAAATGCCTGGATTAGGACAAAATAGAAAATGTTCAGGTTAAAATAAAAAGCAAAATCACATGACCAAAAAATCAAATTACTGCTGCAATCAAATTTCTTAGAACTATGATCCCTCCCCCCCCCCAAAAAAAAAAAAAATTAAAATATCAAATATATTAAAATTTAGAAAACGATGGGATTGGAAAACATTACAAAATGTCCGAGCTGAAATTAAAATGTAAAAATGATGTGATTAAAAGGTCAAATTACTACCATCATCAAATAAACAAAAATTTTTTAGAACTATGTTCAATAAAAAAAAAAAGTCAAATATCTTTAGAAATTAAAATATAAAATGTTTTAATAATTAAAAAATGACTTGGATGAGGGAGCAGTTGTTTGTCATATGACTACAATCCCGCCACCCCCACCCAAATAACAATAGTAAGATATTTTACTTTAAAATTATACTTGAATTAATGTAAGAAGCAACCAAAAGAAAATTTGTATAAACTAATACAAGAAGAAATGTGCTTAAGCTAAAATAATCTTAATACTAAATCCACATAAAAAGATTTCAATTCATTGCTTTCCTGAAGGTTTGTGATGATGGTGTTCTAGTTGTATTTTTATATTGGCTATTTCCATAATTTAATATGTATATTGAATGTCTTTAGAAAAATTTAACTTTATTTAAATATTTCAAATACATGCAACTGTTTGTAATAGCACATATAACAGGTTTGACATTCAATACACATATTAGATGATGGAAATAGTCCAATAGTCTGTAAATTAATGCAATTTACTATATTAAAATATACCGCTTACCATATACTAAATAAACATAAAAATGGCAGCCAAAAGAAAAATTGCATAAGCTAAAACAGGAAATGTGCTTAGGATAAAATAATCTAATATTATAATTAACCAAAAACAAAAAAAAAAACACAAATAAATACATGTTATCAAAGTAGAGATGGTTATTGAGCACGAATGGACTTTTTTTATCTATATAAAAAGTTCAAATTTATTCTGGCACAGTAAATCATTCGTTTTAAAATATGGGGCAGAAAAGGCATATGTGCTAGAGTTAACATAAAAATGCCAACTGAAAAAAATGCATAAGAAATATGCTTAAGCTAAAATAATTTAATATTCAAAAAACCCCAAATAAATTCACAAAAAAGGTTCCAATTTATTGTGTATAAACTAATGCATACTATTAAAATGAGATCGTAAACACATGTTGAATAAACATAAGAATGGCAGGCTAAAACTAAAATTGCACAAACTAACACAAGAAGAAATATGCTTAAGCTAAAATAGTCTAATATTATAATTAAACAAAAAAGAACAATAAATCACATAAAAGAGTTTCAAATTATTGGGTAAATTGTTATGGGAGATTTTAATGCTAGAATTGGTAAACAAATGAAAGATGAAAGTGCTGTAGGTAATTTTGGTTATGGTAATAGAAATGGGAGAGGATATAGATGTGTGGAGTTTACAGAAAAAGAAAAACTTTATTATATTATGAATTCTTTTTTTGAGAAAAATGTTAAAAGGAAATGGACATGGAAGCATCCAAATGAAGGTACAGCAGAATTGGATTATATTTTGACTAATAGGAAATACATATTTCAAGATTGTAATATTCTTAATAAATTTAACACAGGAAATGATCATCGATTAGTAAGATGTAGGGAACGTGTTAATGCAAAATTAGAGAGACAAAAATTATTAAGAAAAACAATATTTACAGTTGGTATTCCTAATCTTCAGAAACATTCTAATGAATTTAAATTAGAACTTACAAATCGGTTTCAGGTATTAGTAGATTTTGAACATGATTCAGATTTGAATAAAATTAATATGAAAATAACTGATACACTTTTAAAAGCTGCAACAAAGATAGCTGGTAGAAAAAAGCAGCAATTGACCAATAAAAATTCTACTGAGACTAGAAAATTTATAAAGAAAAAAAGGAATATGAAGTTATACAAAAATGATGCATTAATAAGGATTGAAAATCTCAAATTTTGTAAAATGGTGTAGATGTCTAAAAGTTTCAGATCTTCTTCTAACAATTAACTTTTAGATAAATGCTTTGCTTGAGTTGGTTTTTTTTTTTTTAAATCTAATGTCCCAACTCCTCACTGAAGAGACCCATAGGTCGAAACCAGTCTGGGGATGGGGACAATCAAAGATAAAAATGATTTGAATGTCTTCTCTTGTAGTACCATTTATCATAAATAAAAAAAGCTTGTTTAGAGCTATTAGCACACTCTTAATTTTACATATTTGTAAGTGCAAGCTAAGCTATATATAAGTCATATGCCATCTGACTTGTTATTATTACTATTACTATTTTGCTGTTGTGGCTTTGGCTAAATTAAATGGCTAAGCCTACTAATATATGGAGTATCTGAATTAAGTTCAGGCCCATATGATTTTCTCAGTTGGAAAGCTGACTTTAAAGACATGTAGATGTCTAAAAGTTTCAGATCTTCTTCTAACAATTAATTTTTAGATAAATGCTTTGCTTGAGTTGGTTTTTTAAATCTAATGTCCCAACTCCTCACTGAAGAGACCCATAGGTCAAAACCGGTCTGGGGATGGGGACAATCCAAGATAAAAATGATTTGAATGTCTTCTCTTGTAGTAGCATTTATCATAAATAAAAAAAAAAGCTTGTTTAGAGCTATTAGCACGCTCTTAATTTTACATATTTGTAAGTGCAAGCTATATATAAGTCATATGACATCTGACTTGTTATTATTACTATTATTATTTTGCTGTTGTGGCTTTGGCTAAATTAAATGGCTAAGCCTACTAATATATGAAGTATTTGAATTAAGTTCAGGCCCATATGATTTTTTCAGTTGGAGAGCTGACTTTAAAGACATGTAGATGTCTAAAAGTTTCAGATCTTCTAAAAATTAACTTTTAGATAAATGCTTTGCTTGAGTTGGTTTTTTTTTTAAATCTAATGTCCCAACTCCTTACTGAAGAGACCCATAGGTCGAAACTGGTCTGGGGATGGGGACAATCCAAGATAAAAATGATTTGAATGTCTTCTCTTGTAGTATCATTTATCATAAATAAATAAAAAAGCTTGTTTAGAGCTATTAGCACGCTCTTAATTTTACATATTTGTAAGTGCAAGCTATATATAAGTCATATGACATCTGACTTGTTATTATTACTAAAATGGTGTAGAAAAGTGTTGAAAATGATATAAGAAAGTATAACTGTGAACTAGCAAGGAAAGCTGTAGAAGAGAATAAAAGTCTCAAGAGTGTAAAACAACATTTTGGTATTGGTAGGAAATTTATATCTGCAATAAGAAAAAAAGATTGAATTATTACTAAAAAGAGAGATGACATTATTAAATGGGTAGAAAAGTTCTATCAAAAATTATATAGTAATAAAGAACAAGTATTCCAACAACTATTATATCTTTTGAATTGCCCAGGATTTTAGATGAAGAAGTGAGATGTGTAAGTGAATTTATGAAGAGAAAAGCTCCAGATAATGATGGAATTATAATTGATATCTTAAAAGAAGGAGGTGAAGAAATAGAATTTTTTTGGCAAAGTTATATACCAAATGATTAAATGATAAAGATATATGAGATAATTGGAAGAATGCAATATTAATATTAATATTTTAAAAAGGTGATAAAGAATATATTAAAAATTATAGACCTATCAGTCTTTTATCAGCTTTATACAAAAATTTTATCAAGATAATTACAACTCGTCTATAGAGAAATTTGAATTTCAACCAACAAAAAGAACAAGCTGGATTTAAAAGTGGTTTCAGTACAGTATGTCAAATTCATATATTGATAGAAGTTATAGACAGGACCAATAAATATGAGTTGCCATTATGCTTTGAATTTGTAGATTATGAAAAGGCATTTGATTCTATAAGCATTTCTTCAGTGATTAAAGCATTGGATCATCAAGGTATAGACACAGGATATTGTTATATTTTGAAGAATATTTATAAAAATGCAACAGCAATAATTAAATTGCATAATGATACTAGGAAGATAAACATTGAAAAGGGTGTAAGACTGGGTGATTCCATATCTCTAAAACTTTTTACAGCAGTGCTGCAAGAAGTATTTTGTCAAATAAAATGGAAATCTAAAGGTATAAAAATAAATAGAGATTATAAGTCATTTAGATTTTTCAGATATTATAGTTGTTTTTTGCAAATAATACTTTAGACTTTCAGGAAATGTTGCAAAAGCTAACAGATAAAAGTAAAAAAGTAGGACTAAAGGTAATGTTAAAAAGGCTAAAATAATGTTTAATGGATTTTTTCAAAAGATGAAAATAAAGATTGTTTATGATGAGTTAAAAGAAGTTAACAGTTACAAATGCCTTGGTCAGATTATTAATACAGATGGAAACATAATGGACGAAATTAATCATAGAATTAAACTTGGTTGGAGTGCTTTTGGTAGAAATATTTTTTAAAGAAAAAATGCCTATGTATTTGAAAAGGTTGGTTTTTAATAAATGTGTTTTACCAGTTCTTCTTATGGATCTAAGACTTGGAAACTTAATAGAAGACCATAAAGAGACTTTAGACCACCCAAAGAAGTATGAAGAGATGCATGTTAGGAGTAACAAGAAAAGAACAAAAACTTAATACATGGGTAAGAGATCATATAGGTGTTACTGACACCATTGAAAGAGTTAAAAGACTGAAATGGACTTGGGTTGGACATATTTCTAGAAGAGATGATTATATATAGACAATTGAAATATTAAACAGGATTCCAAGAGATAGTAAAAGACCCAGAAGGAGACCATGTGTGAGATGAATGGATGAAATAAGAAAGTATGTAAGGGTGAGGTGGAGAAGAAAGGCTAAAGATTGGAGAAGATGGATTGAACTTGGAGAGATCTTTATCCTGCAGTGGATTGGTAATGATGATGATGAAATTAATGCATTTTATTTTTAATAGACTAACCTACAAAAGATTAAAATGTACTTATGGCTGTAGAATAGAATTTGATCAAAAATATTATTTTCAAATGTTATTTATTGTAATTTCTAGAGGTATTTGATTTGTTTTTTTTGATTGAACATAGTCCAAAAAAATTTACTTGTTGATTTGAGTGTGTCAATAATTTGATCTTTTGGTCATGTGATTTTTGCCTTTTATTTTTAACCCAGTCATTTTCTAATTTTTTCCAACCCTGTTATTTTCTAAATTTTAATATCATATTTGATATTTTGATTTTTTAGATGTATTAGTTTTTTATTGAGTATATACATAGTTCTATAGAAATTGTGTGCTTTTTGTTTAATTTTGGATGGAAATTGTGATTTTTTTTAAACTGATGGTTAAAATAATTGAAACACTACCGATGGTGACCAGTTTATCTGACTTTATTTTGTGCTTGCTTGTTCAGTCAATGACAGAAGGAAAAACCTTAGCAACTTTCACTTTGGACACTTATTATCTTGAGAATATAAATCTTGTTTAAATATCACAGTAATTTTATAAGTAAAAAGGTGGAATTAAATGTTGTGATCCAACACACACTGCAATGTGCCACTGTTTCTTTTAAAAAATTAAAAGATAAAGTATTTCATCATACATAAATAACTATTGCAACTAAGTTAACTGAAAAGACAACTGTTATTTTGCCTAATTTATTGTATGGATGTGAAATGTGGACACTATCAATGCAATGGATGCTCTATTAGATTTTAAAAGTATTATGACAAAAACATAAAAGCAATCAGTATATTTTTCAGATTACTGTTTGCAACACTATTGAGTCCACTGTCGTAAAATCACATGTTTCTTTTGGCATGCAAAATTGATGCTCAATGGAAGACTTCCTAAAAGGGTGTTTTATCATAAACTTGAGCATGGATTTTGTAGAAAACGTAGACCCTGTAAAGAATTATCTCAAAGACATTTTAAAGAAGTGGAATATTAAATGTTTCCTTTAGGAGATATGACTGAGAATAAAATACATTGGAGATCTACAGTTAGATATGGTGTTTAATATTTCTGCATATGTATCTGCATATGTTTGGTGGAGAGGTATATATTTTCTAGCTGAATTAAAAAGAAAATATACACTACTTCATCAATTATACACATGTATGTATGCAAAACTATTACATATATAATAAAGTGAAAATTAAAATTACATGGGGTTTAATGTTTTCCTGAAGGTTTGTGATGATGGTGTTTTAGTTGTATTTTTATATTGGACTATTTCCATCATATAATATGCATATTGAATGTCTTTAGAAAAATTTAACTTTATTTAAATAATCCATTGGTGACACCAGTCATCCCATTGAAAAGCACTTGCAAGAACACACACTGATGATTAGAAGAGAGAAAACAGCTGTGTCTAGGGTAGCAGACCATGTATGTTCCAATGAATATATGTTCAATTGGAAAAATACAAAAAAATATTGGATAGAGAAGAAAAGACACAAAGAAGAAAGTTTAAAGAAGCTGCTCACATGACAATGGCAAAATCCAATAATCCAACCTAGTGTGACTATACATAATGGATGGAAACCACTAATCAACTTTGCTCTTCGGAAAAAGTGGAGAAATCAGAGGGAACCTCATAGATAAGTATATGAAATTTCTCCTGATTGTAGCCTTTGGCAGAATGGCTCAATTGGTTAGAACATTACCTTAAAATTCAATACTCAAGAACCTAAGGTCCCAGGTTTGATTCCCATGCTAGTACTATCACTGGTCAGGCCAGCAATACCTGAAGAAGAGGGGAGAATGAAACTTCTCAAAATGTTGTGCATCTACTAACCTACTAAACATCACATGATGCCTTCTGGCATCCCTTGATTACTCTGATTGGTATAGCATGGCACTTACTGTATGGAGAGTTTTGCCTGTTTCATATACTAATTTGTTTGATGTGCTATTACTAACAGTTGAATGTATTTGGAATATTTAAATAAAGTTAAATTTTTCTAAAGACATTCAATCCACATATTAGATGATGAAAATAGTCCAATATAAAAATACAACATGATATTTAAGAATTAATTTTTTTTTTTGCCAAGGAAACTAAAAGGCATCATGAAAGACCAAAGCGGACTAATGAAACAATATGTTCTATATGTGGATGTATTTGTGGTTCATAGTTTGGTTTTATAGTCACTGCCAAACTGACTTCCGAAATAGTTTTTGAGCTTTTTTCTTTCATTTGAGTTGAAATAGGGCATATTTATTTTTGATGGACTGTTTATTTTAATTAATTATTTTAAAACCAATAATCTCGGGAATTATTTTTTGTGCCATTATTCTTCTGGTTAACTGTTCTGAGAATTATCACTATATATGACAGATTTCATCATAGAGTCATCCTTTAAAAAATTGTAGGTTATCCCAGTAAAATTATTTAACAATCGAATAGATTAAGTGTTGCATAGGTGAGTTTTCCTTTGGTTACAATCACTATTATTAAAGTCCTTGTGATCCCAAAGCCATTTCAGGCAATAACAGTATATGTGTGTATATATGAGGGAGGACCCAAGATTAACTGCTTTGCACAGCATGTTATAGCATATGCTTCTGCTGTCACACACTTCTTTCAGGAACCCTTCTGCATCAATATACCAAATGTTATCACCATATAAAATCATGTAGCTATATAGTATATATTTTTTAAAGTGCATTCATGTATTTATTGATGTTTATAATGATTGAAAAGTTTGAACAATGTAGAATTCTATTTTTGTTTACAGAAAACGGCAGGCAAAACAGTTGTAATGTTTGAAACATATTTAAAAGCAAGCTGATCTTCACCACATTCGTAAAATGCATCACAAGTGAAGTCAAAACAATAGTGATTTTTTTGACGTGAGTGATATTTTTCTTTACGATTTAGTTTGCAAAGGTCAGGCATTTTATCTGCATGTTCCAAAACATTTATGTGATGTAGTAAAATGTAAACGTCCCATTTTGTGGTAAAGAAAAGAGTGCAATCTTCATCCCAAAAAAGTGTCATTTCTCAAAGTCTTGAGTGTGAAACAATTTTTCATTAAATTCAGCACAACTCAGCTTATTTATCAGCCATATTCACCCGATCTCACTTCATGCAATTTTTTTTACTTTCTTGACTGTAAAAATATTTTTTTTTGCGGACTTAGAAGTGGTGAATAGAACACACCACAGATATTAAAAGATATCACTTTGCAAATGTTCTCAGACTACTTTGAAAAATGGAAAACACATTCAGTGTATTGCATCAAATGGACAGTCATTTGAAAGAGATTAAAACAAGTAAACAATTTTGGCACTACTGTATGGAGAGTTTTTCCTATTTAATAACAGTTATGTGCTAGCATAAGAGATGGTGATCATATGATGTTTAGTAGTTAAATAATTTTTTATTATAAAATTTTGGTTACTTTTGAGTGCCACTTCATATATATGATTGAACATCTTTTATAAAATTCTTTAGATAATACAAAGATAAAGCTCACATATTAAGTCCATTTTCTTTATTTTATAGATTTTAAAACTAGTTTATTGATGGGCAGTACAATGAAAGTACCAAAAATGGCCAAGAGCATGAATAATCATCAGCATCAATAATGATCCAAAAATTTTTGACATACATTTTAGCACTTAAGTATATGTTCATGCTGTGAAATATTGATGATGACTTTTGGTAATACTGGACAGATAATGACTAGCCTTAGATTTTATAGCATATCTCTCTGGTGATTATTACCGGTAGCGCTGGAGATACTCTATTTAATGCGTATATTGGATTCAGATGCTGGTTTGTTGATCATTTTCTATAACCATAGCAACAGAGATGCTTTTTCTTGGAGTGACTATTAATTGCCAGCATCCCTCAGACTGAAGATAGATTTTACAAAATTTGTAATGGATAATAGAAAATGATATAAAAAAATAATTATAAAATTGAAATACAAGTATAATGTATATACTTAATCTAGATGTAATTAAAGGGATTTGAACCAGATTTTCAAAATCCCTACAGTCATTCACTTTATCCAATATAACTGATATCCATGATCACATACATGTGAAAAAGATAAATTCAAGCTACCTACAGTCATCCACTTTATCCAATATAACCAATGTACATGATCACATATATAGAAAGAGATAAATAATCTCCAATATACATATTTCATGCTGAACCAGCACTCATCAGTTAGCCGTGTAGGAGAGGATAATCCAGACAAACTGATGAGTGCTGGTTCAGCATGAAATACATATATTAGAGATCATTTATACTTTTCACATGTATTTGGTCATGTGTGTCAGTTATATTGGATAGAGTGGATGACTATAGAGAGCTTGAAAGTCTGGGTTCAAATCCCCTAATTAAAAATGTATAATAATAGTAAGTTTTAACCGTAACCATGACAGATTTATAAATTGTAAGTAAAATAAATTACAAGATAAATTATATAATATGAAAACAGAGAAAGTGTAGGACCAAAGTAATAGTGAACGAATGACTATATATGAGTACATAATATTTGCAAATCACTTTACACTTTATGAAAAAATTATTATACAAAACATAAAAAACAAAAACAACTAATTTACTTTTATTTATAATAATTAATAACTTTACGTTAGTACAAAATTTTATATTTAAAATATATAGAATAGCAATAATTTTTACAAGCGATATATGAATATAACAAGAAAATATTAAAATATCTTCTGACCAGACTAGAAAAAGATCAATATTTTTTATTTTATCATTTTAAATAGAGAACACAATATTCACATAAACTCTTTATTTTATCAAAGAATAATATTAAAGTAATTAAAAATTTGCTTTTATTATTGGAGGATATTTGTAATTTATAATATTAGAAAGTTAAGATGATGTATACATATTTGAAATACAGGTATTCTTTATATACCTGGAGCCCAACTCAAGTCTTTCAAGCACCTTTCAACTATCCACACTATCTCATATCCCTGATACACATGACCACACATATGTATTTCAAATATTTACACATTAAACCTGCATTTTGTCCATCTCTCTTTTATGTATTTAAATGGATAAGGTCCTGTACAAGAGGGGTCAGAATGACTTGAGGTCAACATGGGCATGGCAATAATATTGGCATCAACAAGGGATTTGGGCTTTCCATCATCAGATTTTCAATGGTTATGGATGGCTGAAGAGTTGGAGGTTGGATTAGATTGAAGCCTGTCCATTAAAGTGTGGAGATTTGCTATCTTGATATAAACTGAGCACTGATTATCTGAACCAATTGATAACTGCTGGTTCAGCACAAAATACATATATTGGTGATTATTTATCTTTTCTACATGTGTGTGGTCATGTGTATCAGTGGTATAAGATAGAGTGGATAGATGATGTTGTATAATAAGACATCTTTAGTTAGATATACTATTTGCAATAACAACAATTATATTACATAATGACATTAGGAAGATTAACATTGAGAAGGGTGTATTTCAGGGTTACTCCTTATCTCCAAAATTTTTACAGCAGTTTTGCAAGAAGTATTTTGTGTATTAAAATGGGAAGCTAAGAAAATATAGGTAAATGGAGATTTAAATCATCTATATTTTGCAGATGATGTTATTGTTTTTGCAAATAATGCTTTAGAGCTTCAAGAAATGTTGCAAAGAGTTATCAGATGAAAATAAAAAAGTAGGATTAAAAGTAAATGTTAAAAAGACTAAAGTAATGTTCAATGCATTTTCTCAAAAGATAGAATAATAATGATGAGTTAGAAAACATTATTAATAACAAATGCCTTGGTCAAAAACATAGTGAATAAACCTTGTTGGATGATTTTGGTAGAAATAACTTAATATTAAAAGGAAATATGCCTATGTGTTTGAAAAGGAAACTTTTTAATTAATGTGTTTTACCATTTCTTATTTATGTATCTGAGACTTGGACACTTAAAAAAGAGCAATACAGAGACTTCAGACCACTCAACAAAGTATGGAAAGATGCATGTTATGAAAAACAAGAAGAGATTGAAAATGATACATGGGTAAAAAAACAAATGGAAAGAATTAAAAGACAAGTGGAATTGGGCTGAACATATTGCTAAAAAAGATTATAATAGATGGATAGTTTAAATTTTAAACTGGATTCCAAGAGATTGTAAAAGACCTAGAAAAAGACCACATGTGAGATGGATGGATAAAATAATGAAGTGTGCTGGGAGGATAGAAAATGGATTAAACTTGGAGAGACCTTCATCGTGCAGTGTATCAATAATGGTTGAAACTGATGATGATATTATTTTCTGGTAATATATTCTGCCAAGAATGAGTTAATTACTTGTTTTATCTTAAATGTTATCATGCTTTTTATTATATCATATTTATATATTAATAATACACAGAGGCAAAAACTCTCTTTCTAGTTTGTGACTTTCTTCAGTAAGGATCCTTGGATCTGAGAGCACTGCACCTAGACCTTAGGATCTAATACAACCCTAGAAACCAGTCTGGGGATATTGGATGAGTAGGCACTAGATAGGGATTTTATGCATAAACCTTCCTGAATTCATTGATTACTCTGGCTTGCACTGAGTGGCGCTACTGTATAGAGTTTTGTCTCTGTGAAAAACAGCTTGTGTAAACATAAAGAATGGTGTTCATGTGGTATTTGATGGTTTATATTGATCATATATATATATATATATGTATGGGTATAGTATTAAATTATATACATATAAATAGCTGAAAATTAAAGCATTCGTTATTCTTAGATAATAAGGATCTTTAATTATAGAATTATCTTTTAAGCAATGTGAGTAAAAATTTCTTTACATGCAAGCTTAGGTTAAATATAAGTCTAGTTTCCGCATTAGTATGAATATTTTAGCATAGATTAACCTTATTAATGTCCAATATATGCTTATCACATGCAAATTTACTAGAGTGATGTGAGTAATAATTTCTTTACATGCAAGCTTAGGTTAAATATAAGTCTAGTTTCCGCATTAGTATGAATATTTTAGCATACATTAACCTTATTAATGTCCAATATATGCTTATCACATGCAAATTTACTAGAGTGTTGTTCATTACGGTTAAATTTAATATGATGAAACTTTCTTTACAATGAATTTCCATGTATTATATAAAATTAACTGCTGGAAAGATTATATTTATATATCAACTCTCTCTCTCTCTCTCACACACACACACACTGTATTTTAACTTTTGTAGACCCAGAAATAATTATTGATTTTTTTCTTCCGTTTTCACTTTCACAATTGGTTTTAATTTATAAAACTAAACTGATATGCACACAGCGAGCAAGTTATTATCATAATTTTCGAACTCAGACTTTCACACTCTCAGTGCCATCTCATATTGCTAACCCACCTGATCACACTCATGTTGAAAAGATAAATAATCACCAATATATGTATTTCATGCTAAATTACCAATCACCAGTTGGTCTAGATTACTATCCTCACACCTATATACAATCAGTGCTCAGCTTTATATTAAGATAGCCAATCTTCATACTTTAATGGACAGGCTTCAAACTATTCCAACTCACAACTCTTCAGCCTTCCATTTCATTGAAAATCTGATGATGGAACGTTCAAATACTTTGTTAGTGACAAGGTTGTCATCCTACCCATGTTGACATATTAGTCATTCTGACCCCTCATGTACTGGAGAATAATCCATTTATACTTACATATGCGAGGGATGGGCAGACCTTTTACACACTATTTATATAAATTAATACATTGTACAGGCTTAAACCTGCATTTATATATGTAATATATTCGGGATTCGAACTCAGACTTTCACACGACCCACTATTCCCAGTGCCATCTCATATTGCTGACCCACCTGATCACGCACATGTTGAAAAGATAAATAATCACCAATATATGTATTTCATGCTAAACCACCAATCACCAGTTGGTCTAGATTACTATCCTCACACCTATATACAATCAGTGCTCAGCTTTATATTAAGATAGCCAATCTTCATACTTTAATGGACAGGCTTCAAACTATTCCAACTCACAACTCTTCAGCCTTCCATTTCATTGAAAATCTGATGATGGAACGTTCAAATACTTTGTTAGTGCCAAGGTTGTCATCCTACCCATGTTGACATATTAGTCATTCTGACCCCTCAAGGACAGGAGAATAATCCATTTATACTTACATATGCGAGGGATGGGCAGACCTTTTACACACTATTTATATAAATTAATACATTGTACAGGCTTAAACCTGCATTTATATATGTAATATATTCGGGATTCGAACTCAGACTTTCACACGACCTACTATTCCCAGTGCCATCTCATATTGCTGACCCACCTGATCACGCACATGTTGAAAAGATAAATAATCACCAATATACGTATTTCATGCTAAACCAGCGATCATCAGTTGATCTAGATTACTATCCTCACACATATATTGGTGATTATTGATCTTTTCAACATGTGTGTGATCAGGTGGGTCAGAAATATGAGATAGCACTGAGAGCAGTGAATCGTGTGAAAGTCTGAGTTCGAATCCCGCATATATTACATATATAAATGCAAATCTAAGCCTGTACAATGTATTTATCATAATTTTCATAAATTCAAATAGAATTTTGATTTTATAAAAAGTTAAATATTTTTAACCATTTTAGAAGTTTGAATACTTTCAATAATTAATGACTAGTCCCTGTGGTATATTAATCTTTCAAATTTTTAATAGTTTACATATTTCTCCCTTGTTTATAATATTAAATAATTTTTTTTTAAAAAAAATCAATGATTACTATATTTTAAATCTGTAAGACAATTTATCACATTGTATCGATTTTTAATCTTAAATTTATAACTTTAAAAACTGATAAATCAACGACTTTTTCAAAAAAATAATTTTCTAATTAAGAAATACGACAAGAGGATATTAATTGTGTGGGCGTAATTTACTAACGTTTATTTATTTAAGAAATAACATAGTTTTTCATATAATAATTTATTACATTTGATATTTGCAGAAGTGATAACGAATGAAGCTTGGTTTCAAATTTAGGCGATTTCATTAGTACTGAGGTTGGATTCTTAGTTTAAATAATAGATTTAACATCTCTAACAACTAGGAGCCTAAGGTGGAAAAGCACTCATCATACTTACTAGACATTTCTGCTAGTCAACGTCCTGTATATGCTTATAACTAGAGATTTTATTCTTTTGGAATTAAATTAACTAAAAGGGACTTGAACTCAAAATTTCAAACTCCTTACAACTATCCAATCTATGTCATACAATTAATACACATAACCACATACATGTGTAAAAGATCACATGATCACTATTTCTTATGCTAGCACATAACTGTTATTAAAACAGGCAAAACTCTTCATACAGTAGTGCCACTCAGTGCCAACCAGAGTAATCAATGGATGCCAGAGGGCACTGAGCAGCACTACTGTATGGAGAGTTTTGCTGTTTTAATAACAGTTATGTGCTAACATAAGAAATGGTTATCATGTGATGTTTAGTGGTTTAACACCAATCCTGCCTAATAGGATATTGGTGTCTATGATTGTTAAAGAGCCAAAGACACAAAAATGTATGGGTACTAAACTGAGTTCAGACCCATATGACTATATAAGCTATTGAGTTTGAAAATATTGTTTTCAATTTTATTTTCATAGTTTTGTAGTTGAGATAAATGGTAGCTGCTGGAGAGTTGCATTAGATCCTAAGATTTAGGTGCAGTGCACTTAAATCCAAAGCTCCTCACTGACGAAGGCCACAAGCCAGAAACTAGTCTGGTGATATTGGATGAGTAGGCACTAGATGGGGATTTTATGCATAAGCCTTCTGGTATCCATTGATTACTCTGGTTGGCACTGAGTGGCACTACTATATGGAGAGTTTTGCCTGTTTTAATATGTAAAAGATAAATGATCTCCAATATATGTATTTCATGCAGAACCAGCACTCATCAGTTGGCCAGATCATAATCTCCCACACATATATACAGTTGGTGTTCAGTTTATATTAAGATAGCAATTCCTTAAACTTTAATGGACAGGTGTCTCACCCTTCTAACTATTCAGCTGGACATTTTATTGATAAACCAACTTTTGGTGGTTTTGATATTGTAGTCATACCCATGTAAACCTTATATTATGATCTGGCTCAACTAATGAGTGCTAGTTCTGCATGATATATGTATATTGGGTATCATATATCTTTTACACATATAGGTGGTCGTGTGTTAGTTGTTTGAGATGGTATCAAGGCTGAATATTGACTTAAAATTTCCCAAGTTTAAACCTCTTTATTTACTATATAAGAAACTTTCACTACACCAAATAAATAGGCTAATCATAAAAGCATTTGATAATCGAATAATAGGTTTGGAATGTGACATGATAAACAATATTAAACAATTAATTCTGATGCTAATGATGCTACATTATATTATATTGTACAGTACAAAAATAATAGCATTGTTTTATCTCATGTGTCATAGCATCAGCCAGGAAGCGAACCCACTTTCCCTGGACAACCCGCACTGTCGCTGACTTCTCGACCAGCAAAGCTTGACAAAAATAATAGCATTGTTGTAGCTCAGGAGGTTATTAAGATACCAAAATAAAAGATAAAACTTTAAAAACTTTTAATTCTCAAGTTCATTATATAATCACTGTGCTAAACCATATTCCAAAGGGTTATTATTTGGGGGAGTTCATGGGAACTTCAAGCATGAATTTGATTAGTCAAGTTTCAGTTTAAAAAGCTCTGACTCTTCTGTTTAACTTTCACAGTTTCAATTATTGTATATAAAATAAAGAAACGTGTATTTTAAATTACATTCCTATAAATATCTGAAGATGTATCCAGTGTAAATTTGATCTGGAAGATCTTCCAATTTTAGTATTTAAAAATATTGGCTAGTAACTTAATGAATAATATTTCAATCAAATTGTAGTGATTGGTTATCTATATATACTGAACAATGATAGAGATATGTGGAAGATATTGTGATCTGGGCCAACTGATGAGTGCTTGTTCAGCATGAAATGTGCATTTTAGGGATCATGCTTTTTTCCCACCCATCTTTGGTTATGCATTTACGATTACTCCCTTCCAAAAGATGTTAGAAATGGATAGAAACTAGTCCCTACCTTGCATGAGAGTGGTGTAGTGAAAATTTATATTTACAAAAATATTATTCATTAAGTAGATAATCTTTAATCTAATGAATGATTAATAAAAATTATTTATATACTTTCATCAAGTGAATTGTGTCAAAGTTGTATGGGTAGAAAGTTTGACACATATCAATTAATCTGTATAATGGATTGAACTTGGAGAGACATTCATCCTGCAGTGAATGATAATGGTTGTTGTTTATGATGATGATGATGATGATATACATATACATTAAACTCTTATATGCTCTCCTCATATATTATATACTTTAATGCAACTTTTATATAATTACTCCTTTATTTTCCTTACAGTTTCAACTGTCCCACAGTCTTCATCAGAGCTCTTTTTAAGCTTCATCTTTCTCTGATGAAGACTGCAGGACAGTTGAAACTGTAAAAAAAAAATAAAGTAGTAATTATATATAAAAGTTGCATTAAAGTGTACATGAAAAGAGCATATGAGAGTTTAATATATATGAGTATATGAAGAAAGTTGCAAAGAAAGTTAAAAGAGAAAATATAAGACTAATAGAACTATCTATATATACTGAACAATGATAGAGATATATGGAAGAGATTGTGATCTGGGCCAACTGATGGGTGCTGGTTCAGCATGAAATGGGCCTACTGATGATCACACATATTTTTAACATCTGCTTATAAATTTATGATTACATCCTTCCACAATCTGTTAAAAGCAGAAAGCAATTAGATGCTATGCTTGCATGAGAATGGTGTAATGAAAATTGCACTACAGAAACATTATTAGTTAAGTGGATAATCTCTAGTCTAATGAATGACTAATAAAAGTTATTAATTTATTGGCAAGCCAGTTTTAAAATAATTTCAGTAACAGCTGAGTATTTTTTCAGCTTTGATTATTTATAATTCAGAAGCACTAATTTTAGATTTATAATTCAAGATATATATATGATAAATAATTGACTGGAAATCAGTCGTGTTAACTCTAAAGATTCTCCACGCAATGGACATGCACATCTTACTAACATCACTAAATTTTTCATTATTGTTAAAAACTATTTCATTATAGGTTTAAACATTTTTTCTAGTTTCTCTCCCTAGGAGGAGATATGTTAACCTAGTTTCTCTAATGACTAAATAAAGCAGAATTATTTTGAATGCCTTTCATTAATAATATCAGTCAATGATAGCATGGCTGTCTAAATTATAGTTTTAAAAGCTCTTCATTTTTTGAAGGTGGATGATTTTTTCTTTTAAAAATTTGATATGTTGTATGATAACCTATCTATTTGACATCTTTAAACTATTGATATTTACAATTTTGATATGCAAACCTAATTTCTTTTTTACAAAGTAGAATTAGCATGATCAAATTCACCATTTCTTATATTTTGCTGTGATATCTTATATAAATGCAATTTATATGTTTCACTTTTTAGCAAATAATCTTTTATTGTACAAATATGTCTACTCAATCTTACATTTTGACTGTCCTGCTGTCTTCTTCAGAGCTATGATATATTGAAAATAAAATAAAAAACTATATAAATAATACCATAAAAATGTAAACAATAAAACTAATAAAATAATAAAAAAATATTTTATAAATTTTATTGTTTATGTTTTTCATCGTATTATTTATATAGTTGTGTATTTTATTTTGTTCAATATATCATAGCTCTGAAGAAGACTGCAGGGGAGTTGAAACATAAGAGTGTGTATGCATAAATATACAATAAAAGGTTGTTTGCTAACAAGTTCAAAGTAGAGCTGATAAATTGCATTTATATTAGAATTAACATTCAGATGATAAATGATTTCCTAAGAGTATATAAACAAAGACAAAATATAATGAAATATCCATTATAACTGATGATTTTATATGATCAATTAATAAATGTTTTACCAACACTATTGAAATAAAGGTGAAATGGAAGGTATTCCAAACCATAGGAGTATAATATCCCAGAACAGAAGACATACTTTGCAATTATATTTATTGTTTCATTTTTAATGCATGTGACTAACCCATGCTATAGCTAGTAATAGTTGAATATCTGTTTACAGATTAATTCTAGATGAACATTAGGTTCAATATATGTTAGCTATTTTAAAAAATCCTATGCCTGAGAATAATATAAAAAAAAATTATGATTTCCTCAGCTTGGGTTCAAACTCAGATTGTGCTAACTATTGTGTCATAAGTCAGTTAATTTTACATAGTTATCATTTAATCATTGCACATATTATTAAATGACTTTTAAATTACTGAATAGATTTAACAAATAGTAGTAAAATTCTAACTAACTGTACAACTTTGTCTTGCATTGGTGGTCGAGAGGTCAGCGCGACTGCCTTGCACTAGCAGGCAGTTGCCCAGGTTGTGGGTTCGCATCCCGGCCGATGCTATGACACTTAAAAAAAAACTATACAACTTAAATTTCCTTATGAATTAAAAGCAGCATTTATTTCTTAAAGTAAAAAAAACCCACATTTTTAGTCATATAATAAATTGTTTATATAGTAGCAACTTTCTCCATACAATATTGCTACCTAGCACAAGCCATTTGAATCAATGGATGTGAGGAGGTTATTAAGGCTTGCACTAAGTGGCAATATGGTACCGGGAAAGTTACTACTGTATTAGCAGATTGTGTAAGCATAAGAAATGATAATCATGTGATGTTCTAATGGTTTAATACCAATCCTGACCAAGGTATGTTGTTGGCTATGGTTATTAAAAACAAAGATATTAAAATATATAAATACTGAACAGGTTTTATATCTGTATGACTATATAAGCAAATTGGCTTGGACTGAAAACATTAGCATTTTTAGTCTGGGCTCTTAAGCTTTATAATTAACTAAAAGGTAAAAGATTGCTGCTGAAGAAGTGAATTAGATCCAAAGATCTAGGTGAAGTGCTCTCAGATCCAAGGCCTAAGATCTGGGTGCAGTGCTCTCAAATTCCAGGCCTAAGATCTAAGTGCAGTGCCCTCAGAACCAAAGTCTAAGATCTACATGTAGTGTTTTCAGATCCAAGGCCTAAGATCTAGGTGCAGTTCTCTCTGATTCAAGGCCTAAGATTTAGGTGTGTGCTCCCAGATCCAAGGCCTAGTATCTAGGTGCAGTACTCTCAGATTCAAGGTCTAAGACCTAGGTGCAGTGCTCTCAGATGCAAGGCCTAGTATTTAGGTGCAGTGCTCTCTGATTCAAGACCTAAGATCTAGGTGCAGTGCTCTCACATCCAAGACCTAAGATTTAAGTACAGTGCTCTCAGATTCAAGACAGATCAGTGCAGTGCTCTCAGATACAAGGCCCAAGATCTAGATGCAGTGCTATCAGATCCAAAGCTCCACATAAGTCACAAGCTAAAAACTAGTCTGGGAATATTGAGCCATCCCTAGGTAGGGATTTTGATGCACTAATCTTCTCACATCCATTGATTACTATGCCTTTCATTAGATAGTAATATTGTATGGAAAAACAAATATTAATGAAATAGGTTAGAATTATAAGTCTTTACATTTTTAATTCAAGGTCTACAAATTATTATTTTTTGTTGATATTCCTATTCAGTTTTAAAGTGAATTAATTTTTTATAAATTTTTTAATCCATATTTTTACAAAAAAATAATTTGTATATATAGTGTCATCCTAAGTCCAAGAAAGCAAGAAAAAACTAGTCAATCTATTAATATTTGGTGATATATATTATCATTCAAGATGCCTGTGCAGTTTGGTGAAGTGAGAGAGCATCCAATTTGGGATTGAGAGGTCTCAGGATCATTTCTGGTATTTGAGGATCTGGTACACAAATTTCTAATGAATTCCCAAGCAATAAAGCCATTGTGCAGTTTGGCATAGGTAGTAGTGTCCAATTTGGGATCGAGAGTCCCAGGATCGATTCTGGTGTTTGAGAGTCTGGAAATCTAACTTCTTATGAATTCACAAGCAATAAAGCCATTGTGTGGTTTGGTGTAGTTGGTAGTGTCCAACATGGGATCAGGAGGTCCCAAATTGATTCTGGTGGTCCCAATTTTGGTACTCAAAATTTTTATGAACTCCCAAGCAATAAAGCCATTAATCTTTTCTGGTCATGCATGCTTGGGCACAGTAATACTGCATCTGATTTGGGATTGGAAAGATCCAGGACTCATTCTGATGCTAACAGTTCTGACACTAAATGTTTTTTGAACTTCCAAGCAATAAAGTCATTAGCCTTTTAGCCCTGTCCAATGTGGCACAGCATTAGAATGTCCGACTTCAAATAGGAGATCCCAAGATCGATTCTGGCTCTTGGTCTTCTTGTGAACTCCTGTAAAATTAAGCTAATAGCCATTTTTTGTCATTTAAGATGGAAAAAAAGATTGAAAAGCAAAATTACTGTGCCTGTAATCAGGGCCGGTGGAAGCGGGCATGCAACGCATGCTAGGAATGCGGGCGCTGGCAGAAGGAGGCGCCATCACTGAGAGATTAGCATCTGAAAAAGAAGGCGTCATCCCTGACAGGGGCACCAAAATCAAATTTGCATGCGGGCGCCTAGTACCCAGCGCCGGCTCTGCCTGTAATTAAAAAGCAGAAGTGTGGTTTCGTAAACCTATAAATTGATTATCGCAGTTAGTGCAGAGAAATAATCAATGACGTGAGAGATTCATGACTAAAAATAGTAAGGTAATGAAAAAATACTGATAATTAATTTAATCGTAGATCTTAGAAACAGTCACGGAATCAAAACAACAACACAATTCTAATTCGTCCTTCATTCACTTATAGATTCTTCTACCATGAGCTTATATTGTAATCTATATTGATGAATACTGAGGCAAAACTCTCCATACTGTAGCACCACTAATAATGTTACACATTTAAAGTAGTTCAAACAATGAAATAAAATAATTATATGGTTAGTTGCTCGGGAGGTCAAATGATATTTTAACATCAAGTGACAGAATGAGCACAGATATTATATTCATTTGATTAAAACGAAAATTTTATTCTGTTTTTTACTTTATTTATCTGGAATTCAATTCACTTTTAATTTTTCATTGCAACATTTTTCATCTTCCATCTAAACAAAAGAAGACATATTTTTAATCGAAACTATTCTAAAAAAAATTGTCCCTAAGAATTTAAAACTGATTGTAATTTTTTTATTATATATACATTTAAAAAAATGTAGGAATAGTTTAGAGATGAATTTAATTCACACATTCCCCTATTTCCTCCTGATAGTTACTTAAAAAAAGAATTTGTTTTGCCATATTTATAACATTTTAATTAAACTTACAATTGAATAACTTCAGTATATTATGTGCTCAGGGTATGCATCAAATTTAGTTGTCTTCCATAAAAGAATAAAAGTCATGTATAATAATATTAAAAATCACAACATATGTCTAATAAAACAATATAACCTTAAGTGTCTTCTAATTTTGTCTCATTATATATTTATATATTGCTAAAAAGAGGTTGCCTTAATAACAGTTTGAAATTCTTGATTGTTATCTATATTGAGATTGTCTGTGTTTACTGGTTTTTAATGATTATATATATATATATATATATATATCACAATTTTAAATTGGATTTAAATCAGCCCTATAGAAACACACACGAATCATATAAATCAGAGACACTTAGTTTTATTGCAACATTTACACAATACATAGATTATTATAAATCCATACATACAAACTATTAGAGCGTATTTATATTGGGATATTTCCATCATCTAATATTAAGCATTGAATGTCGTTAGAAATATTTAATTTTATTTAAATTCTCAAATTACACTCAACTGTTAGTAATGGCACACAGGTTTATATATGCACAGCATTTCGAAGTATTATTCTCCTCTCTTCTTCAGTTGTCGCTGGCCTGACCAGTGACAGTAACAACACAGAAATCAAATGTGGATCCTTAGATTCTTGAATATTGAATTTTAAGGTAATGCTCTAACCAACTGAGCCATCCTGACAAAGGCAACTATCAGTAGAAATTTTATATACTTATCAATGAGGTTTCTCCTGATTTCTCCACTTTTTTCTAAGAGCAACATTTCAAGTGGAATTATTTTCATCTCTTCTTCATGTGCTGCTGACCTGAACAGTAACAGTGCTACCATTGGAATTAAAACCTTACATTTTTGAATATGAATTTTAAGATAACATTCTAACCAACTGAACCAGGTGTTACCTTACAATTCAATGTTTAAGAATCTAGGGTTTGAGGTTCGATTTCCATGATAATACTGTCACTGATCAGGCCAGCAACACCTGAAGAAGATAGGAGAATAATATAACTCGGAACAATGTGCTTATATTAGTCTGTGTGCTATTATTAACAGTTGAATGTGATTTGAAAATTTACAAAATTTACATAAAGTTAAAATTTTCTAAAGTCATTCAATACTTGAAGTTGGATTGCAGAAATAGTCCAATATATAAATACCATATCATCACAAACCTTCAGGAAAACTATTAGAGTCATTTGTGAAAAAGAATGACCATTCTAATTCCAGAAAAAAGAGATAAGATCAAAAGAATGAAAAAGAGAGAGACAAAACAAAATAATAATGTGTTTGCAGTGATCTTACAAATATATCCATCACAATACATCCAAATATATGCATATACTTCAGTTAATATTTTAGCTGCTTATACTTTACATTTAATATCTTCTAAAACAAACATTTTTTTGCAGTAAAGTTCAATAGTTTTCTTATTTGTACTTTTCTTTTTGAGTTTAATCAAGAGCATTTCACTTCACTGAAAGCAATCAATACTGCACTTTTTAAGAGTGAACATGAAAAATTGTTAGGCTATAAACTGAACTGTCATTTAGATAAAAACTATGTTCATGTCAATTGTAAAATACCCCTTTTAAAATGTTTTTTGCATATTATTCACTTCATGGCCCACTGTGACTAATGTAGATTTAATAACGTCATAGACAGCACTCTAAAAACTTAACCATTAAACATCATATGATCTCCATTTCCTATTGATTACTATGGCTACAGTACATCACATCATATCACTATAAAAAAAAGAAAGTGGGTTATTGATTTTTATGCTGGGTTTGGGAAAAGATAAGGGGGATTTAGATATAAAAGTCATGCAGTTGACAAGATTATGTTGTGAAAATGGGTGGAGCAGGATATGGGAAAACTTAGGGTGGGGAATGGAAAGGGAAGGTAAAGTGGCTAACGGGTTTCTCTGGGCATAGTTGCTGAGAGATTTCTGACTTCGTATAAGGAGGTCATAGTGCATTACATCACATCACATTATCACATCACTAAAAATTGTGTGAGCTATGTTTGTAAATATGTGGGATTTTTTTATTAGTATGAGGGAGTTATATAGTAAAGTGGATTGCACTTAGCAAAACAAGGAAGTGAAATTTTAGGGAGTTTGATTTATAGAGAATATAGTTCAGGAAACTTATAAAGGAAGTGGGGTTTTATATTGCAGTGTTAACAGAAAGAAGAAGAATGGACAAGATGTAAGAAATAAACAAAGAGTAGATGATTTAGATATAAATGTGGATGTGGAGAGAAAATGAGTCTGTAAAATTGTTGGTAAGCAAGTTACTTATAAAATGTTAAAATTGAATCTTTGAATATGCAAGGTGATAAGAGACCAGAAAAGTGTCTGAAATTAAACAAAGCAGTTAAAAATGAAGAGTTTGAGGTATGACAGTAGTGGAAACATATCTAAGAGAAGAAGAAGAATCTTTACTAGTGGACTTGGTATGAAAAGATATAAATAGAAAAGAAAAAAGGGGTGACAATATAGGAGTTATATTTAAATACTGTTAAATGTCAAGAACATTTGAGATTTGAGATAAGGTTAGGAAGACAAGAATCGATGGTTCCTATAATATAAATAGCTACTGGAGATAGTCAAACTATAATGGAGTGGAACAGTAGCATATACAAATGCCTAGTTAAGGATATACAGAGTTTCAAAAACAGGGAAAGAGAATAATGATTATGGAGGATATGAATGGACATATTGGAAAAATTCATGAAGTAGATAACAAGAATGGACAGCTTTTGAAAATTTTTTGTCAGAGAGTAAATTTTGAGTATTGGAAATTTATCAAATATTTATGAGGGACAATACATATGGACTAGAAATAGTACATTTCACACGTAGAGAAAGAGGGAAATGAACAAAGTATGGAAAACTAAAGTGCTTAATAATGAAGAGAGAATATATAATAGTGATCATAATTTCTTTATAATAGAAATGATTAGTAATGAGACTGAAAATAGTAATAAAGTAGAAAGTATAGTGAAAGACATGGATGGAGAATGAATGATAACTAAGTTAGAAGAATAAAAAATAAAAGTTGAAGAAACCATGGAAGTGTTGGTTGGGAATGAGTTTAAGGACTGATATGGTGAAGTAAAAAAAATTGCAAATAGGGTTTCAGGCAAGAATATTCAGAAGAATAAAATAGAAAAGTGAGAGTTAGTAAAAGTGTAAAAAAGAGGAAAAAGCATGCAGAGAATATGTGTGCTATTTAAAAACAAAGAAAGTGGAAAAGATGTTAATGTTAAATGGGAAAAGTAATTTAAAAAAGAAGTTGGTTAAAATAGATAATTATAGAGAGAATGGAATTAAATAGTAAATTATTCGAGGATATTAATAAAAATAGAAGAGATGGGAATAAAATCTTTGGAACTATGTTGAAAGAAGGAATGTAGGGGAGAGAGAAATAGTATTACTAGATGATGAGTCAATCTTAAATAGGTAAGCCAATCTTAAATAAGTATGTAATGGATGTAGAAAAAATGTTACATGTGAATGACAGAGTAATAATAAACATAAAAGCATATTGTTATGGAAATATTAGGTTTACAGAAAATTAACTGAATGAGGCAGGGAAAAAATGAAAAGTGGAAAGGCAAGAGGTTAAGATAGATGGGCAGCAGAGATGGTAATGAATTTCGGAAATAGGGAAAAATTAAATTTATTATCGTGTTTTAATAAGATGGCACAGAAGAGAGATTTTCTAGATAGTTGGAGTAATACAAGAATAATCATACTATTTAAAGGAAAGTGTAATGATCATAAGGTAAGCAATTATAAAGTGATAGTGGTAACATCAGTGTTATATAAAGTTTTCATATATATGGTAGCTGGAAGGGTCACAAAATGGATGGAAGAAAATAATATATTGGGATAAATGTAAGGAGGTTTTCAATCAGATAAGCATATGGGCAATAGTTTATTTGTAGTTATACAACTTATAGATATGAGTAGAAATACAGGTACATAGTTATATATGGTTTTTATTGATATAGAGAAGAAATATGATAGAATAAATAAATAGATTATGGGTAAGTTTAATAAATTTGGGAATAGATGGAGCTTTAGTGGATCTTATTAAGAGATTGTATGAAAATAATTACATTTCAATTAGAGAATATAGAATCAGTTAAAATGAAAACTAGGATGGGACTACGGCATGGATGCTCTATGTTATCTATTTTGTGCTTTTGTTGTACTTGAAAGAAATGGAGAGAGTTATAGAAAGACTAAGGAGAGGGGTAGAGATACTATTAATAGGTGGCAAGGGTGTATCTACATTATTGGATCTTTTATCTGCGGATGACATCTTCTTGTGCACAGAAACAAGGAAAGATATGGAAATTATGCTGCTGAGGACATGCACTAGGTAGATAAAGAGATGGGGATTAAATTTAGTGGGAAAAAATCAAAAGTAACGATAATCAATACTGAAAAAAACAAGAGAAAGAATTTTTATTGGGGGATATAAAGTTAAGTGTGGTAAAAAGGTATAACTAATTTGGGAATCATCTAAGTAATCAGAGAAATTGCATGGATGAATGGGAGAAAAAAATGATAAATGAAGCAAAGAAAAGAAAGGAAATGATAAAGAAATTAACAGTGTTTTTATATAATAAATATCATGTAGTTAGAATTGTATGGAAGGGAGTGGCAGTAACAGGGTTAACATATGGTAACAATGCATTATATGTTACTAAAGGGGTGTTAGGCAATTCAAGGAGAAATGGGATGGTAAAGTTTTTATATGAGAGATACAAAAAGCAAAATGAAAACATTCAGCAGTTTGTGGATAATAAGCGAATAGCCAAAATAGTATTTAATTTGGTTATGAGTAAAGGGCAGGCAACAAGATGGATGAGAAAGATAGTATGGTATGCAGAAGATTTTCACAAATAAATTTGTGTCAGTATACTTATACTAAAGGTGGGATGATTGTGTTAGGAGAATTGTTGAGTGTTATAGTGGCAAGGAATGGGATAGAAGAATGGTTGCATTAATAAAGAATAGAAAGTGGGAGAGATGTAGAACTAGTATTGAGAGTAAAAAGAGTTTAAATATTTATAGAAGTAAACAGAATATTGGGTGTGATTTAATTTATGATAATAGCAAGGAACATACTTTACTGTTTAAGGCTTGAACAGGATCTTTAGCAACAAGGGAATATACACATAAATGGAAAAATGTGGGTGATTTAATCTGCAAGTTGTGTAAGAAAGGCATAGAAGATATTAGACATCTATTAATTGAATATAAATGCCTGAAAACAGAAAGGTTACAAACAATGAAGTTGTGGAAGAATAAATATAAACA
Organism: Epiperipatus broadwayi; assembly: GCA_028023455.1. Classification (NCBI taxonomy): domain Eukaryota; kingdom Metazoa; phylum Onychophora; class Udeonychophora; order Euonychophora; family Peripatidae; genus Epiperipatus; species Epiperipatus broadwayi. The sequence continues at coordinate 61,560 of JAQFVV010012930.1, forward strand.
AAGTGACTATACTGAAAGTGGGTTCTTGTTTTTTATGCTGGGTTTGGGAAAAGATAAACGGAAATCTGTATATAAAGACCATAGAGTGGTCAATGATTATATTGTGGAAATGGCATGGAGCAAAATAGAAAAGAATATGGGAAAAACATAGGTTGGGGAATGGAAAAAGAAGGAATAGTGGATAACAGGTTTCTCTGGGCATAGTGGCTGAGAGATTCCTGACTCTGAAAAAGTAGAAGCCACAGTTCATCACATTGCATCACTTCCAAGGGAAAAAATTCTGACTAGTCTTATGATATTACCATCATATTTTCAAAATAGTATGAAGCAATAAATTTATTCCAAGAATTAATAGGAATTCCTGATCTCAATTCCAAATGTATATTTTAAAGAATAGTAGACTCATACAAAATGATTTATTTGAACTAATAATATGATGAAGAAATTATGTCACTCTAAAAAGGTATGCTGTACCCTCAATATCACAACCCCCCCTTTTTAACCTAAAGACAACTATCAAATTATTTAAATTATGATACATTTTAAAATTGATGTCTATCCTAACCAAAGGTTGGTGAAGAATTCTCTGACCTCACTGCATGTTGAAGCAACTGAATTTTTGATCATTAACTATCAAAACATTTTTCATTGGTTATATTTAAAATACTAAAACAATTCTGTAGATCATTCTTTGAATTGGGGAAAACACCACAAGCATCGCATTTATAAATCTAGAAATTAATAAAGTGAAGCTAATACTTTTGCTGTTAATGGAGTCAAATTCAAAGCTTCTCTTTAATTTAAACTTTTATTGAATCTTAAAAATCTACTTCACGAAGCTGGCATAAATATTTCACAGACTACTATTATAAAAAATAACTTTTTCATTCTTAATAATAATAATAATAATCCATTTTCCCAAAGTGCAATTCATGCTGATTGGTGTTTTTCCATTTTCCCAAGCATGTTGATTGGTGTTTTTCCATTTTCCCAAGCATGTTGATTGGTGTTTTTCCATTTTCCCAAGATGCAATTCATGCTGATTGGTGTTTTTCCATTTTCCCAAGCATGTTGATTGGTGTTTTTCCATTTTCCCAAGCATGTTGATTGGTGTTTTTCCATTTTCCCAAGATGCAATTCATGCTGATTGGTGTTTTTCCATTTTCCCAAGATGTAATTCATGCTGATTGGGGTTTTTCCATTTTCCCAAGATGCAATTCATGATATCTAGTATTTTTCCATTTTCCCAAGATGCAATTCATGCTGATTGGAATTTTTCCCATTTTCCCAAGATGCAATTCATGATATCTAGTATTTTTCCATTTTCCCAAGATGCAATTCATGCTGATTGGAATTTTTCCCATTTTCCCAAGATGCAATTCATGATATCTAGTATTTTTCCATTTTCCCAAGATGCAATTCATGCTGATTGGAATTTTTCATTTTCCCAAGATGCAATTCATGATATCTAGTATTTTTCCATTTTCCCAAGATGCAATTCATGCTGATTGGAATTTTTCCATTTTCCCAAGATGCAATTCAAGCTGATTGGTGTTTTTCCATTTTCCCAAAATACAATTTATGCTGATTGGTGCTTTCCATTTTTCCAAGATGCAATTTATGCCAACTAGTATTTTTCCATTTCCCCCAAGATGCAATTTATGCTAAACTGTTATTTTTCTATTTGACCAGGATGCAATGTATGCTAACTGGTATTTTCCCCATTTTCCTGGTTTGTGCTGACTACTGTTTTTCCATTTTCCCACATGCAATCCACACTTAACTAGTATTTTTCCATTTTCCCAGGATGCAATTTATGCTGACTAGTATTTTTCTGTTTTGCCAAGATGAAATTTATGCATACTAGTGCTTTTTTATTTTTCAGGATAAATTCATGCCTAATTGGTGTTTTCCATTTTCCCAAGGTGCAATTCACATTGACTAGTATTTTCCATTTTTTTTCACCTGAAACATGTAACAAATGAACAATAAGAGTTAGCTATGAAAACTATAGTACTCTCACCAAAATGATCCCAATTTATATGGGATCATATGTCAATCTAACACCAACATTAACCCCTCCTCCATATGTTTTCAATCATACTATCATGTGTTTTATGTACTTTTTATTAACATTACTCATTTTCTTTACATTTAGCATCGTATTATGAAATTTACAATTCACATTTCAATGTGATCCTCATAAATATAAATTCTTTGAAATAATTTACAATTGTTAGTATAAATAAATATTTTAGTTATTTTTTAAAATTTTCTGACCAATATTACGCATAAAGAGATTAACGAGTAACAGAAACCATTACTGCATTTTGTGGTATCTTTATCATATTTTTGAAAAAAAAAAAACTACATTTAGTTTTATTCATACATACAAAAAAAAACTTTAGACACCAAATAATTTTCAAACTACGCAACTAAATGAGGACAAAATCCCAATACTATTACTACTACTATGATTACTACTACTGCTATTGCTGATGCTGCTGTGGTTATTGCTAATCACTATTACTACTACTATTAACTCCTTCTCCTCCATCTAATCCTATTAGTACTACTTATAGACTCCTTCTCCTAATCTTAGTCCTCCTTTTCTTTTTTCTGCTTCTGTTATTGTTCCTGCTCATTATGACTATGACCATTACTACTACTGTTACTCCTATTACTATGGCTGCTGCTGTTACTGCTACTACTGCTAGTAGTACTACTATTACTGCTACTACTACTACTAATAATTCAATTCAATTTAATATCAATACATGCTTTTATAGAAACTCCAAGTAAGTATTAATACTATATTAACAATTACAAAATTATTATGTTATCAACAAAACAATATTATAATGATGATGATGATGATCATCATCATCATCACCATAATAATAATAATAATAATAATAATAATAATAATAATAATGATGATGATGATAATGATAATAAAAATTTTATTTATTTATTTATAATTTTGATCCAGTTTGAAATATACAAACCATTTACATGTAGATAATCTAAATATAGTATATACACAGTAAAATTAAAATGTCAGTATTATAATAATACAGTTATAATTATAAATTTTATTAAATGCTCACTATTATTTCAGTAATAGTTTTAACAAGGCTGTAAACCTTAGCAACGAGCGTCTGAAAAAATCGTCACTAGGGACCTCTGTAGGTCTTTAAAACACACTCTCTTTTCTTCATAGCGTAAGCATGTGTTTTAAAGACCTACAGAGGTCCCTAGTGATGATTTTTTCAGACGCTCATTGCTAAGGTTTACAGCCTTGTTAAAACTATTAATAATACAGTTAGTATATTCTATAGTAAATATCCAACACATATATAAATATTACACAGAGTAAAAAAAAATAAAATAAAAAATAAATACAAATTCAGTAAGCGCTTTCATTACTGTATACCAGATTCATGGTGACTAATTTAAACTGAATGGTTAATATTCCAGGGCACACTCAATGGGACACTTGAATTATGTTGATTAATGATGTCATTAGACTTTGCAATAAACCAAGCCTTATTTAACTTCCTCTATTTATCATTAGGCTCATTGCAAATAGCATTAATCATTTGAGAAAAACATCCATGCCTAACATTTTTCTCATGATTTAAAAATACTGAATTAACCTGAGATTCCATTTTAGATTTTCTATATTGATAAACATGTAGCCACAACCTTGTTGATATATTAGCCTTTGTTTCCCCTATAATAAATAGCATTACAACCAGACTCATGGTAAATAATTGAATACATAACTTCATATTTATCATTACGATCCACACACCATCCACACTATCTTTTGAATTAGTGATCAATATATTTAAACATAAGGGTAATCTAAGACTATAGTATAGCTTTCATTATGTTTAAAATTTTAACTTTGCTTATTCCTACTGCAGTACTAATTTTCAAAAACAAGATATAATTTGCTTGTTCTTTGCAAAGTAGAAGGTATTCTAAATACAAAATTATCATTTCTATTTCATTGTGATATCTTGTCTTTCAAATTTATTTCCACTTCTCCTTATTTGCATTAATAAACTATATATATAATATACCATATACTTCTTAATAAACACTTTTACAATACAGTAAGATTTTTTCCCTTTTGCTTATAGTTTCAACCACCTTTTAGTCATCATCAGTTATTTTTAAACTCTATTACTCATTTTCAGTTAAGAAATGGTGTAATGAAGTTTAAAAATAGCTCTGATAATGACTGAAGGGTAGTTGAAACTGTAAGCAAGAGGAAAAAATCATATATTAAAACTGCATTGTAAAAGTGTTTATTAAGGAGTTCTGATGATGACTGCAGGGCAGTTGAAACTGTAAGCAAGAGGAAAAAAATCATATATTAAAAACACATTGTAAAAGTATTTATTAAGAAGTATATGATATATTATATACCTTGTCATTGTGATTATGATTGTTTATTTAAATTTGATTTATATTTTATAATTTGATAGACACATGTACTCGTGTATAATAATATTATATAATAATGTTAGATCTTTGAATGGTTTTTATTTTATAAGAGAAGATAATACTTCTAAATAGCATTTATATATTTAATAAAATTATATATTTCTTGTAACATATCCATCATTGTTATATTGTGATGATGATGACGACGATGATAATGATGATGATGACGATGATAATGATGATGATGATGATGATGATGATAATAATAATAATAATAATAATAATAATAATAATAATAATAATAATAATAATAATAATAATAATAATAATAATAATAATAATAATAATAATAATAATAATAATAATAATAATAATAATAATAATAATAATAATAATAATAATAATAATAATAATAATAATAATAATAATAATAATAATAATAATAATAATAATAATAATAGGCTGGAGATGTTACAAATAAGAATTAAATTTCATTATCATCTGAAAAACACTGTTAACTTCAGCTTATAACAGATGAAAATTAGAATGGAGATAAGCTTTGACAATCACATGATGTGTTGGCAAGCATGTTTTTTTCATAGCACTGGGTAACAATTGTATAATACAAATAAATTTAAATTGTTATTATAACTTACATGATCACTATTTTTTTATGCTTGTAGAATCTGTTAAAACAACCGGAAAAATTTCTCCACTCAATGGTGCTTATACTTGGTGGCACTATTGTGGGGAGATTTTTGCTTCCGTTTAATAAATAAATTTGCTTGGACAAATAACTATTGTTAAATTGTGCATAATTAGTTAGAACAAATATTTGAACTAAATCAATAAAAGGAATTTATAAGGCATCTGGTGCTTTTGACAATTTATTTGCCTTCCATTGGAACAAAAATCGTATCACATGATCACCATTCTTTATTATTAAACGGCATTTTGTAATTATAGGATTAGTTGAAATATGGATTTTGACTAAATCTATGTTATAAATTAAAAGTAAAACAACCATTAAAACGTGCACTGCAGAAAAGTTTTTTTTCATTAGCTCTTAACAGACACACCATGAAACTATTTTTATGGTAATAAATATATTCATAAATTTAATCACCATCAACCTTAACTAATTCAGTTCTGCGCTCTGTGAGATAAATATATTAAAGTTTGTATTTCAAAATAGCCAGCCCCTCAAAATATTTCTTCTACTAAAATGTTCAAATCTCATAGTTATAAGTAAGCACTGATAATAAATTTATTAATTTTTTTCAATCTAAAAGCGTATATTAGGATATTTTAAAAAAGATTGTACATAATTTTAGTATGCATTTATAGAAAAACTTTTAGATAAACTACCTATGAAGATATCAAAATATTTTTTTGGCTGGCTATTTTGAAATATGGAGTTTAACATATTTATATATTTATTTGAGAGAAAATGGTGCTGAATTACTTAATGTTTGGTGATTAGATATTTAGATGTTTATTTCAGAATAGCATTTATGTAGTGGAATTATTTTTGTATATATTCATATGTATATTTGTTTGAGAAATCCTAGCTAGCATACCGAAACTATTTTACGACATTAATAATAGAATCTTATTCCAGTATCATGAATTCAATAAGAAGTTTAAAATGAACTAAAATGTGAATCAAAAGTTTGTATTCTGCAAATTTACTAAAAATGGGTTTATTTGTAGGGGATTCGAACTCAGACTTTCAAGTTTCATTCTGCTATCCAGTCTATCTTATACAACCAATATACATAACTTTATACATGAAAAAGATAAATGATCTCCAATATATGTATTTCAAGATAAACTAGCTCTCATCCATAGATCCAGAACAGCATCTCCCACAATATATATAATCAGTGCTCGGTTTATATTAAGATAGCAAATCTTCAATGTCTGGCTTCACATCCTCTATAACTATATCTAAACTAAAGGGATATGAAGTATATCTCTATTTAAATATTAAAAATGGTTTAGTGCAAAGAAATCATGGAGCACAACTCATTTCTGCCTCTTCTGATGCACAATATTCTATGAGTGTTAAATATTATTTAATTATTTTTATTTATTTAATAAAAATCATTTTATTGCAGTAAATTATAAAGGATAGTCATCAAGTTAAAATTGTGCATGTTGATACAAAATGACGAATATTTAATTTTACATTACTGTATTTTGTAATTATGAATTTATTTAACGCACATTGATTACGTAAATAATATTTACTAAGGCAATAAACCTAAAGCTTGTGCGGTTAAAAATGCGAAGGTAAGGACCTCTACAGGTCTTAACCACAAGCTTGTGATTAAGACCTGTAGAGATCCCTACCTTCGCATTTTTAACCGCACAAGCTTTAGGTTTATTGCCTTAGTAAATATTAATTACTGTATTTTATAAATACGTGAAAATTACTTTTAATAATATATTTTTATTTTATGTTTAAGCCTCTAATATCATACGTGTATTTATTATGACATAAAAAAATTAAAGTCAGTGTAATTATAAGTGACTTGAAGCCCCCTACCTCTATTTAATCTATCTTGTACAACTGATACACATATCCACACACATGTGTAAAAGATAAATGATCTCCAACATATGTATTTCGTACCGAAACAGCACTCATCATTTGATTCGGATCATCATCTCACACACATATACACAATCAGTGCACAGTTTATATTAAGTTAGCAAATCTTTAAACTTTAATGGATAAGCTTCAATCTTCTCCACTCTCCAACCATCCATTTTATTGAAAATTCAATGATGGATTTCTCAAAGCCCTTGATGGTGCCAATATTGTTGTCATACCTGTGTTGACTTAAATCAATCTGTTCCCTCACACATAATATGTCCATTCAATTATACAGAATGGTGATGGGCAGAATACAGGCTGAATATTAATGTAATTATAAGGGATTTGAACTCGAACTTTCAAGCTCCCTATATCTATCTAATTTATTTTATATAACTGATGCACATGAACACATACATGTGTAAAAGATAAATGATTTCCAATATAATTTAATGTAGTTTAAAGATTTGCTATCTTAATATAAACTGAGTATTGATTGTATATATGTGTGGGATGGTGATCTGGACCAACTGATGAGTGCTGGTTCAGCATGAAATACGTATATTGAAGATCATTTATCTTTAACACATGTATCTGGTCATGTCTATCAGTTGTATAAGATATATTGGATAGATGTAGGGAGCTTGAAAATTCGAGTTCAAGTCCCTTATAATTATATTAAGTTTAGTATAGACAATATACCTATATTTAAATATTAAAATTAAACTCAATAAAACACTATCAAGTTGTATAGATATGTATTAAAAATCTACAATACATTTTTTTTTCCTTTTTAGCTATTACGCCCTTTAAGTAATTCTAATTTTAATTTTATATATTATTTTTAGCAGATAAAAGACAATAATTATCTTGCATTTAAAATGTGCTCAGATGGCATTTTGTTGTGGCAGATTATTAAAACTGTCAAACAATTCCTCCGAGAAAAATTAATATCACATAAAAAAAAAAATGAAGTAAAAATTTGGAAAGCAAAAATACTTAAACACATCAAAAGTAACAAACATAAAAAGAAAAAGAAGTTATACTTAAAAATAATACTCTCATATATTTAATACGTAAAGTATTCTATTTTGAACTTTTTTTAACATTTTAACCCAACAAAAGACCTTTTATTAATAATATTTTTTAATGTCATGGTTATCATTTTCAATCATTATCAATTTTTTCTAAAATATGATCTTAAATTTAGCTGTTTCTTTGATGTATAGATTTTCTACTCCAACCTATTCCGGCAAATTTACCATATTCTCTGACTTTTACATTTCATAGAGCCTGTTTAAAATATCAATTGTTATCCTTTCTAGACATATGTCTAGCAGAGCTTCCATTCATATTTTTTTAATTATCATCAACGATGTCAATGACCTCTACATTTTGAAGTCAATACTTTTTAATTAATCTTAACATATGTCTATTCATATTTCATTGTATGATTTGCTTTCTCTAATACTCTTCTACTAAAATGTTTTATTAATACATTTATAAGGAAACACTGATAATAAATGTATTTTTTTTTTCAGTCATATAAGCATATATTATAATATTTTAAAGAAGGATGTATATAATTTTAATAAGTATTTATATATGAAAACTTGTACATAAACTACTTATTATGAAGGTGACAAAATATATGTTGTAATAAATTTTACGTACAAGTATAGTAAATATATATAATTAGAAATAGTTAACAAAAGTTAATTATTAAACAGGTAAAACTCTCCATACAGTAGTGCCACCCTGTGCCAACCAGAATAATCAATGGATGCTAGAAGGCTTATGCATAAAATCCCTATCTAGTGCTACTCATTCTATATTCCCAGACTAGTTTCTGGCTTGTGGCCTTCATCAGTAAGGAGCCTTGGATCTGAGAGCACTGTACCTAGGCTCCTCACTGACAAAGGACACAAGCCAGAAACTAGTCTGGGGATATTGGATGAGTAGGCACTAGATAGGGATTTTAGGCACAAGCCTTCTGGCATCCATTGATTACTCTAATTGGCACAGGGTGGCACTACTGTATGGAGAGTTTTGCCTGTTTAATAACAGTTATGCGCTAGTATAAGAGATGATGATCATGTGATGTTTAATGGTTTAAAATCAAATATGTAGGAAATTTTCCAAATAGTAGTGACTCAATGCAGATTTTGCTAATCAGTGGATAGTAAGAAGGTTGGTGCATAAAAGCCCATATCTAGTGCCTACTCATCTAATATTTCAAGACTAGCATCTAGTTCATATAAGGCTCTTTCACTAAGGAACATTGAATCTGATAGCATTGCACCTATATCAACCCTTTAGAAACCATATTTTACATTTTAAATTGCCTATAGAATGTTGGTGACTGTGGTTTTTAAAAATTCAAAGACATTAAAATGTATAGATATTGAACTGGATTCAGATCTATATGATTATACAATCAAATGAGCTTGTATTGAAAACATTGTTATGTTTTTATCTTGGACTCATAGATCTATAGTTAAACTAAATAAGTAAAGATGGCTGCTGGGATATAGCTTTAGATTCTAAGATCTAGATGCAATGCTCTCAGATCCAAGGTTCCTTACTAATGAAAGCCACAAGACAGAAACTAGTCTGTGGATATTGGATGTAGGCACTGGATAGAGATTTTATGTGCAAACAAATTACCGAGGCTTGCATTGGGTGATACTACTGTATGGAGAGTTTGCTATGGTTTTGACAACTTGTGTAAGCATAGGAAAGAGTGATAAAATCAAATATGTATCTATTTATGTAGCGCTACTTTAATGGTGATGACCAAGTAACCCGGCACTGAAAGTTAAATGTAATTATTCTAAAAGTATTTTTAATTATTTTTTTTAAGATTTAATTTAATATTAATATTCTGGTGCCAAGCTATCTAAATAGAAAACCTACTGCTGGAAATCTTAATTCTGACGTTCATCATTACTTTAAATTATTACAGTTATTCTTGCATGCCACTATCCCCCTCCCCAATGGATTACATGATTTCTTAGGATTTGTGGATGTTAGTAGCTTATGTTTGAAATGAGTTTGCAGAGCAAAATAAACAATTAGTTAATAACAAAATAAGCTAACCATTTAATTAAATCAATATAATATAAAATCGTTGCTTATACATTAGCAACTGCTACAAGATATATATATATATATGGTACTGTTTATTTATATACGGTGCAAATATATTGGCATTTGGTAAAAGCTATAAAATAAAAGTAAATTTAGATTTTTTTTTGACTATAATCTTTTTTTTTTTTAAAAAAAAAAACAAAAACGTACAATGAAAGTTAAATTATTCTTTCGTATTTTTTTTTATGTAAGTAGAAATAGAAGTAGAATTGGAGAGCACAAAAGAATTCCAAAAGTAAAATAAAAAGATAAAGCTAAAAGAAAAATATTTTAGCTAATTAAAAAATTAAAGATGGCCGAAAGATTCGCTAAAAAATGAGAATTTTGTAATTGAAAAATGAGTAAAGACCGTACAAGATTATGAACCAAAAACGCCATGATAATAACATGCGCAGAAGTCTGAAAACTGGGCCTCTAGTATAAAAGACAGAGACCAGTTTGAAGAATGTCTTGTTTCATTTGTTTCTCTAGTTTGTCCTGGATAACAATAATATATCCAGGATCACTTTGCTGAAATAATTAGGCATGTCGGAGTGAACTGAAGCTTCTGCAGACATTGTGCCTGAAGATGTACACCAGAAAAGCCTTCATGACCGACTAGGAGAATGGACCACAAGATCAAATAATAACTAAAAGGCCGAGCTCATTCTACTCAAAAAACTATGCATAGTTATCTACAACCATCGTGAATTCACTAAACTTACCGGTAAGTTATACTTCGTTATTCCTGATTATGACAAATTTAACCATTTTACAAACAACTCATAAAAAAATAAGCTTATAATAGGATCACGATATAGACTTTCGTGTTATTGTTCAAGACTCTTGTTTTCCCCAGAACTTTTTAATTAATTATTTAACTGTTATTTTTTTATTAATGTTTCATGTCTGAATTAATGTGTGTTCTCTCCAATTTAGTTGATTAATAATTTCATTTAAACATTTTAATCTATTAGAATAAAAATATTTCTAATACCAATTTTTTTTTGTACGTTATTAATATTTATTATTAAATTTATTATTAGTTTAGTAAGATTTAAGAATGTAATTTACCTTTGCCAATATGTTTGAATAAGCCCAGGAATAATAATACCCAAAAAATAATACTCGTTACGGTATGATGCTATACCGATTAGTTTAAAAGTATTTTTCTTTTTTATTTGTGAGATGTTATAGGATGATTTCAGCGGATTCTTTAGAATAAAAAAGATCCTGGCACCCATATTAAATAAATTAAAAGCTGATTTCATCGATAGCATAATTGTCAACAATTACTAGGTCGAGATGATCAGGAAATGTAGTTATGTTTTTAGAAATAGAAATACAACTTTCTTCTTTTTGACATAACTTGATCAACTCGCACACAGTTTATATTGCGTGTAGAGGCCTAGCAAAATGGAAAATGTTATAATGGCTGTCAACTCAGGCTTCGATTTAACAACCACAACCTGAGATAATTTGTAATGATAAAAAACATTACAACGATGACCCAAAGAAACTCACAGCTGGAAAATAAATATTTTTTTAAAAAAAAAAAAAAATTATAAAAAAAACTAACTAACTAATTAAACCCTGATTATTAAAATTGAAAAAAATATTTTTTTAATATGACTTCCAGAAAGCAAAAAATATATGTATATTTTTTTGATATGTCTAAAAAAAACACGATCGTGGCTGATGTAGATGTAAGTCACAAGTATTTGACCGGTAGGTGGTTACTGAAGAGGGGAAAAATATAGCCCCGAGTCCTAGTACGCAGTATATTAACATAAGACCACCTTTATATGTCCATCAGACTATTTCTATCAGGGATTTCAATAAAGGGGAAGGCAGATCCAGTTGGACCAAGTTGCCGCGAGCCTGTAAGACTTAAAACGATGAGCAACGCTCATTTGTGCTTATAACTTGGGCTTCTTATCGTTACTATTAAACTTAAGTGGAAAGGACACAGATGAATGTGAAATATTTTCCATTCCCACCGTGTTAGACCTAAAAGTGGGCATTAAAGCCGAATGTCGCTTGTTGAATGAGTCTACACAATATATCAGCACGTTAATACAAAAAAAAAAAACAACAACACACGAATATGAATTTAAAAACTTAAGAATAAAATTAGTGTAAACCCCTATTTTATTCTCATCTCCGGGCACCAGTGGTATTGTACAGTTTATTTATATATGGTGCAAATATATTGGCATTTGGTAAAAGCTAAAAAATAAAAGTAAATTCATATTTTTTTTTGACTATAATTTTTTTTTAAAAAAAAACGTACAATGAAAGTTAAATTATTCTTTCATATTTTTTTTTTTATGTAAGTAGAAATAAAAGTAGAATTGGAGAGCACAAGAGAATTCCAAAAGTAAAATAAAAAGATAAACTAAAAGAAAAATATTTTAGCTAATTAAAGAATTAAAGATGGCCGAAAGATTTGCTAAAAAATGAGAACTTTGTAATTGAAAAATGAGTAAAGACCATACAAGATTATGAACCAAAAATGCCATGATAATAGCATGCGAAGAAGTCTGAAAACTGGGCCTCTAGTATAAAAGGCAGAGGCCAGTTTGAAGAACATTGTTTCGTTTATTTCTCTAGTTAGTTCTGGATAGCAGTAATATATCCAGGATCGCTTCACTAAAATAATTCGGCATGTTGGAGTGAACTGGAGCTTCTGCGGACATCGTGCCTGAAGATGTACACCAGAAAAGCCTTCGTGACTGACTAGGAGAATGGACCACAAGATCAAATAATAACCAAAAGGCCGAGCTCATTCTACCCAAAAAATTATGCATAGTTATCTACAACCATCGTGAATTCACTAAACTTACCGGTAAGTTATACTTTGTTATTCCTGATTGTGACAAATTTAACCATTTTACAAACAACTCGTAAAAAAAATAAGCTTATAATAGGATCCCGATATAGACTTTCATGTTATTGTTCAAGACTCTTGTTTTCCCCAGAACTTTTTAATTAATTATTTAACTGTTATTTTTTTATTAATCTTTCACGTCTGAATTAATGTGTGTTCTCTCCAATTTAGTTGATTAATAATTTCATTTAAACATTTTAATCTATTAGAATAAAAATATTTCTAATACCAATTTTCATTTGTACATTATTAATATTTATTATTAAATTTATTATTAGTTTAGTAAGATTTAAGAATGTAATTTACCTTTGCCAATATGTTTGAATAAGCCCAGGAATAATAATATCCAAAAAATAATACTCATTATGGTATGATGCTATACCGATTAGTTTAAAAGTATTTTTGTTTTTATTTGTGAGACGTTATAGGATGATTTCAGCAAATTCTTTAGAATAAAAAAGATTCTGGTGCCCATATTAAATAAATTAAAAGCTGATTTCATCGATAGCATAATTGTCAACAATTACTAGGTCGAGATGATCAGGAAATGTAGTTATGTTTTTAGAAATAGAAATACAACTTTCTTCTTTTTGACATAACTTGATCAACGCATGCACAGTTTATATTGCATGTAGAGGCCTAGCAAAACGGAAAATGTTATAATGGCTGTCAACTCAGGCTTCGATTTAACAACCACAATCTGAGATAATTTGTAATGATAAAAAACATTACAACGATGACCCAAAGAAACTCACAGCTGGAAAATAAATAGTTTTTTTAAAAAAAAAAAAAATTATAAAAAAAACCAACTAACTAATTAAACCCTGATTATTAAAATTGAAAAAAATATTTTTTTAATATGACTTCCAGAAAGCAAAAAATATATGTATATTTTTTTGATATGTCTAAAAAAAACACGATCGTGGCTGATGTAGACGTAAGTCACAAGTATTTGACCGGTAGGCGGTTACTGAAGAGGGGAAAAATATAGCCCCGAGTCCTAGTACGCAGTATATTAACATAAGACCACCTTTATATGCCCATCAGACTATTTCTAGCAGGGATTCCAATAAAGGGGAAGGTGGATCCAGTTGGACCAGGTTGCTGTGAGCCTGTAAGACTTAAAACCATGAGTAACGCTCGTTTGTGCTTATAACTTGAGCTTCTTATCATTACTATTAAACTTAAGTGGAAAGGACACAGATGAATGTGAAATATTTTTTATTCCCACCGTGTTAGACCTAAAAGTGGGCGTTAAAGCCGAATGTCGCTTGTTGAATGAGTCTACACAATATATCAGCACGTTAATACAAAAAAAAAAAAACAACACACGAATATGAATTTAAAAACTTAAGAATAAAATTAGTGTAAACCCCTATTTTATTCTCATCTCCGGGCATCGGTGGTATTGTACAGTTTATTTATATACGGTGCAAATATATTGGCATTTGGTAAAAGCTAAAAAATAAAAGTAAATTCATATTTTTTTTTGACTATAATTTTTTTTTTTTAAAAAAACGTACAATGAAAGTTAAATTATTCTTTTGTATTTTTTTTTTATGTAAGTAGAAATAAAAGTAGAATTGGAGAGCACAAAAGAATTCCAAAAGTAAAATAAAAAGATAAGCTAAAAGAAAAATATTTTAGCTAATTAAAGAATTAAAGATGGCCGAAAGATTTCCTAAAAAATGAGAACTTTGTAATTGAAAAATGAGTAAAGACCATACAAAATTATGAACCAAAAACGCCATGATAATAACATGTGCAGAAGTCTGAAAACTGGGCCTCTAGTATAAAAGGCAGAGGACAGTTTGAAAAACATCATTTCATTTGTTTCTCTAGTTAGTCCTGGATAGCAATAATATATCCAGGATCGCTTTGCTGAAATAATTCAGCATGTTGGAGTGAACTGGAGCTTCTGCGGACATCGTGCCTGAAGATGTACTTCAGAAAAGCCTTCGTGACTGACTAGGAGAATGGACCACAAGATCAAATAATAACCAAAAGGCCGAGCTCATTCTACCCAAAAAATTATGCATAGTTATCTACAACCATCGTGAATTCACTAAACTTACCGGTAAGTTATACTTCGTTAATCCTGATTGTGACAAATTTAACCATTTTACAAACAACTCGTAAAAAAAATAAGCTTATAATAGGATCCCGATATAGACTTTCATGTTATTGTTCAAGACTCTTGTTTTCCCCAGAACTTTTTAATTAATTATTTAACTGTTATTTCTTTTTATTAATGTTTCATGTCTGAATAAATGTGTGTTCTCTCCAATTTAGTTGATTAATAATTTCATTTAAACATTTTAATCTATTAGAAGAAAAATATTTCTAATACCAATTTTCTTTTGTACATTATTAATATTTATTATTAAATTTATTATTAGTTTAGTAAGATTTAAGAATGTAATTTACCTTTGCCAATATGTTTGAATTAGCCCAGGAATAATAATCTCCAAAAAATAATTCTCGTTACGGTATGATGCTATACCGATTAGTTTAAAAGTATTTTTCTTTTTTATTTGTGAGACGTTATAGGACGATTTCAGCGGATTCTTTAGAATAAAAAAGATCCTGGCACCCATATTAAATAAATTAAAAGCTGATTTCATTGATAGCATAATTCTCAACAATTACTAGGTCGAGTTGATCAGGAAATGTAGTTATGTTTTTAGAAATAGAAATACAACTTTCTTCTTTTTGACATAACTTGATCAACTCGCATGCAGTTTATATTGCATGTAGAGGCCTAGAAAGATGGAAAATGTATATAATATATATATATATATATATATATATATGTATAATGAATATAGTACAAAATATTGGAATAATAATAATAATTATAAATATTAAAACTTAAGACCTTGTGCTTAAATATAACGATTAGAATTTACCATAAGGAGAAAATGTTTTAAAGATTTAAAACATGGTTTTTTGCAGACATAGATTTATTATATATGTACACATCTTTAGCAATCCAGTCGTGATTATGATTATAATTTTTGTAGGTTGGTGTTGATAGATAATATATATAGAAGATCTTATAGCAGAATTCACCACTTCCTTTCTTGAAGCATGGTTCTAATTTTGCAGCTTCAATATTCATCTCTTGGTATTATTGCATGTTCAGGTCTTTTGACTGATGTGGATTCAGTTTTCCTGCCAAAATAGTAAATAATTCCTGGCTAGCTAACATTGTTATAGTTGCTTCAGTGAATCAACAGCCAGCAAGTTATTGACTAAGCAAATCTATTCTTAGGGAAACTCTTTAAACCAACAGTTTTTCTTTTTAACGGCTATTTCTCTATCAACATTTTCTCCTCTCTTCATGAAGTCAATATGCACTGTTTCTTCTTGAGTCAAGACTTAAACTAGATTACTGTCACTTGTCTTTTGTGATTTATTTATATGTTTTCACAATATATATTTTAACACCTAATATGTAATCAAGTCTGCATTTGTTTATATTAGGATGTATAAAATGTTCAATATTAAGACCTAATGATGACATTTAATATATATATATATATATTTACTAAAATGTGTTTTTTTATAAATAATTTCATATTCATTGAACTATTTTTGTAAATAATTATATAAAAAATAGTTTGTTTTTTATTTACAGTAGCAGTAGTAAAACAGAAAAATCATAATTAAACTTTGAAATTTGCTCCTCAACTTTCTCTTTTAGTGTTTTATAACTTTAAATAATGTATTTAGATTTGCCATTCAATTTACTATAATAAAAAAGATAAATTATTTATTTAAAGCCTCATCCATTTGGAAAATCTGAAAAGGTAAAAAACACAATACATTCATAAACTATGTAATAGAAAGTCATTTATATACACTAAAACTTCAGTAAATTATCTAATTTCTCTTTCTATAGATTATCAAATTTTTCTTTCTTCCCTTACATAATGCAAATTATTATTTTTAATGATTTGAATGCCTTCTCTTGTAGTAGCATTTATCATAAATAAATAAAAAAAAAGCTTGTCTAGAGCTATTAGCACGCTCTTAATTTTACATATTTGTAAGTGCAAGCTATATATAAGTCATGTGACACCTGACTTGTTATTATTACTATTATTATTTTGCTGTTGTGGCTTTAGCTAAATTAAAGAGCTAAGCCTACTAATATATGGAGTATCTGAATTAAGTTCAGGCCCATATGATTTTTTCAGTTGGAGAGCTGACTTTGAAGACATGTAGATGTCTAAAAGTTTCAGATCTTATTCTAACAATTATCTTTTAGATAAATACTTTGCTTGAGTTGGTTTTTTAGATCTAATGTCCCAACTCCTCACTGAAGAGACCCATAGGTTGAAACCGGTCTGGGATGGGGACAATCCAAGATAAAAATGATTTGAATGCCTTCTCTTGTAGTAGCATTTATCATAAAAAAAAAAAAGCTTGTTTAGAGCTATTAGCACGCTCTTAATTTTACATATTTGTAAGTGCAAGCTATATATAAGTCATGTGACACCTGACTTGTTATTATTACTATTATTTTAATAATTATAATTTTACAAAATGTATAAAACGTATGAGCTAATTTTCTTTTATTAAACATTTAATAATGTGATTAACTTTATAAATCTATTTTCCTTTAATTTCTTAAAATGGTATAATTTAGTTAGCATATATATTTAGTATGCATGCACACATGTGACATTATATAAATTTCTTAATCTGTCTATCATAGTAATTATTACTCTCTTTTTTGCTCATGCAGCTTTATAATACAAGTAATTTGGGCTGTCAATTACTAAAAATTTTAAATTTTAAAATATGTTATTTTAATATGTTAATTATATTTTGTCAATTATATTATAAAGTACAATTTGAAGCTAAAGCAAATACGTAGTATATAAAATTATAGCGAATCATTTAAAAATAGTTATGTAAAGCTTAAAATATTGTTTCATATGGTTGTAAAAGCTGGCCATATTAAATAATACAGCTATAAATATTAAAAGTATATTTAAAAGGTTCAATTTTAATAGTCTTAAACGTATAGATAAATAAATGTTATACAGTATTTAAATTTATAAACTATGTTTAATAATCAAAATTAATATAATATATTTTAAATATAAACTTTATGATGGTGAAAATTGTATTTAATTCTATATTTTAAATTATTTTTCCAAATTTTTATAATTATTTTATTTAATATAATAAGTGTACCAATTTTATAAATCTGGGCAGAGAAATAGATTAAAAATCATCTGTCAAAGTTATTGATCAAGTGACTTGTATAATGCATACTTTCACACACACACTGCTTGTTTGAATTAATAACAAAGTTTAAAATATTTTAAGAGTTATATTATAGAATTGGGTGGAATTATTGCCTATCATAAAAGCAAATAATAATAAATATTAAGTTAACTATCGTATGTAATGTTTTAAATAATGTAATAAAGACGAATACAGTTAAAAAAAAATTAAATATTTTGTTTAAATAAAACTAGATAAATTGAATATTAAGAATGGAATAGGTTATTAAAGTTATTTTAAAAGTTATTTTAAATGTTTAAATAATTTTGATAAAGTAATAATCAATCTGAAAGTAATATTTTAAATAATATTTTGAGTTATTACGTCATAAATTTTTATTTTCAAATATAATTCTGTAAAACTAAAAATATATGTAAATTTGTTCTCAAGCTAAAAGTAAGAATCAACCAATCAAATGAGGTATTTTTACAGACTATAAATATGAATTGCACGGGGGTATCAGGGAAGATTTAATAATGTATTGAAACCAGAGAAAGGTATATTAGTAGCTATCGAAGAGATAGTACTTTAAAATTTTTATTTTAGTCAATTTTTTTTAGTACTTTCTTATAGTTTTATTTGCAAAAAACTAATTGATATTATTTGAAAAGTATTTTGCAAAAGAGAGTTTAAAATAAATATATTTGGGAACTTCTTGAAAATGATTTTCTAATTTTTAAAAGTTACTTGCCAGGATTATTTTATCTGAAATTTGATCTAAACTTCACAATAAAAAATGGATATCCTACGAAATAAAATATGTTTAAATTATAATACAGCTTTATTAATGCTTCACCGGAGAACTATTCTAGTGCATAAAGATCATAATATGGACATTATAGTGATACAATGGAAATCTATTTGCTGTCTAAAAAAAAAAAAAATGTATTGAAACGTATTATTTATAAGCTTATTAAAGATTTATTTTTTAAAAATAGTAATAAGACAATTATATCTTATGAATCATTCTATATAATATTATATCAAAAGGAGTAAAATGTTGTATCCTTTCTGAAGGTAACATTTTAAAAAAAAAATATTTTCAAGAATTAAAGAAACAACCCAGGAGAATATGTTACTGAAGCATTTTTTTTTTGATATTAAAAACTCCAGTCTTAGAATTGTTTAAAATGTATTTAGAAAACATTTGTTTAAAAGTACTTGAAGTTTTTTTAAAAAGGTGATATATAAAAAAATATCAAACAAAAGTTTAAATGTATTAAGAAGGAAACTTATATAAAAAAGTGAACACATAGTTGAATAAAAATGGATCCATGGAAATATTATGAAAAAAGTTTACCGAATATTTTAAAGTTAAGCTAGATGGAGGACGCATCGGATAGGCCACAGAGAATATTGGCAGAGAATATTGAAGAAATTTCACGGGATTAATTAATATTATGATTTAATAATTATCATCCTAAATACTAAAACCAAGGATTATTTTCTATAAATTTTACTAAATGGATTAATATTTATTTTTTACTTTTAAACTTTAACGCGCTTGGAGGAGAACATTTTAAAACTCTAGAGAAAATAATAAACATTTTGGACTTATCAGAAACTATTGTCAAGAAAATATGTAATTATAGTTTTGATTCCTTTTATTTTATTAACTTAGTTTAAATCTAAATTTTTTTTATAAGATTAGGAAGACATAAAACATTAATTTGTTAATGATATAAAATTTTATAATGGAATAATCTAATAATTTAGATAAGAATATATTTTAAGATAAAGTGTATGAGTGTATATTTCTTTGTTTGCAATGATCGGTATCTAGTGGATGAAGAAGCCTACTGAATATGATGACCAGATAAAGGTTATTTTGGTAATAGTAATAAATATTAATAATTTATAATGTATATTTTTGTTTTCTTTAGATTATCTATGAATCGTAAGAATGAAGTGTAAAAGTTTTTTTTTTTTTTATTATATGTAACGCATTTCATACAACATTTTAAAAAACATTATGAGATAGGATTGATTTGAAAATATGCATACAATGATTTTTTTTTTTTTATATATTAGTGATATAATCCAACATAATAACAAATAATTATGTGATTCTTTTAAAACTTTTCATGTTATTGGATATTCAAATATTGTCTAGTTAGATTGTATATGATTAAACATACAGAATGATGAAGTAGACAGACTTTTCTTATGAAACAGCTAAATTGTTTTAAAATTATCAGTGAATTTTATTTATTGTTTTGTAAATGCAGATAGTTATTTATCGATGTAAGATGTGGAAAATCTTGAGAAACAATGTTTAGATAGTGGCTTGGAAGTACTTAGTGAACAGGAAACCAAGATGATGTTTTAAGAAATAGGATATGATAAGGAATAGAAATAATACTTAGTCTTTATGTGAATATCAGCATAGTTAACGAAGCCCTATGACTGGTACACATTTTATTTGGACAGTGTTTTATATTTCTTTAAATATTTGATGTTCTAATAAAGCTGAAGAAATAGTTTTAACATCGTTCATGTATTAGAGGTTATTAGTCAGGTAAAGGTCATACCTCTTTGCACTGTGTCATGATTTTTGAGATATGTTATGAGTGATACTCTAGCTTTCTTCCTTAAATCCTATACATCTGTTTCGCTATCTTTATTTCATGTAACTGCATCGTTTAGTAAGATATTTTGAAAAGAAATGGTAAATAATTTAGAACTTAGGTTATGCTATCGTTTTGTATAAGATTGGTGTATTTGCTTAGAAGGAATAGAATTTTATAACTTAAAATTGAAGGTCCAATGAATCATAAGGGAAAGGAAAGAATCATAGAATATATTTTGAATTTATTTCGGAAATGAAATATAAATTTTGGAATAGAGTATCTAAACAAGATGTTTTCTTTGAAATATTAATTATTTTTAAATGCTTTATTATTATTTTTTTTTAAGAGAAAAATAAGTATTGCATATTTTTAAAAACAATAGTATACGATAAATGTAGGGAATACGCATAGTATATATTTTGTGTTTATTGAATAACAGGAATATATTGATTATTACACTTATATCATTCTAAAGTAAGGCTAAATAAGAATATATTATGATTAGTAAACATCGCGTGATAAAACACTAAAATCTAGTACTGAATTTTGGATGAATATTTTATGTAACAACTTTGACTTTGCAAGATGAAAATTTTTTTAATATTTTGAGAAATCCATACTCATTATAAAGTTAATTTTGTTTTTCTGTAGAATGTTTTCCTATGAATGTTTCTTTTAAAAATAAGATAGTTAATAATATTAAGGATGAAATATTCTGCTAATAAGTAAATATATTTATAATAAGTTAACCATAATGAGAAACCAAATGGTAACATTTTTTTTATATATTTTGTCTTAAGTATAAATAAAGTTATAACTAAATTATAAACTATTTTTATATAACTCAGTAGATAAAAATGTAAGATTAAAATAAGGATATCCATTGTAAATAGTGTACATAAATTGTTTATTTTATTTGTTGTTAATAAACTTTGTTAAAACTTGTTTTTTCAAAATTTTTGTGTCTTGATTATTTATTTCTCCATTTCACTGCATGAAATCACGATGTATTCATAACAATTGAAACAAATATATAATTTGCACAAAAAGATAAATAGAGAATTATTTAAGAATTTAAATATTTTATTGGTATTCTTTTAATTAAATAATTATAATTTTACATTGTTTTATTGGTCATAAATCAGTTATCACAATAGTATACTGAATTATATGCTATCAGTTGCCACACATCCTTTGTTTATCAGATTATCATATGCTACCATGTATTTATTATATCATTACATGAAGATAAAAGATTATATAAAATTATTGTATTATTTTATTATGGTAATAAAATTATAATAAAAGAAAAGATATCCAGTAGTAGTTAAACAATGAAGAATATTATTATTATTATTATTTATTATTATTAGTTTAAGTGTAGTAGATTATGACATAAAATCCCTTCTCATATTTTACTACCGTATTTTTAAATTAACTTAGAATAAGCTTTATGAACCTGAGATTATTTTATTGAGCTAGATTATTACAAATAGAAGATTAAGACTTAATTATTAGTTTAATCTTAGTGAGTAGAAGTTATTAAAGTCGTAAGAATACTATGAGTTTGTTATTTGAAATAGTAATAAGGGGGGATAGTGTTCTTATGCCATTGAGGTGGTATCCTGTGGGATATTTGCTCAATGTAATCTATCTTGTCACCTGTATTTTCACTTCAAGTCTCATGAAAATATTAAATATTTATTTAATTTATTTTTATAAACTGAACCTTATTCGTATTTTAAATTTGAGCTAGTGAAACATTTTAATTTTAATGCTGAATATTTTATTTATTAATTATTAACTGAGCTAGAACCCGTTTTTTATTTTATATCATATACTATTCTGAAGTAAGGATGCACAAGACTAGGTTAGAATATATATATATATATATATATATATATATATATATATATATATATATATATATATCAATAGTATCTTAATAAAATAATACTAATCAAAAATACATGGCTGTTTGTCTATTACTAATATCTAACATTTGTGGTAAACTTTCTTTTTTATTGCATAGACAGTTTAAAAGTAGTTGCTTAGCTAATAATTCATTTGATTAATTTTATGGACATTGCTATTTTAGACTAAGAATCAGAGATTCTATATGTAAAAGGATAATCATATTGGATAAGTAATTTAACATATAATACAATTTACAACTCTCCTAAACAATTTAACGATACCATTTTTTAAAACAAAACTTTATTCTTACAGTTTCGACTGTCTTGAAGTCATCATCAGAGCTACAATATCCAAATTTATAATTATACAATTAGTGCATTATATGATGACTGCAGGACTGTTGAAACTGTAAAAATAAAGTTTTATTTAAAAAAATGGTATTGTTAAAGTGTTTAGGAGAGTTGTAAAGGGTATGATATGTAAAAATAGCAATCAATACATAAGAAAAGGAAAAAGAAAATTATATAAATAATTTAAAATATGTAGCAGGAGCATATTAGTTATTGGAGTATTGTGTTAATTCAGCTAAAAACAATATTTTAATTTAATTAATGGAGGCTGTGATGATTAATTATCAGATAAGCAAAATTTTAAACATTGGTATCAGAAAGAATTGTTATATGGTAATTCTCTTAAACAAGATATAGAATGATAAAAGTAAACTAAATAAGCTGATATAAAATGATATATTAATATTAACTATGGTCTTTATTACTTTTTACAATGCTTTTTTATAACTCACTGATGGTTTCCATTGTCCCAGTAATCTTCTTCAGAATTCCACTATTGATGGTTTCGATTGCTTCAGAAATATTTTTCAGAACTTCTACTTAAGTAAAAGTTCTGAAGAAGATTGCTGGAACACTTGAAACCATCAATAGTGTATTATAAAAAAATCATTGTAAAAAGTAATAAAGAACATAGATCATATTAATATTATATGGGATTTGGTAATGCAATAAGACAGACATAAAATGTTTATGATAAGTAAAATTACTTCAAAATAAAAAGTGTACAGACTTCATTCATTCCTTTCAAATTAATTTCAATAAAGATATTATAACAAAGGTTATAAATAATTGCCTCTATTTCAGTTGTATATTTGTGAGCATATAATATACAATGGGGTTTTGTAGACAAATTATTTATATTTAATGCACATATTTTATGTTAAAGTCCATAATATGCAATTATATTAATATATCATAAAGAATAGCAAAGTAGAAATGTTTTACATATAAATTTAGCAATAAAATAGATACATAACAAGCAAATGTTTAATACCCATAACTGCTAATGATCAATTCTCAACATATGTTGTAGGAAAAGATATATGTGGTAGTTTTGAAAGTAGTAATGCATAAATTTAATAATGAATTCGACTGATAAAGTGATCAATCCTGATGATATTGATGTTTAATTTCAGAAATAAAATAAATAATAACTATTGGAATATGAAATAGAGATGAGGTGTTTAATTATTTGCAATACATGTAAAAAATTATATATTAACATAAGATGGCATGAAAGCAGCTGAGATGGTGGTTACAAAAATTTGATTTAAAAATTTAAAAGTTTTAATGTTTAGTTTCTAAATTTTTTTATTAGTGAGTCAAATTATTAGAAATAATGTATAACAAATCCTATAATTTATTGTAGAATGGTCTTAGCTGTGAACCTACTTCTAAAATTCGATCTAAATTTTTTTTTTTGACATGACATAGAGAAGTGTAAAAAAATACAAAATGGCAGATCAATAGCTCTTAAAAGCATGGACAATTGGATAACATTAGTCATATTAATTTAATGCCAAAATTAATCAACATCAAATGCCTATTTTTTAAGTATCACATAGACAACATATTAGAATGATAATAATCATCAATGTCTGATTGGTTAAAACTTTTAATAGCAATTATTAAACAATGGAACTTGTCCATTAAAGTTTAAGTAATTGCTATCTTAATATAAACTGAGCACTGATTGTATATATGTTTGGGAGATTATGATCTGGACCAGCTGGTAAATGCTAGTTCTGCACAAAATGCGTTTACTGGGGTTCATGTATCTTTTTCACATGTGTGTGATCATATGTATCAGTTACTTAAGATGGAGTGAAGGATGAATAGACTGAACAATTCTGAGTTCAAATCCCTCTACTTATGTATATAATTACAATAATTCAATAATGTAGTAATGTTATTAATTTGTAAAATATTAGAATTGAAGGACAAATTAAAGTATTTGAATTGAAGAACAAATTATAGCCATAAATAAGCAAAATTATGAAACCATTAAACATTACACGATCACCATTCTTTATATTATACAAGCTGTTTACACAGAGGCTAAACACTCTATACCAATCCTACGATCCTAAGGTCTAGGTGCAGTGTTCTCAGACCCAAGGCTCCTCACTGATGAAAGCCACAAGCTAGAATCTAGTCTGGTGACATTGGGTAAGTATCTTCTTTCATCCATTGATTATTTTGGCTTGCACTGAGTGGCACTATGAACTTAACATAAATTAAAATAGTAATGTAGTATGAAAGATATTAAATAAATGAAAATATGCTTACAATCACAAATTTCCACCAGAACTTTTTTCTTTTTCACATTCAATTGGGAAGACATTCATTCATAGAAGTTCATAAACAGCCATTTTAGATACCCCCAAAGGGCATTTTACTCATATGTAACTTTCATCTTAACAACAAAAAATATAAATGTAATGTTTTTATGACCAGCTATTATTGTCAAATAGAAATGAATAATTGATAATGCTTTGAAAGCACTTGTGAAATTTACTGGCTAAAGTAGCAAAAACATCATATGATTGAGAATAAATGCAAATCAAATCCAGTTTTTTTAGACACTATTTATGAATAAATTTTACAGAAGAAAAATAAGTACTTAAATAAATAAAATACATAAGCATACTTTAAATAGATTTAAAAAAATTTCATTTCTATCAATTTTTTACTGAAAATGACAAATTAGCAAAATTTAGTATGAAAAATTTCTGCTCTATTGCTGTATACTGTGATGGCAGTAAATATATTGGGATATGTATAATGTTTGATTTGGTTTTCTACTTTCCTTATACTGAATATGATAGACCTTATCTCTTTTATTTTA
Organism: Epiperipatus broadwayi; assembly: GCA_028023455.1. Classification (NCBI taxonomy): domain Eukaryota; kingdom Metazoa; phylum Onychophora; class Udeonychophora; order Euonychophora; family Peripatidae; genus Epiperipatus; species Epiperipatus broadwayi. Next base: position 87,625 of record JAQFVV010012930.1, read on the forward strand.
TAATTTGGCTATTTAATTTCATTTAACCCTATACTAAATTAATGCAATAGCAGAAAGAAAAAAAACTTTATAAATCCATATATCTTTAAAAATTATTTCTTTTTTTTTTTTCTAATGATTCCTCCAATCTTCCCTTTAATCTTATTGTCATATTCCATACATGCAGAAAAACAATTTTAATACATATATGTCCAAAATTTTATTGCTAAATGTAACTCTAATAATTTTTATTTACATTATAATATCTATACAGTCACTGTAAAGCAAAACAGTGTTAACAGACTTAAAACACAACTTTAACCATATTTGAACCAAAAATATAAAACATTTATTTGAATCATATATTCCCTAGTATCAATGCTATCTTTATGTAGCAATAATTATAAGGAATATCTTTTTTTTAATGATTTAATTGTTATTCAATAAAAAATAATTTCTATCTTTATATAGCAAAAAATGTAAAGAGTGGCCTTATGGTCTTACTCTCACTCATTCCATAAAGCATCTGCATTTAACAATAATTATGAGAGTAACCTTTTAGACCCTAGCCCTAATTCATTATAAGTACAACTTATATAGGGTTATCTCATTCTGAGACTGATCTCTAATTCATTAAAAACAAATAGTAATGTATTTCCCCATATGGATGTGAATATACATAAACTATTAAATAGTGAACAAACATCTGCATAAAATCTAATTTTCAGTAGACAAATAGGGTTAACTATGAATGAATGGATGATACATATAATTACATTATTAATTATGATTACTTAAGACCTGGACAATTTATGTGTGAACGTTGCATTTTACATTTCCATTATTTCTTCACTCTTTTTTTTTAAATATTGGATTATTTCCATTATCTAATATAAGTATTGAATGTCTTTAGAAAAATTTAACTTTATTTCAATATTCCAAATACATTTACTATTAGTAATAGCCCACAGGTTAGTATATGCACGTTTCAAGAGGTATTATTCTCCCCTCTTCTGCCAGTAACAGTACTAGCATGGGGATCAAACCTGGTCCCTTAGATTCTTGAATATTGAATTTTAAGGTAATGTTCAGTTATATCTTAAAATTCAATATTCAAGGTCCAGGTTCGATTCCCATGCTAGTGCTGTCACTGGTCAGGCCAGCAACACCTGAAGAAGAGGGGAGAATAATACCTCTCGAACTGTTGTGCATTTATTAACCTGTGTGCTATTACTAACAATTGAATGTATTTGGAATATTTAAAAAAAGCTAAATTTTTCTAAAAACATTCAATACTTATATTAGATGATGGAAATAGTCCAATATATAAATACAACTAAAACACCATCATCACAAACCTTCAGGAAAACATTAAAGAAAGTTGTTACAATATTATTCATATATAAAATAACAGAGCAAATTTTTTTTTTTTTGTTGTTGTTGTTGCTAGAACTGACAATTTCTATACATAATATCCGAATTACAAATGATGAATATAAACTCAAACAATTAGGATCAAGTTCAAACACTTTTTTAAATATAAAACTTACAAAAACAATTGGGATCATTTATTTATTCTTTCTGGTAAATATTAAAAAGTTCATATGGGATTATAATATGCTTCCTCTTTTTTTTATTTTATGCATTCTATTTGTAAATGTAGAGTTATTTTTATTTATATATTTTAGTATAATTAGAGGGGACTTGAACCCAGACTTTCAAGCTCTTTTTAGTCATCCACTCCATCTTAAATCAATGACCTTCCCCCCCCCCCATATCTCAAATGCGTTGACCGGGAAGCGAACCTGGGTCCGCTGCTTAGAAGGCAGCTATGCTAACCACTAGGCCATCAATGACCTTTTTATGTTGGAATATATAAATAATTTTAAAATTTGACTTTTTAAGTCAGGATTTATTTTATGTAGTCTTCGTTTAAAATTATAATACTTTTTTTGTTTTTTTGTAATATTGTGATTTTGATTGACATAATAAAAATGTTTAATTATGAATGCTAAAATTTTGCAAACAAACCATACGATAAAGTAATTATAATTTTTCAAATAATTGATTTGCCTAAGAGAGTTTTTTCTCATCCTTATTTTTTTCACTTTCGTTTGTCTTAATAAATGGCTCTTTTTAAATAAATACTTAATACCTTTGAATTAAGCAAACACTATTTGATATTTTTAAACAGTTAGTATACGATTAACTAAAAATTAAATATTTTCCTATTTTCAGCATTTTCTCAAAATATAAAAATTGATTATGATGAGTTAGAAGAAGTTGACAGCTACAAATACCTTGATCAGATTATTAATACAGATGGAAACATAATGGATGGAATTAATCATAGAATTAAACTTGGTTGGAGTGCTTTTGGTAGAAATAACTTGATACTAAAAAGAAATACGCCTATGTGTTTGAAAAGGAAGGTTTTTTATAAATGTGTTTTACCAGTTCTTACTTATGGATCTGAAACTTGGGCACTTAATAGAAGAGCAATACAGAGATTTCAGACCATTCAAAAAAGTATGGAGAGATGCGTGTGGGGAGTAGCAAGAAAAGATTGAAAATGCAATATATGGGTGAGAGAACAAACAGGTGTTACAGACCTCATGAAAAAAATTAGAAGACTGAAATGGAGTTGGGCTGGATATATTGCTAGAAGAAATGATTATAGATGGACAATTGAAATCTTAAATGGGATTCCAAGAGATTGTAAAAGACCCAGAAAGAGACCACATGTGAGATGGATGGATGAAATAAGAAAGTGTGCAGGAGTAATCTGAGGAAGAGAACCTAAAGATGAGAGAAGATGGATTGAACTTGGAGAGACCTTCATCTTGCAGTGGATTGATGATGGTTGATGATGATGATGATGACCAACTTAAATTTGAATGAATTAAAAGTGATATTAATACTATATATTGGAGAAGGCATTAAAAGTACTAAATACAAAATTCAAAGCATTTTTGACTCTGTGAACCCATATCGAAAGCAACAGTTTCATTCATTTAAAAATAGGTATTTAACAGGTTAGAGTAATATCCTACATGTATTATTATCTTTTGTAATATTTTTATTTTATTTTTAGAAATACTAATTATAAACATAAATATTATTGCATGCACTTATTGAACTTTTATAAAGTAATTAAAAAAATTATGCTGCTTTACTAAAGATTAAAATTACCAGCTTAACTATATTAAATTTCTATATAATGAGGTTAATAGCTCTTAACAAGCTTTTCCAAATATCCCTATCACCAGACCGGTTTCTAGCTACTGGCTGTCATCAGTGAGTCAGTTATTAAATTCACGTGATTTAGACTAGATTTCTATGCAATTACAGCTTTAGCTGTGTTGTCTGTTTTTACAGCATATTTTAAAAATCTCTTTATTCTATTTTTTTCCTCTTGCTAAATACTTATGATTTAAAAATAAAAAATCAAACCAATAAAAGTTGATAATTTTCATTCTAATTGAAGTTTTCAATTTTTTTAAAAATCTCATAACTAATTAACATATTTTCATACGTATATGGCACACACATGCTAAAACAATGCACCCATTTTTTTTTCAGTTTTTTAAAATTATTACAAAAATTTATAAATAATGTCTATAATGATAAAAAGAACATAAAAACAATATGATATTCAATACATTTATGATGTTTCATGGCAACTCTAATTTGTGAGTATCTAAAAACATATTTAAAACAATAACAAAATGCTCTCAAATGTATGCGATTAGATTTTCTGTTCATTACTGGAACTGTATTTCCTATCATTATTATTTGCATTTCCTATCATTATGTTCTGTGCAAATATACCTGTACTTCTTTAATTTAATCCTAAAGAAGTGAAAATGGTTTACAGTGAGCATAATAACAGGAAGTGAAAAATTAATGAGGCATGGTTCATTAGTAATGCAGACTCAGTAATGATTAAAAAAATCTAATAGTATTTAGTTGAATGAATTTTGGAACATACACACTTAAATATACAACTTCATATATCTATTTGTTATTGTTTTAAATATAATGTTTTTAAAGTAATATAACTGTTTATCTTTGATACACATACTCAGGATTAAAAATGTATTTAGATTATATTTAGTATTTTAATGTTTTCCCTGAATACATGGTACTAATATTGCATTTAATTCATGGCATTCCTGTGATGGAGTTGTCAGAGTTATTTTGTTTACATTTATAATAATGAATAATCAACAGACAATTAATATTAATAACTCTGTTTAAAAATTTATTTTATATGTTATTTCCATAGTGTAAGAGAATACAGCAAAGTTATGAACTATACAGTATTAACCTACAGGATTTCAATCATATACTACCCAAAAAATGTAAACAAACAAAAAACACATTAACATTTGCAAATTTTAATACATTTTACAATACTCAAGTAGTCACTTTTCATCTCAGCATGCCATACATGATCACATAAAAAAATATTAAAATTTGGAAATAAATTTTCCAATTACACTAGCAGCCATTTTTAAGTCTCAGTGTGGTATGCATGATCATATTTGTTAACAAAATTTGTTCAGTTGAAGGCAAATATATTTTATTCCTTCTTTATTATCGTTTCTAAATTTAATATGCAGTATTTTGCATATTAAAATATTTTCTAAGCACATCGCTAAAAATTTTACAAAATTTTAGAACATTTAAAAATTAATACTGACTTACTCCTTCCATAAATAATTAAACTGCAATTATTCCTATTGGCCAAATGAATTAAAGTTGTAAACTTTTGATTGGTAAATGACAGAATCAACAGTAAAAATATATTTGTCTTTTAAAATTATACTTGTTTTAGTTTAGTTTCTAAAAAGAAAATTAATATTTTGTAAGACTATTAAAGTAAATGAAAGTTTTTTCCAAAAATAAATTTCTTTTTATAATTATTAAAAATAATCTATAGCGGACAACATAATATGTATTTTTTTCAATCAATTACAAAATGCAGCCATACGTCATTGATTTATTTCTCAATTTACGATTGGGTAAAAGTAAATAATTTTTACTAAAATCTAAATTATTTTTCTAAAATAATTATATTTTTATACATATTTTGTGAATAAAAGAATAAATATGTAAACAAATATTTTAAAATGTACATTTTCATTTTGAAAATCAAAACAAAGAACTTAGAACTATCAAAATTGTTGACAAGTGCCCCCTTTTGTAGAGAATGAGAAACAACCAATCAATGCCTTGGAAGATAGACCTAATCTCATTATTATGACTTTAAATTTAAATACTACTGATTTATTAGTTGTAAAATAATTATAAAGGGGGCACCATTATATGGTATGGTTTTCTTGATAAAATAATTGTAAAATCTGCAAAATAACAGTGAATGTGGTGAAAAGATTAAAAACATCAAAACAAATAGAGAAATCATAGTTTTTTAATAATGTGATTAGTCTATTATATTTCTATAAGGGTTTGAAGTTATTGAAAAAAAAAGAATATTAGTCAGAGTGTATTTAATTGAGTTGGAATTAAGGTATTTTGCTATTTACTTTATTTTCAATATAAAAATATGGTGCAACAATTTTTTTTTCTTATTCTTATTTTTTTCGTGAATGAAAAATATATATAAATGTGTTCCCTAAGTTTAATTAATAACTATATTATTATCATTGTTCTAAAAATTTTGTTTGTACTATAATTTTAATTTATATATGTATACTGTACATAAAAGAAGCAGCTGTACTATACATAAGTGCATGTTTAAATAATACTTGCAGTTCAAAGTACAATACATATATTTTAATCAAAGTTTATCAACAAAGCATGAGCTATTACATGGTATATACTATGCACACAAGAGGAGATTGAAACAAAATGTAGCATATATTGCAGCTCTAATGAATATATATTTTAAGTTTTTTCATGATTTCAGTAAGCAAAACTTATTTTACTTTTTTAGCTGATAAAATTTATTTATTTTTTATTCAGTACTTTTACAGGTAGTTTTGGGGTTTTAGACAATAGACAATAGTTGTAAGTAGGGAAAAAGAACTGTTTTTTTTTTAAAAAGAAATTTTTGGCAATTTTCTCCACTTTTTTTGCTATAATTAGCTATAAAAATAGGTATAATTTTTTTATTTCAAAATATACAGCATGTAGTATTTGTATATTATTTAAAGACAGAAATAAAATTTATATCTACATATATGTTTTGTTTTTAAGTGTTGAAAACATAACAATTTGAAAGAGAAATAATATAATATGATTTGCATCAGCAAAAAACTTTTTATTGTACATATATACATACAAAATCTTAAGTTTCAACTGTTCTGTAGTCTTCTTCAAAGCTATGATATATTGAACAAAATAAAATACCTAACTATGTAAATAATACCATAAAAATGTAAACAATAAAATTAATAAAATAAAAAAAAATATATAAAAAAATATCAAAAAAGTATATAAAAATATTTTTTTTTATATATGTAATTAATAAAATAAAAAAATTTTTTTTTTATATATATACTTTTTATTGTTTTCGTTTTTATGGTATTATTTATATAGTTATGTATTTTATTTTGTTCATTAAATCATAGTTCTGGAAAAGACTGCAGGATGGTCAAAACATAAGATTGTGTATGCATATATATATAATAAAAAGTTTTTTGCTGAAAAGTGTTCAAAGTAGAGTGAATAATTTACATTTATATAAGATATTACATAAGGTTCGAACTCAGACTTTCACACGACCCTCAACTCTCCATGCCATCTCATATTGCTGTCACACCTAATCACACACATGTTGAAAAGATAAATAATCACCAACATACGTATTTCAATGCTAAACCAGCACTCATCACCTGGTTCAGATTACCATCTCCACACATATATACAATCTTACAGCAAAATAAAGAAAGTGATGAATTTGGTAATATTTTATATCAAATGAACTAAATAAATAATTTAATAAACTTTTCATTAATTCTGAAAATATTCATAATAAAAGTATATATACTTTAAAAAAGAAATACTCGAATAAATTATGTTCTTATATGATTATTGAACGGTCTCTGCAAAGCAAAAATATACTATAAGAAAAATGACGTAAGCTAAAAGTTATTCAAAATTAAATGAAAATTATATTTTATCAATATTTTGTATTATTATCATTAAATTCTAATTAAATATATATAAAAAAACCCAATAAAAGTAGAATGTACAACATGCATTCATACATATTACTGTCATAACATTTGTGTTCATAATTTGGCAATCAAGTATCAATAGAGCTTCACAATGTCTTTTTAAATCAGTTGAATATTTTCTAAGAAAATTTAATTTTTTTTATTATAGGTATTTGACTGATGATCAAAATCATCAACCTTCTAATATTGGTCAGTAAGATCTATCTGTAATTGATGCAGCTAATCATTTAAAAGGGGTCTGTAAATGGGCATCAAGATATTCTTAGTTAGACAATGAAAGTCATTGTTTATGAAAGGAGTCAGTAAATGAGTCCCCAGATATTCTTGGTTAGACAGTGAAGGTCATTGGTTAATTTAGACTGGTTAAGTGAGTATTAATGTTCTAATTATAAAAATAAAAGATATGATTATATGCGGGGTTCGAACTCAGACTTTCACACGACCCACCACTCTCAGTGCCATCTCATATTGCTGACCCACCTGATCACACACATGTTGAAAAGATAAATAATCACCAATATACGTATTTCATGCTAAACCAGCAATAATCAGTTGGTCTAGATTACTATTATTTATCTTTTCAACATGTGTGTGATCAGGTGGGTCAGCAATATGAGATGGCACTGAGAGTGGTGGGTCGTGTGAAAGTCTGAGTTCGAACCCCGCATATATTACATATATTAAGAGATATGATTGTAATTTTATTCAGCTTCACTAAAAAAGACATTATATTTCTATGCTATGATTATCTTTACTTCATACATATATATATACGCACAATATGTTTATTTTTTGTTTTATGAGTGGGTGCATATATATGTGCACTCGCATTTTAAAAGGAATTTCTTGTTTTATAAATGTCACATATTCGGTTTAGAACTTCTAAGAACTGTGAAAACTAGCTGAAGGCAAGGATGTAGTATCTGAATAATATATATTTTCTGAGTTAGCAAAATATCAAGTCTGTCTAACGGTTATCATTACCCATTGTATTTTATTTTAGAAAATAAATTGTTGGATACATTTTTTAAGTTATTAAATATAATTGATTACAAGTGTTATATCATGAATACGTACATTTTTTTAAAATACAAGTATATATAATTTTCTTAATTTTTTGAGTTAAGACTTTCACACGTCCCTCAACTCTCCACACTATCTCATACCACTGACTCAAAATAGCCTACATATTACATTGTTTGTGTATATATATATATATATATATATAGCCTGTATGTTAGATATTTTCTTAATTTTCTAACTTGCCAAAATTTTTAATAGCGATTTAAAAAAATTCAAACTTTTCAGTATAGTTGCAAAATCATTTTTGGAAAACAAAACAATACATTTTAAACTGTATTTTTTTTTCCTGCATTTAAAAAAAGGTATTGTCTGATCTGATATAGGATAATTATGTAAAATAATTAATTGGTATTTCACGATAGATTGATAAACAATATTAATACTGTTACAATACAATATATATATATATAATCAGTATTTCTATTCCACAACGTATTATAAAACATTCAGGTATATTCCCCATGTCATTACCAAAAATTGAAGAGGGTGGGCAGAGATTTGTATTCTCATCGAATTTGATTTTTCGCTCTATATTTTATCTTTAATTATTCCACACCCACACACGCATTATATATATATACAATTATAAATGATTACACTGCAAAAAGATTTAACCAAAAAAAAAAAGGCCAAACTTGTCTGGACATATTTTACGAAACTGTTATCACATAGTGTAGGGATCAGTCGTATAACAGCTTATGGACTAGTAAGTGTTGCATAGATGCATGTTAGGATTAATAAGAAGAGATCGAAAATGCAATATATGGACAAGAGAATAAACAGATGTTACTGACCTCATTGAAAAAATTAAAAGACTGAAGTGGAGTTGGGCTGGGCATATTGCTAGAAGAGATGATAATAGATGGATAATTGAAATTTTAAACTGGATTCCAAGAGATTGCAAAAAACCCAGAAAGAGACCACATATAAGATGGATAGATGAAATAAGAAAGTGTGCAGGGGTGATGTGGAGAAGAGAAGCTAAAGATAGGAGAAGATGGATTGAACTTGGAGAGACCTGCATCATGCAGTGGATTGATAATGGTTGATGATGATGACATTACATATATATCATTGCAATACAATATTTACTGATTCACAAAATTTTAAAAAGCTTAGAGTCTTCCTCATATGAGAGAAGTGTGATTACAGAAGTTCAAATATAACGAACACAAGAAAAAGAGAAGCTTATGTCAACTTGTCTAATGTTCATTCGCCTCCTGAGGTCAAGTCCATTTTAGCATTTGCACCTAAATTTGTTGGAGGATCATGGACATAGCTTAAAATGGAGCTCATAGCAGACATCGAAGCAGGGTTAATTAACAACCTGTGTAGAGAACATGTCATCACTACAATAACTAAATCTATTAGAAACAAATGGTTAAAGAGCGGTGAAGGAAACTGGGGAAAATATATATATAACACAAAAAAGTTTCTCAGCGATAACAACATTAAGTGCATGAAGGAAGATAAAGGCAGCAGGTTTGTCTTAATGAGTGATGCGGATTATAAAGATAGAATAAATGCACAGCTACAAAGATTGAAATTTGAGGCAATTACATCGTTCAACAATAAAATCAATAGAGATAAATTTATCACTTCGTTTTTGCGTGCACACAAAGACAAAGGCCTCAGCAGAGCCAATTACTACAGGATTTATCCATCTGCAACTATACAACCAAGAATGTTTGCAAAGGCAAAACTGCACAAACAGGAAGTCCCTTTAAGGATAATGTTGGACTTTGATGGCGTCCACTACTTCAATTCAGCTAAATTGGTTAATGAATGGCTGATTTACTATCTAGGTTTTGGTTTGTTTCCAATTAAATCATCATTTGAATTTGTAGACAAAGTCAAAAATGTAGCAATTCTGCAAGAATTCAGGATTACAGCAGTGGATATCACAGAACATATTAGGTTCCATTGACAGACAGCTATCAATCAGAATAATAGAACATAAGCTAAGCAAGAAAGACTGTCCAGTTCCTAAGGTACAGTTTATTGTAGACTTCATGAAATGGCTAGATGGAAACATATTAGCATCATATGAAAATAACTGGTACAGGATGAACAGCAGTTGGCCCATGGGTCTCTCTCTAAGTGGGATTGTTTCCAGCATTGTTTTAAGTCATTTTGAACAACAAGTGCTTCCAAAATTCCAAATAACCAAAACTAAGTACAATTTATATTACATATGTAGATGACATATTCATAGCAGCACCGGAAAACACAACCAAAGATATTTTACATGAACTCCACACTCTGTCTAGCTTGATTTTTAATTGCACATATGAGGGTGAGCAAAACATAATCAAGTATCTTGATTTAAAAATCAATAGAGAGAATGCTGCACTCAACTATTCCATGGTAATCAAACCCTTGTGCATTAGAGGTTATCTCCATCCACTCTCAAAATCCCCTAAATCACACAAACTTACAGGGTTATTTGTCTTTTTATTTTGTAACCACCATCTATGCAAGTTAGAGTCAGACAAGAAAAACAACATCACTAGCTACATCAGGGATTTAATGGTGGGTTTTAATCACAGAACAATAGCCAACAGGATTGAAGGTTTTTATAAAAGACTTCAACAGAATATAAAAGACAGACAACATCTGACTGTACCATATATACCTGCAGTGGCAAAAAACTTCAGTAAAATCTTACAGAAGAAATTTAAACTGGGATTTAGAACCCCTCCAAACACCAATAGGCTTATTAATAATACTAAAGATAAAAGAAACATTGAAGAAACCCCCCAGGTAGTTTATAGAATTGTGTGTCCTCAAATAGGGTGTGATTTGGTTTATTATAGAGAAACTCGTGCCACAATGGGCAATAGATTGGCTCAGTACAAATACGTATATACAAGAGCAATAGCTAAAAAAGGAGGCATCTCTGTATTTTTTGACCATCAGCTGGAGCTCAACCAAAGATTTGAGCCCTCCAAGGCTGATATTTTATGCATGTAAAGAAAAAATATCAAAAGGAAGGTTAAGGAAGCTTGTTTCATCACCAGCGATGCCAAATCAATAAACAGAAGAGACACTTGTTTTGCCATTTCTAAAAAATGGATGATATAGGAGGCAATTTGCATATAACTAATAATATGAAAAGACTATGAATATGGAGTAACAAGGGCTCTGAGAGCGCTAAGTCAGTAAATCAGAATATATATACAAAATCCTACAAATTATTACATAAAAAAAGTTTCACCACAACACATCAGCATATTATTAAAACAAGAATGTTTTCTTGAAGGTTTGTTATGATGATGTTTTAGTTATATATATATATATATATATATATATATATATATATATATATATATATATATATATATATATATATATATATATATATATATATATATATGTTGGACTATTTCCATCAGGTTTGTGATGATGGTATTTTAGTTGTATTTATATATTGGACTATTTCCATAATCTAATACGAGTATTGAATGTCTTTAGAAAAAGTTAACTTTATTTAAATATTTCAAATACAGTACAATTGAATGCATTTGAAATATTTAAATAAGGTTAAATTTTTCTAAAGACATTCAATACTCATATTAGATTATGGAAATAGTCCAATATATAAATACAACTAATTAATTAATGTGTGTGAACTTATAAAACATGATGGTATAACAAAACCGTATATTATAATTTGTGCGCTATTTAAATTTTATACACTCACTCTCAGGCACTCTACATGTTCGTATATATCAAGTACAAAGACTGTTTTACCCAGTAAAACAGTTTCATATATCATAACAAATGCTAAGTTAAAGAATCCTTAATAACTATTAAATTTAAATATTTACTGGGATATATATATATATATATTCTAACCTCCCCCCGTGCATCCTCACTCCAAAATATACTGTTTATTACGAATATTACGGGTTCTAGCTCAGTTAACAAATAAATAAATGAAATATTCAGCATTAATTAAAATGATTACTAGCTCTAATTTTAAAATACAAATACGGTTCAATTTTAAAATGAATTAACAAATATTTACTATTTTCATGAGACCTGGAGTGACAATACAGGGAACGAGATAGACTACATTGAGCCATTATCCACACGATACAACCTCAATGGCATAAGAACACTATTCCCCCTTTTTACTATACCAAATAACTAACTCATAGTATTCTTACGACTTTCTGAGCTCTATTCACTACGATTAAAATAATAATCATATCTTAATCTTCTTTATAACAAGAATCTAGCTCAATTAAATAAAATGAAGTAAAATAAATAAAAATCTCAGGTTCATAAATTGTATTCTAACTGATTTAAAATTACGGTAGTAAAATATGAAAAGGGAATTTTATGTCATAATCTACTACACAGCAACTAATAATAATAAAAATAATAACAATAATAATATAATATAATCTTATTTCTTCCTAAATGAAATAAATAAATACGTAAGTGGTAGTATTTTAATAACCTGACAACAGAATACATGTGGCAACTTTAGCATATAATTTAATGTAATATTGTGGCAACCGACTTATGACCAATAAATAATATAAAATTATGATCTTTTAATTTTAACATACCAATAAATTCTCAAAATTCTTATAACACTTTATGTTTACCTTTTGTGCAAAATTTATATGTCTGTTTCAATTATAAATGTATCGTGATTTCATGCATCCATGTGGAGAAATAACAACTCGGACACAAAACTTTAAAACAAATTTAAAACAAAGTTTATTAACAACATAAATAAATTAACAATATTTTTGCACTATATACATTGGATATCCCTTACTTTCATATCTCAACTTAGTTTATTAGTTTATAAAATGAAATCAAAATATTATTTACTTTTCCTAGTTAAATCTTTTTTTTTTTTTTAACACTTAAGAAAATACAGTATTATTACTTGATTTATTATTATGGTTAGCTTATTACAAAATGCATTTCTTATATGATTATCACTAACACTTTGCATCCCTAATATTATTAAAATTATATTTTTTTTTTACAAAATTTACATTCGTAGTAAAATTCTACAAAAATAACAAATTTTAGTTTTATATTGGTTGTATGGAATCTTACAAAGTCAAAACATTGTTCTATATTCGGTATTAGGTTTTTATTGTTCATTATCCGATGTTTATTAATCCTAATATTCTCATTCAAGCCTTACTTCGGATGATATAATTAAAACTATTAATATACCATGCACAAGTATATGTTTATTATACCTTATTGAATTTTCTCTTGATAAATATGCAATACTCATTCTCTCCAATATTAATATTTAAAAAAAATTCAAATTTTATTATCACTTTTAAAATACTTGGTTTAGATTTCTTTTTTAAAATCTTATATTCATTTCTGAATTAATTTTACAATGTATTATATGATTCTTTCTCTCTTTATGATATTTTGGACTTTCAATTTTAAAGTTACACAATTCTATACATTCAAGTAAATAAACTATTCTTACATAAACGATAACATATCTTCAGTTCTATTTTATTCATTATTTCTTTGAAAATATCTTTCTGACCGATGCAGATTCATGAAATAAGGATAGCGAAGATAGATGCATAGGATCAAAATACAACTAGAATATTACTCGTCATATACCTTGACAATCTTGGCACAGTGAATTAAAAGACACTATAGAGGAGTGACCTTTACCTGTCTACCAACCTCTATCATAGGAACGATGCTAAAGCTATTTCTTCAGCTTTATTCTAACATCAAAAGTTTAAAGATATGCAAAACACTGTCCAAACCATATGTGTTCAGTCATAGGACTTAGTTAACTATACTAAACCACACAAAACTAAATATGATCCAAATCTCTTATATTTTCCTATTTCTTAAAAAATAAAACACATCATCTTGGTTTCCTCTCCACTAGTACTTCCAAGTCACTATCCGATCTTATTTCTCAAGATTTTTTCTATACTGTACATCGACAAATAGATATCTGCATTACTAACAATAATAAAATTCATTGATATTTTAAAACTATTCCACTGTTCTATAAGAATATCTTTTTACTACTTTCCTCCGTATATTTAATCATATACAACTATTTAAATATCTGAATACTTTATCACATGAAAGTTCAAAAGAATCACGCAATTGTTCTGTTAAATTATATTATTAATATACTTTAAATAAATTGTTGTATGCATATTCCAAATTACTCCTATCTCATTATATGTTAAAATGTTGCATAAAATGTGTACATATAATTAAGACTTTCACACTTCATTCTTAATCAATAGATGATCTAAAAAAAAAAAAATACATTATGCATTACAAATAACTATTAAAATTACCAAACGACCTTTATCTCCTCAATCGCATTCCGTAGGCTTCACCATCCATTTGATCCTTGTAGATATAAGATTCACATCCATACACTTTATTTTAAACACTATTTCTACAATTTTATCAAGTTATTATATTTAAATTTTAATATTAATAAATTTATGTTTTATGTTTTCCCTAATCTCACATAACATTTTATATTTTAAAATAAATTAGTAAAAAATATTCAAACTATATTTACTGTACTCCTTCATCAAATTTTCCTGAAAAACCGTTCATACTAAAGCCAAAAAAAATTGTTTATCATTTCTTTTCCATTCACTTAATGTTCCTCTCCCTGCTTGTTCAATTTTAAGGTAAAACAAATATTACTTTGTTCAATAAATATTCATGAATGATAATCCTTGGTTTTTATAATATTTAATACAATTATTAATTATGATATTAGTTAATCCCATAAAGAAAACTTCTAAATATTCTCTTCTAATATTTCTTGCTAATATTTTCTCCCGCGCGACTTTTTTGATGCATCTTCTCAGTACTTTGATTTAAATATTCAATAAAACTTTTCTGTTTCCATGGATTCATTTCATTAAGTAAATTAGATTTATATTTTTCAAATCTTTATCTTTATTAAGCATTTCTCTAATGAACACTTTATAATATTTTTAATTCTTCTTAGAGAAAGTTTTTCTATTCCTTTTTCATAAAAAACACAATAGCTCTTTCATATTATTATTCTGTAACTTTTTTCCTTCTTTTAAAATTCTGGTACTATATACTTTGTAATGTCTCCTTTTAAAAGACAAACATTCTTTCTCCATTATAACTTTTATATAATTTTTTCTTTATGATATACGCATCTTAATTTTTCCATAGAGAAGAATAAAAAAAAAAACTTCGGAGTAGCCTTTTAAAATTGTGCGTCATAATTTTTCCTGACGGCAAATAACTTTTCTTTTAAGTTTTCTGTATAATGTCCAAATTATATTTATCTGAGTTCTAATGATTTTCTGGTTGATCACAAATAAACTGTATTCAAGGCACTTTACAATTATTTTTACTTTATCAATACTTTTAGGTACTTTTTTTTTTGTAGTATTTCCATTTTTACTGCAAGGTTTCGGCTAAACTTAAATAAAAATCCTGGCAAGAAATCTTTTAAATTAGCCTTCCATTTAAAGGCAGTTCAAAATATTATATTTTAAAACAAAACTTTTAAAATAAATACAAAAATTTTAAATTATAACACTTTTCTAGCTTACGATCTTATACAGCTAAAAAATATGTTCCTCCTTCCTTTACCTACACATTCCTTCTCCCGCTCCATCTAATTCCTATTTTTCATCTGCTAAAATACCTCCATTGATTGGTTAATGACTTTTTTAGCGTGAACAAATTTACACATTTTTAGTTTATAATAGATTAAACTTTTTAAAATAAAGAATTTATGATGTCATGTTTTAAAATATTACTTAGAATAGTATTTTTAAACTCAATTACAGTTTTATCAAAATCATTTAAACTTTTAAAACAATTATTAAAATAACATTTAATATTTCAACTTTTACTTTAACGATAGATAGCAATTACATTTAGTTTTATAATTCAAAAACTTTATTATTATATTTTAACAAGCGTGTGTGTGAAGGTATATAATATACAGTCACATGATTACTAACTTTATCAGATGATTTTTTTTTTTTTTAATTTACGTCTTGGTCTAAATTACCAAAACTGATATATTTTATAAAAATTTGGAAAATAATTTAAAAATGTAGAACTAAATATAATTCTCACCATCCTAAAGTTTATCTTAAAATATATTAGATTAAATTTGAATATTAATTATAATTATAATATTACATATAGCGTTTATTTAATTTATTAGTTTTAAAACATTACAATTGAATTGTTAATATACTTTTAACTATTTATAGCTGTATTATTTTATATGGCCAGCTTTTACAACCATAAGCAAGGATATAATTAAGCTTTATTTAACTGTTTTTTTTAAAAATAATCCATTACACTTTTATATACCAGGTATTTTTCAGCCTTAAATTGTACTATAAAATCTAATCGATCATACAATTATCAATATATTACACAAACGTATTTTAAAATTTAAAATTTTTTTAGCAATTGACCATTCTACCTTATTATGACCTATAGATAAGGGCACAATATACACACCTGGGTCTCATTTTATGCGATAGATAGGTTCCTCAGAAAACACGCCAAACGAAATCGCACAAAAATAGACGTAACTTACCTTGAAAAAGGGGGGATATGGACTGTGATTTTTCAAAAATCACGTAAAAGCAAAGCAACAATGTAAAATTACTTTAAAATTCGTGCAAAAAAAAAATTAGGAAATAAAATATGACTAATAAAAAATTTCAAATTTGAAAAAAATTGATACAAGACAAACTTTTTTTAACTATAATATTTAATTTTATTCAAAACAATATATTTTTATGCATAATTTACAGTAATTTACATTTTTGTATACACGTTTTAATTATTATCGCTATTTGCCGATAAACAGGTTCGTTTGCAAACTGGTAAAAAATCAGATTCTTCACAAGAGGAATTACAACTAGCACCAACTTCACTCTCATGTTGTGTTAATGGTTTTCTGGTGACAAGATAATTAGTAATTAATCTAACAACTAAAAATTAAATTCTTATTTTTGTCTTTAATTTTCAATTTTAATTGTGCCCACTGCTATTACTCATCTTTTAAAAATAAACTTGCTGACACTAAATGATTAATAATTGATTACGTTCTTTTTTAAAAAGCAAAAACAGAATGTGATTTAAACTGCAAAATTAACATGCACAATGTTTGAATAAATTTACATTATAACCTTGTAAAATTTAATGTGTGTATACATAAAATGTGGAAATCATGATTTTAATTTCATTATTGCATAAAATCTTACTATTATAAAGCACTGAAATTATTGAAATTACTAAGATGAAAGTCAAATTCCAATAATGTGCTATTACTTTCAATATGACGTAAGTGCACGAAATTTATTATTTAAAGTAATAGCGCATTATTGAAGTTTGACTTCTGGAGAAACGTGGATCGCGTAACTACCAAAATCACATTAAATAAATCCGTGTAAAAAGAGACCCAGGTGAATATATATATACTAAAAGGAAATATGCCTATGTGTTTGAAAAGGAAGGTTTTTAATAAATGTGTTTTGCCAGTTCTTCCTTATGAATCTGAGACTTGGACACTTAATAGAAGAGCAATACAGAGACTTCAAACTACTCAAAGAATTATGGAGAATTGCATGTTGGGAGTAACAAGAAGAGATCGAAAATGCAATGTATGGGTAAGAGAACAAACAGGTGTTACTGATCTCCTTGAAAAAAATAAAAGACTGAAGTGGAGTTGGGCTGGACATATTGCTAGAAGAAATGATAGTAGATGGACAATTGAAATTTTAAACTGGATTCCAAGAGATTGTAAAAGACCCAGAAAGAGACCACATGTGAGATGGATGGATGAAATAAGAAAGTGTGCAGGAGTGATGTGGAGAAGAGAAGCTAAAGATAGAAAAAGATGGATTGAACTTGGAGAGACCTTCATCCTGCAGTGGAATGATAATGGTTGATGATGATGATATAGATTTTAAAACTTGTTTACATATATTTTCTCGTACTAAATACTTGTGCAGCAAATACTCACAAATATCCCCACAATACCATATAAAACATTAAAGAAATAATTATAAATACAAAAATTATAATTAACCAATACCAAGAACAAATTTTAAATTTATAAAACACATTTATATATGCTAGAGTCTTTTAACCATTAAATTAACTGAAAGAATTTAAAGTTTTTGTTTTGTTGTCTTTTTATCTGAATACCATGACAGTCTTTTATTATGGTGGCTATAAAGAAACATACATATCACAGTTCACATTAGGAATTCCTTAACATTATCTGTGGCTACTGTACACTCATTAACATTTTGTTGAAGTCAGGAGCAGATGAATGAATAGCAAAATAATTCCGTCGTAAATTTTTTTTCATTACTTAATTCATCTTTAATCATAAAATGAATTTGAACAACTTTTTCTTCAGTTGAGTGGCAAAAATAAACAACAATCAACATGTAGGTTATGTCTAGTTAATTAATTGATAATAATAATGATAATATTTTTATTGATATTGGCTGAAAGATAAATAAAATTAACAAAGTCACTTTTTTTAAAGGTTTTTAAGAGTCAATTTTAATAACTTTTTAATTCGATAGATTTATAAAAAGCATTTTGAAAATATATTTTTTCTTGTTTTTAAAGTAGTTTGAAACTTGAAAATAATTCATCCTTTACTTTCTTTCAATTTAAAACAAAAGAAATATACAGCTTTAAAATTTTATTCATACTGAGAAAAACTGCATCTTTTACTGATATTCAATATCCCTTATTTGTTAAAGATACATTTGCTAAAGTCATAATAAATAAATTAATTGTTTTTTTGATTTGATGTTAGTTTCAAAGTATATACAGGATCAATTTAGAATTAATGAGTTAACTGAAATACAGGCTTATTATATACCTGCATCAATATATGTAATATATAGGGAGTATGAGCACAGACTTTCACACCACTCACCACTCTATCTCATACCACTGATACACTGGAACACATATATGCCAAAAAATAAATAATCACCAATATATGTATTTCATGCTAAAACAGCAATCATCAGTTGGTCCAGATTATCATCTCCACACATATATGCAATAAGTGCTCAGATATATATTAAGATAGCCAATCTTCATACTTTAATGGACAGGCTTCAATCCACTCCACACCCCAACTCTTCAACTGTCCATCCAATTGGAAATCTGATGATGGTTATAACCAAAAGTTCAAATCAATTAATAATTTTATGATAAGGTAAAATGCATACTCATTTCCTGACACTCTATAAACTTCTGGTAATTTTTCAATTCCAACATCTTTATCACATTTTTAAAAATAATATGAAATTAGCATTCTTTCATGACTATCATTAAATGCATGGCTTTATATATACTGTAGAAAGAGCGATACAAGAATAACTATTAGCATTCATTCTGATAATTTAACTTAAAAAAAATAATAATGAAAATAAAAGTGAAAGTTAATTACTTTCCTTTCCTTTTAATATATAGGGTATATGAGCACAGATTTTCACACTACACTTCCTTTTATAATTTTAACAATCAATTTTTTTAAAAATTTCAACACCAATTTTATCTATAGAACTTCTTTTAAACACGTGCATGGGTATTTTTTTGCCACATTATTCTCACGTGGTATATCTCTGTCCAATCGAATTTAAAATACTGGAGGCTTCAACAATACCATAAAGCTGACTTTTTAAATTAATTCAAGACCCTTCTAATTAAAGAAACTTTGAAAACATGTTTATCTAGACTTGTTACATAATTATCTTTAAAAAAGTTATTCAACTTAATAAAATAATACATTTATTTTAAAACACACTCTTTATTAATTAAATATCTTTTTATTTAAAATATTTATTACCTTTATTTTATTAAAAGTTCTTACCTAATATTAATATAATTATTGTTATTTAATACTGTTATAAAATATTATTTTCATTCAAAATAATTAATTCTTTTAATTCCCAGCCATACTTTACATACATGCACTTAAACCTCACACACACATGTATTTCAGGAAATAACTTACTTTTAAATATAATAATTCAATAAAATAAAATTAAACTGGCTGAACAAATTTATCAAATCAAAAACACTATTCACATTTTATTAAATATTGTTTTAAACATTATTATTTTTAAAGCATTTTACTTCTAAACAAACCCAAATAAAACTTTAACATATTTAATAAGATATAACTGTGAAATATATATTTATTTAGTATAACTACTTTAAAAAAGTAGACCCTAAGTTAATATTTAGTTTAGACTGCTAAATTAAAATTTTATATATAGAGCTCTCAAAGTAAGCTCTTAACAAGTTTTGAAAATATCCCCAACCCAGACCGGTTTCTGCTACTGGCATCATCAGTGAGGTGCTAGGATATTCAAGCATTAGATTAAAAATACCAGGACAAGCACAGCACTTTATCTAATGTATAACTGTTAAGTAGAAAATCTGAAATTTTCAGACATCCATATGTCTTCCAATCCAGCTATCTAACTTAATAGCAATATGGCTCTGAATTAAGTTCAAATACACCATATATTAATAGCTTTAGCAATATAAAATCACCAAAGCCTTAATAGCAAAAAATAAAATTGCAAAAAAAAAATCAAGTCAGATGTCACATGATTTAATTTAATAAGCTTGTATTTACAAATGATATATTTTATACATCTACCAACAAAGTGAATAATTTTGAGAGGGAGATTTAAATATGTTGTACTTGAATTCTTAGATAGCAATATGTACTAAGATATTTTCTTATATATATATTATCCAAATGTAATTTAAGGTTTTTAAAATTACCAATATTAAACTTATCGATGCATGACATTATATTAAAATAACCCAAAATAAGCTTTTTAGGATATTCATTTCATTGCTTACAACATGAATTTTCAGCTAGCTGAGTACAATGCTTTAATCTCTAAGCAATGTACAAAGCTCAATTAGTTTAAATATCAAAGACAGGTTGAATTTTAAAGCATAAAATAATAATAAAATCAGTTTAATATTATTACATATTTAATCTTACAATAAATTATTTTAAGACAGTTAAAATCAGTTTCAAAATATGACATTACATAGGAGATTTGAACACAAACTTTCAAGCTCCATTCAACTATCCACTCTATCTCATACAACCAACACACATGATCCAAATACATGTGAAAAAGATATATAATATCCAATATACATATTTCATGTTGAACCAACAGCATTAATCAATTGGCCCAAATCATCCTCTCTCACAGACATATGTAATCAGTGCTCAATTTATATTAAGATAATAAATATTCATACTTTAATGGACAGGCTTCAGTCTACTCTACCCTCCAACTCTTCAGCCATCCATATCCTTGAAAATCCCTGTTAATACCATTATGATGAGTGCTGCTTTAGCACAAAATATGTATATTGGAGATTGTTTATTTTTTCTCACATGTGTGGTCATGTATACTGGATTAATGAGATAAAGTGGATAGCTGAAGGGAGCTTGAAAGTCTGTGTTCAAATCCCTACATATAAACTCCAAGTACTAAATTATACAACAAGGCAAAACTCTCCATACAGAAATGCCACCCTCATGTGATGTTTAGTGGTTTATCTAAATTATACTTGGTATTTAAAATTATCACTAATTCAGCCTGGATCTTGACCATTCATCTTCTGCATATTTAAATGGACAAGGTTCTATACATGAGGGGTCAGAGTGACTTAAAGTCAACATGGGCATGGCAATAATATTGGCATTAACAGGGATTTGGCATTCCATCATCAGATTTTTAATGGTATGGATAATTGAAGAATTGGAGGGTGAAGTAGATTGAAGTTTGTCCATTAAAGTCTGAAGATTTTTTATCTTGATAAAAAGTGAGCACTGATTGTATATATATGTGTGGGAGATGATAATATGGACCGACTTATGACTGCAGGTTCAGCACAAAATACATATATTGGAGATCATTTATTTTTTTCACAAGTGTGTGGTTATGTGTATTGATTGTATGAGATAAAGTGGATAGCTGAAGGGAGCTTGAAAGTCTGAGTTCAAATCCCCTATATTATACCTAAACTCTAATTATATAAGTTATACTTGTATTTAAAATATTACAAATTCAACCTGTATCCTGCCTATCGCTTTTCAGTGTAAAATACATGTGGGTTTAGAGTGACTTAAAAGTCAATATGGGCATAACAATAATATTGGCATTAATGGGAAATTTGGGCATTTCATCATCAGATTTTTAATGATATGGATGACAAAAGAGTTGGATGGTGGAATAGATTGAAGCCTATCTATTAAAGTATGATGATTTGCTATCTTAATATAAAAACCAAGCACTGATATATATATATATATATATATATATAATATGTGTGTGTGTGTGTGTGTGAGCATGGGAGATATTCTGGACCAACTGATGATTCTAGTTCAGCACAAAATATGTATATTGGAGATCTTTTTTTCATATAAATTGTATGAGAGAGTGGATATCTCAAGGGAAATAGGGTTCAAATCCTCTATTTTAATCTAAACTTCAATTATATAAATTATACTTGTATTTAAAATATTACAAAATATGACATTTTAAAAATGTAACAATTAGTCAACTGTATTATAAACAAAGATGATAACAGCTAAAGTGAAAATAGTATGTAAATTAATTACTGAAACAAGGTTTACGATTGCAGCCATTTTTAAAATGGGTAAACTAAAATTATTCAGCTTAATATCCTCCCAGACCAGACAGATTTCAATGTTCCAGCAATCTTAACCTATGTTAATATTTATGTTTATTTTTTGGTTTATAATGTATTATGTATTATTAAATAATTACTATTTAAAACATCATAATTTGTATTTTTATTTGATTACAATTCTATCATAAATAATTAACCCTAAAGTTTAAAGGCATAATAATGTTAAACTGGGTTAGAAATAATGGTGCTTATGTAGTTTTCCTGCTAGCAAGCTTACCACCCATTTAATTTTAAATTATTCATTTTCAGGGGTTTTCAACACATGGTATAAACAGTATGGCTGTTTCTAAGTTCATGTTCAATATTTATCCATTTTTATATTTATTAAAATGATAAAGAATCATAAGAGGTATTATTGTTGGCTGAGACTTAGTAATAAAAAATAGTGGAAAGAGAAAAAATTTAAATAGTTAACAATGTAAAAGATATTTGGAATAACTATAAAAATACACAGGTGCTTTTGAATCACTGCAAAAATACACATAGGTGCCTTTGAATCAGAGTAGAAATACACATAGGTGCCTTTGAATCACTGTAGAAATACACATAGGTGCCTTTGAATCACTGCAGAAATATACATAGGTGCCTTTGAATCACTGCAGAAATACACATAGGTGCCTTTGAATCACTGCAGAAATACACATAGGCGCTAAAGGACAAAATAAAGTTGGACCTTGATATAAGATAAAAGCAGAAAAAGAGTATGGTGATATTATGGGAATATGTAGTACAACTGGGAGAGATTTTCCTAGAGCTCCTGTTTGTTCTATTAGAGAAATCCTGTTTAGATTTTTTTTAATAGATTGGGTTTTAAAAAAACTTGTTTAACTGAGCAATATATTCAAGTGATGAACCTATGTCTGAGAAATCTAGAAATTAAATATGTGTTTTTGCCCTCTACTGAGAAGTATTAACATTTTTTATGGCTTTAAAATTTCTAATACTTTAATTTCAAAAAAATTCAAAAGGAATCAGGAATTTCAAAGTAACGGAAACCATAAATTGATGCTTAGTCATTGTATATTTGGTGATCTCAAACATTCTGAGATTACTTTGAGAAAATATTATGACAGTCAAAAATATATTACAATGGTCTAAAAGCTTGATTTTTTGGAAAGTTTATGATTATTTTTGTATTGTAATTGTGCAATAATTATTACAAGTCAAAAATATATATTATTACATTATAGAAATGCTTTATTTTTAAATATAAAATAATATATTCTTCTGAATATTGTTCCCATAGAGATTACGATCACTGGAAATACAACTGTCTAGAAATGAGAACATTCAGAAGACTTATAATATTTAGCAATATCATAAAAATTACAAAAAAAAATTAAACTTTTAAAGCATAAATTTAGTAGATATTAAAAATAATTTGTTCATATTCTTAAAACAAATATCAAACAAAGAAGATTTCATTCATTTTGCAAACTGAATTGACTCCATCTGAAATTTGATGATGTGACAGCATTTTGTTTTGATTAAAATCTAATTTTTAAAATAATTCCAAAAATAAAATGTGACTTTTTAAAACTTATTTAATTTCTGAACAAAAATATATATTGAATAAGGTCAAGTTTATTATATTCTGATAAATAATACTGGTTTAATATTAAAATATTGAAAGCTTAAATCTAGTGAGAATAAAGAAATCTGTCAGAATTTTGGCAGACTGCAGGATAGTTAACATCATTCTAAGCATAGAATATAATGAAAAAAAACAGTGAACTTTATAGAAATTGAAAATGAGTCAGGAATAACACAATAGGAGGATGACAAAAGAAAAAAAGTTCAGAATTGAAAATAGAAGTGCTTGATTATGCCTATGAAAAAGTTAGTAGATATATTACTTTTCAGAAAACTAACTGCAGTACATGATGAAACAAAAAGCTCAATGCAAAAGTGAAACCAAAAAATAGATATCATGATAATACTCCAGCAAATGATGGAACAAATAGAACATAAAAAGATGAAATAGTAAAACAAATAAAAGGTAAGATGGATGCTTAGATATGAAAACAAATAGAACAAGCAGAAGGTAAGATGTTGAAGCAACAGAAAACAAAAAATTGAAGTAGATATGACAGATTAAACAAAACTATTAAAATAGGACATTTGAAAACAGACAGAGAAAATACAAAAAGCTTACTGCAAAAGTGAAACCAAAATATAGATATCATGATAATACTCCAACAAACGATGAAACAAATAGAACATAAAAAGATGAAATAGTAAAACAAATGAAAGGTAAGATGGATGCTTAGATATGAAAACAAATAAAATAAGTGGAAGGTAAGATGTTGAAGCAACAGAAAACAAAAATTGAAGTAGATATGACAGATTAAACAAAACAATTAAAATAGGACAATTGAAAACAGACAGAGAAAACGTGCTGAGATGTAGAGGAATACCAAACAATGCAAACATGACAGAAACATCACATTATAAACAAAAGAGTTGTGATAAAAGAAATCATTGAGGGCTTGTATTTAGATAAAAAGCTTAAAATGAATGATTTGAAAGAGGTAAAATTGTATAATGATGTTACAATGGAAAACTCAAGTTTGGATATCCATAAAACTATACAGATGTGGATGATACTTCACAATTTTCAATATGTAGTGATAGAGAATAATAAACTTGAGATTAACTAAAGATTATAGACAACAAATAATAATGAAATAAATAACAAAGATAAATTCAAGAACTTAAAGTGATATTGGAAGAAACTGTAGTAAGAGAAAGATTAGAAAAAACTCAATTTGATGCAGTGCTCAATCAAGAGATGAGATGAATAATATTGCTGAAAATTTCCAGAATATGTTATTTAAAGAGGTGTATATTGGTGTAGAGTGCAATGACCATGATGAAATTAGTATAAAAGATATAAATAAGATAGATATTGATATTAATACTACAAGTCAAAATATCATGGATGTAGAAGACTTGGATAATAATAATGTGGATGATAATAACATAAATAAAAATAAGATAAACATTAATGCTTTTGTCATCAATAACTATTTGGATGAAGATACAAAAGGAAAATGTAATGAACTTTTAGAGAAAAGTGATTTAAAGTGTAGTGATAAAGATGGTTTGAATGACTATTCCACTGAAACAAATGTTAACATAGATATCACACCCAGTTACAGTACATATATTATCCTAAGACTAAAGAAACATTTTTAAGAGAATAAATTCTACTAGGAAGATACTATGGAACTTAAAAATGAAGGTCAACCAAAGTGTGGGAAGCAAGAAATATAGTTGTCAAAATTTCATTGTAAATTATGAAAAATATGAGAAAGTTCTTTGATATTCATAATAAAAAAGTGACATACTATAAAAACTATAAAAGTCAGAAAAAATATCAGGAGAAAGACAAGGAAGATATATACAAAACTCAAAAACTGGATTAGTCAGAAATTAAAAAGATATCTGGAATAGCATTAGAAAAATCCATGCAAAATTTAAAGGCAGGATATGGAAAGATAATAAAGCATAGTAGAAGAAAGCCAGTAAAATCTTTGCATTATTACATGTAAGTAAATGATATATTAGTAGACAAACACATGATATTAGTAAGGACTTTGTTGTTCTTTATTCAAATAGAACCCAAAAATGATTTAGAACCACAGAAATGACTTGATAATAATATAATAAAATATGGAGCAATATAAAAAAAATGTTACACAATTTTTTGTTACTAAGAATGGAGGTATGAAGTAAATACTTCATTGGCAGTTTTAATCAGTTACTAAAAATTAGGCAGAGGAAAAAGTAAGGATGTGTATACAGTTGGTTAAAAGGAGAAAATGCAGAGCAAATTTTGTCCTTAATCATCCAATAGCCAAGATGTCTTAAATAAATTTGTTTAGCTGCACAACGACTGATGACGTGGACTCCCACAGAATCTAGTCAGCCACATTGAGGTGTGCTGATGCATGTAAATGCTCAGGACTGTATAGGTCCTGATCCCTTGTATTGGTAGAGTACACCCACGGATCCTTGATTTCAAGTAACATTATCTATCATAGTTCGTGTAAACGTCCGCAATAAAATTTATTTCTTAATAATAATAAAAGAAACTTATTTGATTTAATTACAATTTTAATTAAACTTAATATTAAAAATTTAGAGTTAAGTTTATTACCTATTTACGTATTTACGCACAATTCCAGATTAAATTATCTATATGTGAATGTTTAAATATTAGTGGAAGTTTAAATTTCCAACCAATATTAATTTAATTATTGGAAGAGTTTCAGTCCAGTTGTAATAATAAAGATATTATTTTTTTATTAATAAATAGAGGGATTTGAACTCAGGATTTTCAATCTATATTCATTCTCCACTCCATTTCAAACAAACAGGAGTGGAGGATAAATATGCAATGGATATCCTAAGTTTAAATGCCTTTATTTACTACAGTAAATATTCAGTATACTGAATAAATAGGTTAATTACTTATGTTTATTAATTAATATATATATATATATATATATATATATATATTATATATATATATATATATATATATATATTATCAAAAATGAATTCTTCTGAAGGTTACTAAAGATAAGTATTTGTAGGTTTTTTTCTATAATTTATTTATGTAATAGTTTGGATGATTAAAATAGTTATAATACTTGGTAGAGATAAAAAAAGTGATCTACGATATACACCCATGCATATATGTTGAATTCTTTGCCAAATAGCAGTCACAGTTTGGCACTACTCTTTCGATTATGAGGAAATCACAAGAATTGTTCCTCCCACAGATAGTTTTCTGCCAATTAAGCAGGATTGGATCTCAATGCTCGTAATTCCGTGATAAAGCGGACACATCTGACTAAATTATCATCTGATCAAAAACTCAAAGTATGGAAAGCATATCACCTGATTAACCCAGAATTATAAATTATTCATAGCAAATTAAATATAACAAATCAAAAGTTGATACCAAATTCTAGGTTTTGGGGCCTTGAGCCCAAATATCTGGACTTTACTATCAAATATAATAAGCAAATAGTTTATACTTTGTGGTTAATTATGAGTCAAAATATATAAAATGCGCTAACACGCACAAGCACACAAAGCTAAAAACAAATAAAGCAAATATATATTATTTTAATATCTATTCATTAAATGGCTAAGCGCTTTCAAGGTTCAAGCCCTCATAATCATAGCCGTATTACAAAATATAATAAATTTGCATAAATTTGCATCACTCCAAGTCAATTTATTATATTTTGTAATACGGCTATGATTATGAGGGCTTGAACCTTGAAAGCGCTTAGCCATTTAATGAATAGATATTAAAATAATATATATTTGCTTTATTTGTTTTTAGCTTTGTGTGCTTGTGCGTGTTAGCGCATTTTATATATTTTGTATCAAATATAATGTGGATTCATTACCCACAAAGTGGTTTCTAGTATATAAGAGAGGTTTCATTATCAATTGTGTAAACATCGCACAATCATTATCTTTTATACTAGCACATAATTGTTATTAAACAAGGCAAAACTCTCCATACAGTAGGGCCACACTGTGCCAACCAGAGTAATCAATGGATGCATTAGATTCTAAGATCTAGGTGCAGTGCTCTCAGATCCAGGGCTCCTCACTGACGAAGGCCACAAGCCAGAAACTAGTCTGGGGATATTGGATGAATAGGCACTAGATAGAGATTTTATGCACAAGCCTTCTGGCATCCATTGATTACTCTGGTTGGAACAGGGTGGCACTACTGTATGGAGAGTTTTGTCTTGTGTAAACATAATGAAGAAACTGTAGATCATCTAATTAACAATTGCATTAGACTAACAAAAATAATGAAAATAATCGGCGATCACTCAAAAATCGACTACATGCAATCACTTCCATCGAAGACTGTGTGAACTCCAGAATTTACTCAAGGATTAGAATTTCGATATTTCTAGTATATGCAATGTGGGATGTTCACTGTAAATTGGTCTTCAGGGTAACAGAACAAGAAGAGGAGTTCTTCTTTCTCAGGACAATGGATAAAATCAAAACAAGAGATGGCCTTCACTCCTCTAAGAATATATTTGAAGACACTTGGTCCCTTTTTGACATTTCCAATTTAGACTATTCAAAAGCGGACAAAGTGTTATTACAGCTCAAATGTTCATAACTCATTACCAATGTCTGTAATTTTCTCTTTTTTTCACACTTCTTTTTCAGTGTTGATTAACACAATTCTACCATATTACCAGACTTTTTTCACAATAAAATTTTTATTTTTTTTAAAAAAAGGTAATTAGATAATAAACACCACAGACATATTCATTGTTACCTTTCTTTTAGCATACTTTATTTTAGCATCCAAATTTACCTTTACCCTTTTTAAAAAATATATAATTCTCTCATTTTTAAAGATTCTTAGCTGTAAGATTTTTAAATATTCTAATGACTGATGTTTACAATGGAATTTTATATTTAATTCCTCTTGTCAAAATATATTTAATATTTTGTTTTTAAGATGGCAACCTTACTTATTGATTTTTTAATCACTTATTGATTTTTTAACAGCACAAGTTTGTATTCTAGGAATAGAGTTTTTGATTACTTATATTTTTGTTGTCGTTTATGTGTCTTTTATTGTATCTTTATTTATATTAAATAAAAAAGAATGGAAAAATATGGAAGTTGTCTATAAAAAGATATTAAGCATGGGAGAAAGATAAACGTAAATAGCCATGTGTGTGTGTGTGTGTGCTGAAAATCAGATATATTAATCTTTAACTTGGATTAAAGTTTATATCTGTGTTAGGGAAAATCTCTAGTTTAATAAATGATTAGTAATAATTATTACGTGTTTTACCAAATAGTTGATAACGTAAAAGTTGGGAGAGGAGTAAATTGACGCTTGAAAATAAAAATGAGACATTTTGCTCTACATAAATACTCTTCATGTAATAAAAATATATATGACGGATGATGACCTGGGCCAACTGATGAGTGCTGGTTCAGCGCGAAATGCATCTTGGGGGTTATTTGTTTTTTATTGTATCTTTATTTATATGAAATTATTTATGAAAAAAAAAGATTGGAGAGGTGTGGAAATTGTCTGTCCATAAAAGAGATATTACGCACGGGAGAAAGAGAAACATAAATAGCCATGTGTGTGTGGGCTGAAAATCAGATATATTAATCTTTAACTTGAATTAAAGTTTATATCTGTGCTAGAGAAAATCTCTAGTTTAATAAATGATTAGTAATAATCATTACGTGTTTATCAAAAAGTTGATAACGTAAAAGTTGGGAGAGGAGTAAATTGACGCTTGAAAATAAAAATGACTTAATTTGCTCTACATAAATACTCTTCATGTAACAAAGATGTATATGAGAGATGATGACCTGGCCCAACTGATGAGTGCTGCTTCAGCACGAAATGCATCTTAGGGGTTATTTGTCTTTTATTGTATCTTTATTTATATGAAATTATTCATGAAATAAAAAAAGAATGGAGAGATATAAAAGTTGTCTATAAAATTACTTCTGTATGTGTGACTATGTTTCAACAATAATCTTTATTAATCCTTTGGGTTACATAACATTGACTGTAAGGGTTACAGGCATAATCATCATGTACAGGTTTTTTATATGGATTAATTTTAAAGGTTACATTAATCAGGTTTCAAAGTATATATTTTTTACAAATGCTGCTACTAGCTTTGTATACAGAGATGGATATCAAGTGTGTGTATCACTATATAACAGGGGTGTCCAACAAGTCGATCGTGATCCACCGGTCGATTGCAAAGCCATTTTTGGTCGATCGCGAGGCCAATCTGGCAAGAGCTGTCGGATAACGAATGAAACAAATTAAGTCAAGATTTCCAAGTTTTTTTTTTTTTTTGTTATTTTTGTTTTTGTTCTAAAAAAAATTCTAGATAGGAGAAGTCGACTAAGCTGTATCATTATTGAAAATAATATTTTTAATCTTGATTTAATGTACTTAATTTCAATTAATAAATATTGTTAATAATTACTCATGTTGCTTTAATCCCCCCCCCCCGACATGAGTTTTTTGGCCCGTTAAATAATTGTTATTTTTTTACTAGGTAGATATATAAAAATAGCATGTATTATACACCTCCCTCCACGTAGATTACGTCTATGACAACAAATCGATCGCCTATGAAGACAAATCGATCGCAACACATTTTAAAAATAAAAAGTAGATCTTACAAACACAAAAGTTGGCCACCTCTGCTATATAAAGTATTTTAGTTACTTTTAATTTCGTAATAGAAACAAAATTAAACTTTGTAATAAAAACAAATTTAAACTTTCTTAATTTTTTTTTACGATATAGTTAGCCACAGAGACCAAATCTGTTGGTAATAATCTTTTAATACGGCCATTGTGTTATCTTAATATTTATTGCAGTCGATTACATTCAACGTCTTTTTTAGTTCTTTTCTTGTAGGCACATTAAAAACTGTCTTACTTTATGTTTCTTCCAACTGTTATATTATTATCTTTACTTAATGAGATATTTCCTGCACTGACGACTTTTTACGCCGCAGATAATTTTAAGACCAATTTATTAACATTTCTGATGATCATAATTTAATTTACAAATTTAGGACCTCTAGGATATTTGATAAAGAAATCTTATTATAGTTTGTATATTTACAGGCAACATTTACATTCAAAGCTTTCTTTAAAATCAAACCTGCCCGCTATAATTCTTTGTCGTAATCAACAATCTTCAACTCAATCAAAAGTGTGAAGACATTTAAGTAATCACGATAAACAAAGAAATAGCTTGGATGCCTGCTATCTGTAGACTATAAATTTAACAAAAACCCTTTCTTTGAACTAGTCTTTAAGATTTATTATTATTAAATTTTTGAAAATAAAATACATTATTCATTAAAAATTCGCAATAGTTTTTAAAATAAATTATATTTTAAAATAATTATAATTAAAGACAATTCAAAATATAACCCAATTTACTTTTATTTATTAACATACCGCTCACACCTGTTATTTTCTGCCATTCTTTTCAATCCAGTAATTTTCTCTCTTTTTAAAATTATTTAATATATATATCTTTTATCTACATCTGTCAAATCTAACTTTTAATACTCTCCTTAAAAACAATTTTATAATTAACTGAGCCTAAATATGTCTCCCCCCCCCCAATTATAATTTAATATTCTAGTTCTTTGCTTATACTTACATATATAAGAACATTTACACGATCCTCAACTATCGACGCTATCTCATACTGTTGACACACTTGATCACGCACATGTCGAAAAGATAAATAATTACCATGTGTGTGATCAAGTGTGTCAGCAGTATGAGATAGCGTGGATAGTTGAGGGTCGTGTGAAGGTCTGAGTTCAAACCTCTACATATTACATATTGAAGTGCAGATATGAAAAAGCCTGTATTGTAGAAAAAAATTCATATATTAAAAACATTGATAAGCAAATTAATATCGCCTTGGGAAATAGATTATATCTTAATATAAGTTCAGCTCATTCCTCTCCTATCAATATATATGGATATGTAATGGTCCAGTGTTATGAGGGGTTAGATTGACGTAATATCCACATGGGTATAACTACAATATCAAATTCAATAAGGCTTTGAGCATTGCATCGTTGGTTTTTCAATGAAATGGGTGGTTGAGTAGTTGGAAGGGTGAGAAGATTGAAACCTGTCTATTAAAGTTAGAGGAATTGCTATCTCAAAATAAGCCGAACATTGATTATATATGTGTGGGAGATTATGGTTTGGCCCAACTGATGAGTGCTGGTTCTGCACGAAATACGTATAATGGGGATCATACATTTTTTTCGCTTATAATATTTATTTTTTGCGATCTGTTTTTAAAATTTAATTTTTTCTTACCGATTCATAAAAACTTTTCACTTTCTTAAAATGGTATTTTCTATATCTCAAGATATCAAAATAACGCTTTTATTCACTTTCTTTTCAATTTTTAGCTTCTTTGAATAAAAAAATAAATGTTTTTAAATAATATTAATGAAAGAATGGTTCTAAAGTAATACTTCTCTCTTTTTTTTTAAGATTTTTTGTTTTTCATTTTTATGTTTTCATTTTTTAATTAAATATTCTTTAGCTCTTTTTTTTTTTATTATTAATAAATAATTTTTTAAATTTATAAATGTTGTAACATGTAGGAGTTATTTATCTTACTATTGCTTTCAACTCAATTACTATAACATTTATTTACACAGTCAAATATAATAATATTTTTCAAGTCTATTAAAATAATACTGTTGTTATCCTAGTTCAATTTTTTTGTTCTTCTGGGTATTGAAATTTATATTTTCATCAATCAATTCATCAATATACCTATCAACACATTTTTATACTACTTATTTCTACATGTAGCTCCCTATTTATCTATTTCTCCAGGTTCGATTCCAATGCTAGTATTGTCACTGGTCAGACCAGCAACACCTGAAGAAGATGGGAGAATAATACCTCTCAAAATGTTGTGCATATACTAAACTGTTTGATGTGCTATTATTACCAATTGAATTTATTTTGGAATATTTAAATAAGGTTAAATTTTTTAAAGACATTCAATACTTGGTGGAAATAGTCCAATATGTAAATACAAGTAAAACACCATCATCACAAACCTTCAGAAAAACCCTAATGCCATTTGTTTTCATTACAGTTAAAATTGCTATTTAAATGCTTTAACTGAAGAGTATATTTATATAAAACAGAGACTTGGATCATTAGAAAAAGGAGAAAAAAATGGGTTTTGAAGAAAAAAGTTGTGAAAAGAATAAATAAAAAAATGGATTAAATTTTAAATAATAAAACAATTTTTATTTTGTACATATTTTAAAAATAGAAAAAAAAAGGAAAATATTTTGGAAGAAACCATGGAAATAAAAACAATATATAGGCAGCAGCTAGAAAAAATAATCCTCTACACATCATCAAATGAGAAAAAATAAAATGAATTATGATGATAATATATTTTAGTTTGCTTATACTGTTAGAAATTAAAAAGAAAAGAATATTATAGCCATCAAAACATAATGTGATTACTATTTTCTATGCTTACACAGGATTTTAATAGCAATTGCAAACTCTCCAAACAGTAGTGCCACCAAGTGCAAGCCTTAGTAATCAATGAATGCAAAAAGGTTTGTGCATAAAATTCCTATCTACTGCCTACTCATCCAATATCCCCAGACCAGTTTCTAGCTTGTGGCTTTCATCAGTGAGGAGCCTTGAATGTGAGAGCACTGCATCTAAATCTTAGAATGTAATGCAACTCTCCATAAGCCACCTTTTATCCATTTAGTTAACTATAAAGCTAGGAACTCAAAATGAAATCATAATGTTTTCAATCCAAGATCATTTGCTTGTACGGTCATATAACTCTGACTGTGATTTTTGAAAACCAAAGACACCAAAATATATAGATGCTGAACTGAGTTCAGATACAAGTGCCTGAGCTTGAATTAAAAACATTATTGTTTTCATCTTGGGTTCCATACTTTAAAGCTAACTAAATAGCTAAAATGTGGATTCTGGAATGTTGCATTAGATTCTACGGTCTAGGAGCAGTGCTTTCAAATCCAAGACTTCTCAATGATGAAAACCATTAGCCAGAAACTAGTCTAGGGATATTGGATGAATAGGTATTAGATGGGATTTGATGCATAAACCATCTTGCATCCATTAATTATTAAGACTTGCACTTGATGTCACTGCTATTTGGAGAGTTCAGTATTAATATTTTTGCCAGTTGTAAATATGGAATTAATAATTCAGAACTCATAATTATTTAAATAAAGGTTAAGATGGAGACTGAATTTTACTTTTAAGAACCTTTGTGGCAATAATCAAATAGAAGTCACTATTTATAAATATTAAATAAGCATAACTTAAAATATATAAAATTGAAATAAATTACACTTCCACAAGCTATGCATAAATTACCTTCTTTAATAATTGAAATATGAAATTTTTCTACAGTACAGGATTTTTTCATACCTGCACTTATATATGTAATATTTAGGGGGTTTGAACTCAAACTTTCACACAACCATTAACCATCCACGCTTTCTCATACCACTGATACACTTGATCACCAATATACATATTTCATGCTAAACCAGCTCTCATCAGTTGGTCCAGATTATCATCTCTACACAATGTTAATAATGTTTAGCTTTCTAATATGGTTGATTATTAGTTGAAAATAATTAATGCTATATTTACAACTGGCTTAAATGCCATTTCCACTATGAAAATCCACCAGTGTTAGAAAACTAAAGCTTATTAAAATTGATGTGGGGGAAAAAAGATGGTTCATTCTGTACATTATTTGCTATATTGCTTTTATATACTTTAAATATGCTTATTTTATATTGATTAATTATTGATCTCTATTTCATTATTATCACAGGGGTTGTTAAAAGTTTTTAAGTCTCCATACTTTGATTAATTGATTAAAAGTCCAAAATTATTAAGGCTATATTTATTGTTTTAAATGTTTCGATGTTACCTCATTTTATATTATAAAATAATTCTTAGGAAAATAATAAAATCTGCAATAGTCACAATTAATAGTATATAGAATTACTTAATCATATATATTATATATTTACAAAAAATTAAAAAAAACCAATGTTCTCTTTAGTATATCAGAGGTAGCATTCTAGTGTCATTGATGCTGTTGCATTAAGGATTAGGTATTAGAGTAAATATTGTGTGTGTAAATTTGGTTATCCCTTGTTCTGAGTGATTCTAATTTAATCCAGAAAGTGTTTTTTGATTTCTAAAAACATTATTTTATTTAAAAAATGCATCTTTTACATCAAAATGCATATAGAATAAATATTGAAGCTCTAATTTTAGAGAATACTCCTTTAAAAAAGTATTTAAATAGTTTTAATGTTGAAATTATGTGTCTGAAATAGTCTTGGAATTAGTAAATGTATATTGTTTAAAAATTAACATTCAAAAAAATAAGTGAAATTGAGATTCTGTGTCGCCATGACAACACACATTGAGAATCAATATTTGCACAGAATCTTTTACACTATAAAAATGTAATGTTGGTAATGACTGTAAATTTAATTTTAATAAAAAATCAAAATATTTTGGTTCAAATGACCAATTGTTTGCTGACGGAATGTAGTTTAATTCTATTTTTATTTTATGTACTTTAAGCTAGCTTATTTGATATACACATAATAAATATTTTAATAAGTGTAAACAGTATATAGAGCAAAATATTATTGTGATGAAGGAGAGGAATATGATAAGGAAATAAATAGAATAAAGGAAGATTTTAAGAAAAATGAATATCCAGAAGAGGTAATAAAAAAGAATATATAAAAAAAATAAAAGTTATATAAAAAAGAGGGAAAAGATGAAGGGGGAAAAAAGGAAAAGAAGGAATACATAGGAATAAAAGTTAATGATAGTAGTATAATAAGGGGAATTAATAATATTAAAAAAATTAATAAAGAATTTAAAAATGATATTAAAGTAATAAATAAAAGAAAGAAAAATGTAATGGATATTTTAGATAATAGGTACATAAGTGGGGAGAAGAAATATATAAATGGGGTTTATGAGATAGAATGTAGAAAATGTAAAGATAAAGGGAATACAAATAAATATGTTGGTGAAACAAAAAATTCAATATATACTAGGTTAAAACAACATAAATATGATAGAGAATCACCAGTATATATGCATTTTATGGAGACAGGTCATAAACTAGAAAAAGAGAATATTAAAATGATAAGTTATGCAAGTAGTAGGAGGGATAGAAAAATAAGGGAGGGAATTTTAATAAAGACGATAAATCCAAATATTAATAGAGAAAGTAGTTTACAAACTATCTTAGTATAAAAATAAATAAAATAAACAGTGAAAACTAATAAGAAATAAAATAAGTAGTTTGCATAATACATAATAAAGAGAGATGTAAATATATTAAAAAAAATTAGAGTGTATTATGGGATAGAAATCGGTGAAGTAAAGACAGCTTAGTAGATAATAAGGTAAGAAATAAAATAAAAAAATATATAAGAATTAATATAATTAAAATAATTTTATAAAAAAAAATAAGTAAATGGAAGAAGCAGGAATAAATTATGGGTAAAATGGAATTAAGGGATGGAATAAGATAATTAAAAATTAAGATAATAGATGAAATGTAAAATAAAGTTAAATTTATGAATATAGTAATATGTTAAATAAGGTTAAATATATGAATATAGTAATATAAGAAAGATTTCATTAATATAACATTGAATTTATAAAATTATGGCAAAAAAGGTGAATAAATATAAATATGATAATAACTAAGAATAGAAATAAAGGGTAAAGTAGATTTTAAAGCTATATAATAGTAAGTTTTATGAATAAAGTTATGTTAATAATTAAGTTGATAAAATTGTAAAAATTTTATAGATATATGTATGAAATATGGTTGTATTGATATAATGTTTAAATTTTTGTAGATCTGATGAAGACTGCTAGGAACAATCGAAACTGTAATATTAATAAATATATTTTGCTTCAAAGTGTAAAAAGAGTGGAATGTGGTTATTGTATGCAGTATACATACACTTATGAATACAATTTAATTTAAAAATTATATATATAAAGACATTAAAACATAACCAAAAATAGACTATAGTAATGCAGTTATAATAGAGGGAGGAAGAAAGAGCACATTCACATATTTTACAAACACTGTACACACTTGATGACACTTTTTTTTATTATAAAAAACAACAACATATTTTTCTTTTTTATTCTTTTTGCAATAAAGAATGCTAATGTGAAAATGCATAAAAATATATAATATTAATGTTTAACTATGTAATATAGAGAGCATAACAAATAGCTCAAACAAACTCTTATTGATAAGTGCAGTAAGAGAAAAATATTTAAAATCTCTATCCAGAATATGTCTATCCCCAGACCAATCACGTTTGAGCTTTTGGCTCACCTCAATGAGGAACTAGGATATTCAGACACTAGATCTAAAATATCAAATCAAAACCCAGCACTTATTTAATACATAACTATTGAGTAGAAAATCTGAAATTTTCAGACATAAAAATGTCTTTAAATTCAGCGGAAAATTTCAGATTTTCTACTCAATAGATGCATATCAAATAAGTGCTGGGTTTTGAGTTGATATTTTAGATTTAGTGTCTGAATGTTCTAGCTCCTCACTGAGATAAAGGTCTGAGGATAGGAATATTCTAGCAAGAGATTTTAAATATTTTTCTCTTATGACACTTATCAATAAGAGCTTGTGTGAGCTATTGATACACTCCCTATATTACATATTTGTAAGTACAAGCTTATAAAAGCAATGTCATGCAATATATGACTTACATTATTGATTATTATACTTATACAAATAACAGCAGCCATTTTGTTGTAATCTAATTAAAAAGTTAAAATTTGGCAAATTAAAAATTGTATTTGTTACAACAGCAATTTTATGACTGCAAATGGTATTCTGTGTATTTAAATGAACATATTAAGTTTCTATATATGAGGGGTCATATTGACTTGGGATCAACATGTGTATAACTATAATATTAGCATCAACAGCAGCTTTGAGCATTCAATCATCAGATTTTCAGTGATCATGGATGGCTGAAGAGTTGGAGATTGGAGAGGATTGAAGCCTGTCCATTAAAGTGTGCAGATTTGCTATCTTAATATAAATTGAGCACTGATTATATATATATTATAACGATCTGGAGATTTAGGAGACTAATATAATCTGCACTAAAGGGCGCCATCTAGGCATTTGAACCTAGAAAAATTTATAAAGTAGGCAGACACGTAAGTCAAAAAAAATTATATTGGTTGATTCCGGTCGTTAGCCCATTGTCACTAGCTCAGTGGAACAGCAGAGATTTATATTTTATATTAAATTCTTATCTAAGAATGTATAAAAAAAGAATAAAATAAGCCACTGCCAGTAATTATACACACAAACATTTATTTACGCACATATATAATATTTAAAATTGTTTTAGTATCAGTTTACATTTTAAAATTTAACTTACATTTTTTTACTTTGATTTTAATTTACATTTTAATTTTTATAAATTTACATTTTAATTTTTATAAGTTTGCACAGATGGGTTTATAAAAGTTTGTTTTAAAATGTTGAGTATAGATCGGTTACATAGATTACACAGTCAAAAAACATTTCAAAATAAACATAAACGATCAAAATACAAAGTCATTGATACCGTCAATTGCATAGGGAATACAAGAATCCCAAGATACTGCATTGACACCAATAACTTAAAAGACATCCGAATAAATACATTTTAGATACTCACTGTAAGGTATCATTATTTACCGAATGTCTATATATTTTGATCAAATATGAAAACCAAAAACATAATTAACCGATAACGAATCCATGCAACGTCCATACCCAACTTAAATTTAATGCATTTTTATTTAGAGTGTCGAGTATAAATAGACTACATAGATTTGCATTTGAAAGAAAATATTCTATCCTTATTTAACCTTAGGCCAAAAGTTCGCAGTCAAACCAACGTCAATTCATCTGATATATCGACACATTCAATGTAATAAGAAATACGGCAGCACAAAAGGTTAAGAGAAGAAATTGCCTCTCATCAGATAGAAATACTTCATCTATCTGACAAGAAGAGCAATATAAAAAAAAACTCCATAGGAAAGGACTGCGGTCATTTTGCCGACTTACGAATCGCATTCCATAGGCCAAAAAGGAAGTGTGCGGCATATAAAGCGATTCTGCCCATAGCGAATCTCATACTACATCTACTAATTACACCAATATATCCAATCCATTGACATAATTTAACTATGAAACAAATAACCTAAGATTACCCTCCCCTAATATAACTTTACAAATCTATATAGCCATTCACGCCCGACTTAAGTTTAACATTTATATAATTATTAAATTAGCGACAAACAACAATCATAAATAAAACTTAAAAGAACAAAAAAATAAATAAATAAATGGAAATGATTTTAAAAAGAAATACATCAAATAAAAAGAATTAATAAAGAATTTAGTTTGGTCAGATAGGATTCTATTTCTATAAATTAAATACTGGGAAAGTTTATATTTTAAAGTTCTTAGTGTTTTCAAAATTAATATTGTTCATTAGATTTTATAAAGTTCTTACGGTTTTAACAAGTCCATGGTTTCTAATTTCTTGCAGTTGCTTGCCATTTGGAACCAGCATTAATTCCCTCGATGTCCTATGGCCCTCAATCTAGGAAAACGATGTCATTTCTCTTTCATTTTTTAACAAGATTGAAGGGATTGAAGAGTGCATCTTTTCAATCCCTTCTCCTTCATCTCCACACTAACACATATAGTCACATCTCTTCAATTTTCTTCACTCACTAAACATTTTATTATCAAACTTTTTCTTTTATATGTAACTTTAGGATCCAATGGACATTACGTCATCGATGATGATGATCCTTCCATTGAGGTCCGATTCCCCGATGGATCTCTTTCATTTGCCATTAATTTCTATTGTTTTCCTATCTGACCGATGCTTATACATTTAAAATGCCCAAAGGCTAGTTCACTTTGACTAATTAAAATAATCATTTCCATTTTTCAATAACATTAATTAATTTGTTTTCCAAACTTAAAGATATATTTTTATCTCTAAATCTTTTTTAAGTTTTTGCTTTTAAAATACTTTTTCTATTTTTAATAAAGTTTTATTTTAATAATTTTTTTTCATCTGTGCGATTTTATATACATATGAGTTTAGTATAGAATTTTAATTTTCAATTTTTAATTCTTAAAAAGGAAGTTTTATTTGCGAACTTTTATTCTTTTCATGTTTACTAATAAAAAAAACAATGTAACGTCGTTTGTGCCAGTTACAATATATATATATGAAAAACAAAAAACACAAGTTAAAAACTTGCATATGCTTGTATTTATGACTATAGATGGCATTATACCAAAAACACCTTCAAGCGTTTGTTTACATAAACGTCAGAGCGAGCGTTTGTTTACATAAACGTCAGAGCGAGTATTTCAATATTGAAATACTCGCTCTGATGTTTATGTAAACAAACGCTTGAAGGTGTTTTTGGTATAATGCCATCTATAGTCATATATATATATGGGAGATAATCCAGATAAAGTGAGGAGTGCTGGTTCAGTTTAAAATGTGTATTGGAGATCATTTATCTTTTTCACATGTACATGATCATGTGTATTGATTATATTGGATAGAGTGAATGACTGTAGGGAGCTTTAAAGTCTGGGTTCAAATCTCCTTTAATTACATCTAGCTTAAGTATACTTGTGTTTCAATGTTCTAAAAGTCCATATTGCAATCATACATTGCTAGCTTTTTTTTCTAACTATAGATTGCAGAATTATCATGATATTTTTGGCTTTAGAAAAAAAGTACTATAAGAAGTTTGGAGTGCCAGAATCGATCATGATGCCCCCTGGTTCCAGATTGGACATTTTACCAAACTGCACAAGATATAATAAAATAATTATTTATAATTATAAAACGCAATATATTCATTTGCCATATTATATTCGTCTAAATGATTAAAAGGGAATGCTTGTAATTTTAACTTCTTAAAATAAAATGACTTCTGCTCTATCGCTAAAATATAAATATAAATAGCAGATCATAAACCTGAAATTTATTGACGTTTAAATAATTGACAGTTGTATTTAAGTAAAAAGGAGCTTACTAAGATCATATTAACTGAAACATAGGCTTATTATATACCTGTCTATATATATATATATATAATATAGGGTATATGAGTACAGACCTTCACACAACCCACCACTCCCCACTCCATCTCACAACACTAATACACTTGAACACATATATGTCGAAAAGACAAATAATCACCAATATACGTATTTCATGCTAAACCAGCAATCATCAGTTGGTCCAGATTATCAACTCTACACATATATGCTATAAGTGCTCAGATATATATTAAGATAGCCAATCTTCATACTTTAATGGACAGGCTTCATTCTACTTCACACTCCAACTCTTCATCCATCCATCCAATTGAAAATCTGATGATGGAATGCTGAAAGGCCACCTAGAGACCTGTGTTTGTTACTACATAGTAGAGATGTCTGCCCATCCCTTGTATATGTATTAAATGGATTATGTTCTGTAAATGAAGGGACAGATTGACCTTAGGTCAACATGGGTGTGACAAGAATCTTGGCCTCAGGGTGGCCTTTGAGCATTACATCATCAGATTTTCAATTGAATGATTGATTGAAGAGTTGGAGTGTGAAGTAGATTGAAGCCTGTCCATTAAAGTATGAAGTTGGCTATATATATATATATATATGAGCATTTATAGCCTATATGTGTAGAGATGATAATATGGACCAACTGATGATTGCTGGTTTAGCATGAAATACGTATATTGGTGATTATTTGTCTTTTCGACATATATGTGTTCAAGTGTATTAGTGTTGTGAGATGGAGTGGGGAGTGGTGGGTTGTGTGAAGGTCTGTGCTCATATACCCTAAGATCATATTATGGAAATCTCAATGTATTAACACTTTTCATGAAAATGTGTAATTCTAAAGCACTCTGTTAACTTCAAGTTCAAGTGAAAAGACATAAATTAATAAACACAAACTAGTTACTCGTACTGAGACAAATTTTGGAGAAACACTGCCAGAATTATTTTACTAATTACAAGACAAAATCTAAAATGCAAAATTTAGATAATCTAAATGTCAGAATTAGAATGTAATAAATTTTTAGTTCTAGAGTCAGAAAAAACATTTAGACAGAGGCTAAACTCTCCATACAGTAGTGCCACTCAATGCAAACCAGAATAATCAATAGATGCAAGAACGTTTGTGCATAAAATCCCTATTTAGTTATTACTCATCCAATATCCTCAGACCAGTTTCTAGCTTGTTGCTTTCATCAATGAGGAGCCTTGGATTTGACAGCACTGCACCTAGATCTTCTTGCATCCATTGATTACTTTGGCTTGCACTGAGTGGCTCTACTGTATGGAGAGTTTAGCTCTGCATAAACAGCTTGTGTAAGCATAAAGAATGGTGATCATGTGATGTTGTGATTTAAAGAAAATTTAGGACAACATATTTTTAGAAATTATTTTTTTGATTTATATCATTAGCTATACATACATTAAATAAGTAATGGAATGTATAGTATCAAAACTCCACTCTTTTACACTTTATAGCAAAATATATATTTACTTAATTGATTACTGGTTTAGCATGAAATACGTATATTGGTGATTATTTATCTTTTCAACATATGTATGTTTAAGTGTATCAGTGTTATTAGATGGAGTGGAGAGTGGTGGGTCGTGTGATAGTCTGTGCTCATACCCTAATATTACATATATATAGACACAGGTATAAATAAGCCTATGTTTCAGTTATTACATTATAGAGATGTCTGCCCATCCTTGCATATGTATTTAATGGATTATGTCCTGTACATGTGGGGTTCAGATTGACCTTAGGTCAACATGGGTGTGACAATAATCTCGGCCTCAGGGTGGCCTTTGAGCATTCCATCATCAGATTTTCAATTGGATGGACGGTTGAAGAGTTGGAGTGTGGAGTAGATTGAAGCCTGTCCATTAAAGTATGAGGATTGTCTATCTTAATATATATCTGAGCACTTATAGTATATATGTGTAGAGATGATAATCTGGACCAACTGATGATTGCTGGTTTAGCATGAAATACGTATATTGGTGATTATTTATCTTTTCAACATATGTATGTTTAAGTGTATCAGTGTTATTAGATGGAGTGGAGAGTGGTGGGTCGTGTGAAAGTCTGTGCTCATACCCTAATATTAATATATATATATATATATATATATATATATATATATATATATATATATAGACACAGGTATAAATAAGCCTATGTTTCAGTTATTAATTGATTACAGTGGAGTTTTGATATTATATATTATATAAAGTAAGCAAAAATAAAGAAGAAGAAAAGGAAGAGTCTTGGAAAGTAATTGAATGCTAATTGTCCAAAAGCATGTGACTCTCAAGCATTGAGAGTGACAGGTTAAGTTTTAATTCAGGAATATATATATCTCAAAATCCATCACTATGTTATAATATTAAATTTTATAAGCCAAAGCACACCTTGTTCAAGTTGTTCTAAGAAGTGTTTAGCATAAAATTCTAATTATTAATTTTTTAAATATTACATTTCTATTTAAAGACATTTGAACACTTCATACGGAGTGTACATGCATATAAATATATCATCATAATCTTCATCATCATTATCAACCAGTATCAGTCCACTGCAGAATGAAGGTCTCCCCAAATTCAATCCATCTCCAGATCTCTAGCCTCTCTTCTCTACATCATCCCTGCAATTCCTTATTTCAACCATCCAGCTCATATGTGGTCTCTTTCTGAGGCTTTTAGATTCTCTTGGAATTTGGTTTAAGATTTTCACTATCCATCTATTATCATCGTATATACATATACATTTACATATCAATTATCTTACACTCATACGGAATGTACATGCATATAAATATATAAATATATCA
The DNA here is from genome assembly GCA_028023455.1 of Epiperipatus broadwayi. Classification (NCBI taxonomy): domain Eukaryota; kingdom Metazoa; phylum Onychophora; class Udeonychophora; order Euonychophora; family Peripatidae; genus Epiperipatus; species Epiperipatus broadwayi. Next base: position 132,342 of record JAQFVV010012930.1, read on the forward strand.
TCATAATCGTTAACATCATTGTCAACCAGTACCGTCCACTGTAGAATGAAGATCTCCCCAAGTTCAATCCATCTCCAGATCTCTAGCCTTTCTTCTCTACATCACCCCTGCACATTTCGTTATTTCAACCATCCATCTCACATGTGGTCTCTTTTTGGGTCTTTTAGAATCTCTTGGAATCTGGTTTAAGATTTCAACTGTCCATCTATTATCATCATATAAATATATATATATCAATCATCTTAGATGCTGTGAGTATTGTGCATATATATATATATACGCACATGCATATTAATTCAGTGTTTGATACATTTTCGCATTGTTTGTTTAATAGTTCATTTTAATACTCACTTTAATATTTTACAAATTAATTCAGTTAATATTGAGTTTTACTGAAGCTCGGAGATTAATAGATTATTTTGAGATGCTTCATTTCACTTCTCAATCTCTGTTTTCTTCTTACTTTATGTACATATTAATGGAAGTTTTTTTTTGTTACATCAGATCGCAAGAAATCATTTCGTACTTTAAAAATGTATTTATTCAGAAAATAAATTTTATATTAAATGACCGAAAACTAAAAGAAAATATTTCTTTAACACCAAACTAATTTTAAAGTTCTTCATTTATCTTGATATTTTTGTTGCCAATTATTTTGTCTAGATCGAATTAATATTGCAAACACCATAATCAGATTTTTCTGAATTTTTCAGTTTTAAGTATTTTCTTTTTTACAAATCGTATTATAAAAATAAAATTTCCATTTAACAAATTTAAAACGAAATTTATTTTTGCTGATTTATTTCACAAAATATACAATAACAACGACACGCACACTACACACACACGTTTGAAAATGAAACTTAATTCTTCTTTAAAAATTGATTAAATGTAAATATTAAAAAATAAACCACAGGATTTTATTGATACAATATTTGCAACGTAAAATTATTTCTAAAACTTTACTGTTTTAAAAAAATAGTTTAAGGAATCCTAGCTTCAATTAAAGTTGACAGATAAAAGAAAGGTCTTTTAATTCCAAGAAGTTTAATTAGGAATAACAGTTGCCGGAGTTATTTTACGACATCGCAAAGTTACAATATCGGTAATTATGACGACTACCTCACGGCATGTCTAATCTCATAATCTCAAAAAATCTGTAATCTGTTCTTCATGAACTGAAATCTACTTATTTGCTTCTAAATTTAATTGTAAATATAGAAATAATGGTGGCAGGTGTTATTTTGCGACATCGCAAAGTACCAGAAAAATACTTCACAACCGGTTTAATACCAAAAGTACCATTCTTAATAAAATAAAAGAATTGATTGAAAAGAAAATGATATAGTGCACTTTTTCTAAGAAAGGAACCATTAATGTTTTGATAGATATTCTGGTGTTTTTTTTTTATTAGAATAGACTAGCTTTGATTTTTATCATCAAAACAGGCAAAACTCACTACGTATTGCCACTCACAGCAAGCTAGAGTAATCAATGGATGTCAGAAGGCTTGTGCATAAAATCCCCATCTAGTACCTACTCATCCAATATCCCCAGACTAGTTTCTGGCTTGTGGCCTTCGTCAGTGAGGAGCCTTGGATCTGAGAGCACTGCACCTAGATCTTAGGATCTAATGCAGTATGCATAGTGAGTTTTGCCTGTTTTAATAACAATTATAAGCAAGCATAAAAAATGTGATCATGTGATGTTTATTGATTTTTATCATTTTTAAGAATTGCAAATTTAATAATATTTTGGTTTTATTTTAGTTTAATCTTTGAAAGTTATATCATTTAAATTATTCCATACATCTGAAATTTAATTTTTATATCCTGGTCTTCATTAAGATTTATAGTTTTTTTTCCTATTATATAATAAAATAAAGTATTTAGGTGATCTCTGTTATGTCATTATAAAAGCAAGATTATATATTACAATAGCCTTTTTTATTATCATTATTTCTTTTAATAGTTTTTTTTATTTTGTTATTTTTTCATTATTTTTAGGTTTAAGTTATGCTTTGGGTATTTACATTTATAAAAAATGTTTTCAAAGGACTTTAGATTTAATAGTGGGTTGTTTTTTTTTTTTTTTGTAGATTGGTTTGTTTTTGCTTGAATTGTATAACCAGTAATTTTAGCAGTACCTAACTATTTCTCTGATTTCGTTCATTTTCGTTTTTGTGATTTTGCTTTTGTTTAGATGATTTTGTTGAACTGGCATGATCTTATTTAGTATGTATTATCGAGTAATTCAAGTTAAAAATCTATAGATCAAATAAACCTATCACATTCGATGCTTGAATGGCATCTGACCCTTAGATCAAATAACCATTTGAATTTGTACACATACACAAATAAAGCAACAAATGAAAACAAATAAAAAGTATTAAAAAGATGGCTGATCTATTTATTGCTATAGATATTTTGGTATTATTACTGCTATGAAGTATTATTCCAGTAACATATTCTAAGTTTGCAATATGTTTAAAATAATTTCTCCACGGAATGTGCAGATGAACAATCGATAAAATTTATTCACAGATCCCGTGGAGACATTATTTTAAAGATATCACAAACTTAGAATAATATGTCATCAGGAGTAATACATCATATCATGTGTAGTATAAAAGTTAAAATCTAAAAAAAAAAGATATATTCAGTATGAAAAAAGGGGGGAAATATGATATAAAATAAAAACAGGTAGTTGTGGCTTTTTAATATGGCACTTTTGGTGAATTTTTATTGTGACACTTTGTGTCATCAAAAACATTCTCCCCTTCCCAATGTAGTGCTGCACTTTGTGATGTATAAGAATGCACATGTAATATTGAACTTCAAATCTAAAAAAAAACAACAAACACACATCTTATTTGCAGTGATGGAGAAAAATATTCATTATCGAAAAGGAAAAAATATGAAAAAGAACACTGAAACATTTTTTATATAATGGACTGTAACAAAGTTTTAGCTGTAAGTTAAACGCACACCTGGGTCTCATTTTATGTGGTAGATAGGTTCCTCAGAAAATGTGCACAAAAGAAATCGCACAAAAATAGACTTAACTTACCTTGAAAAATGGGAGATAGGGGTTGCAATTTTCAGAAATTGCATAAAAGCAAAGCAAGAAGGAAAAATTACTTTAAAATTCGCATTAAAAAAATAAGGAAATAAAGTATGACTAATAAAAAATTTCAAATATTTGAAAAAAAAAATACAAGACAAAGTTTTTTAACTTTTTTTATTAACTGCAGTATTTAATTTTACATTTTTTCATAGAATATTTTAATCATTAGTGGTTATTTGGCTATTTGACAATATGTGTTCGTTTGTGAACTGTTAAGAAATCAGATGTGTCATGTGACATACAACTAGTGCCACTTTCAGTCTTGAGCTGTGTTAATGATTTTTTGTTTCTATATTAAAAAAAGAGATCTAGTCAAAACAAAAAGATTAGAGATTATCATTAGAAAGATTATTTTCAGTTTATAAAATCAATAAAATCTTCGTTATTATTTATTTTAAAAATCTAAAAAATTATTTATTTCTGTTATAATTAACAAAATATGTTTTAAGTTTAAAATTTTTGAATATTTATTGCGATATTTTTATATGTAAATATAAATCTATTATTATTATTTACTCATTAGGTTATTTACATAGAAGATAATATTCTAAATACAGCTTCAGGCCATATTCACATTAGCTGCTAATATAACGTTAAATTTTTTAAGAAAAAAAAGTATTTCAAGTCAAAATAAATTATTAATAATTTGAATTTCTTGATATCTAATAAATAGAGTGAAATATGAAAGATATTAAGAAGAAACATGAATCACATAACTTCAAAAGCACATTAAAATAATCCACATAAAATGAGACCCAGGTGTATTTTAAATATTTTTTGTTTTATAAAACCATATATAAAGTTTTAGCAAGAAAACAACAACAAAACACAAACATATAAAGTTTTAGCTATAAATGTATTTTGAAATATAAAACCATATTACATATAAATGAGAGAGATTTATATTGTGGTGAGAGGGAAAAAGTCACTGTAACATAAGGTTTTAACTTTATCTTAAAATGGCTGACTTTAAATTTAACGTTATATTTTTAATTTTTTTTTTTTTTTAAAAAATACATATACATACAAAGTTTTAGCAAAAAAATAAAAACAAAACACAAATATATAAAGTTTTAGCTGTAAATGTATATTTTTAAATATAAAACCAAATTACTTACAAATGGTGCGAGGGATGTATTATATTGTGGGAGTAAAAAAAGTCACTCTGGCAGACACCATTTAACATCTTCTAAAATGGAAAGAAAAGGGCCAATTTATTTGACATGGATTAGTCATGCCAGGATTCTTGGTTGCCATAACATCATAAATGGAATTTTTGAATAAATATTACTAGATGCAAACATCACCAGAATAATATATCATAGCAGGAATAATACCAAAATATCTTGCTATATTTGGTGAATCAGTCATAAAGCAGACAAAATTATTCATATCACTAAACAGAATTTGAATAGTATTTAGCTCCAACTAAGATGAAGATATACAATAGAATCCTGCCACATACAAATAACAGAGGTAATCAAGTTCAGATATTATTATTTAAATAAAATCAGCATAGAGCATAGGAATACTAGTTAATGCTAAACCAACATACAATTCAACATTAATAATTATCTCATTTTTTTCATTCCTTTTAACTTGCATTAAGTAATTACAATACATCCATGAATAGCAGACATAAAACTCATATCAATATTATATATATATTGTAACGGTATATAAATATGCCATGACATTAATTTAAAATAAAATCTTAAAGTTAGCAAATAAAAATAAAATCTATTAAAAAACTAAAAGCTAAAATGTTTGTTAAACATATAATGTATATATATTCGCACAGATGCCAAACTTTAAATATATATATATATATATATTTTATAAATAAAAAAAAAGAAGGTATTTGAACGTACTTTTGTATAAAAAAATACAAGATTTAAATATAAAAATATTTTAATAAAGAAATAACGTAAGTAAAAATAAAAACAGGTATTAATTAATTCCTGTAATCTGTAAATGGAAAATGATTGTTTATTAATTATCCAAAAGCTATGTAATTAAAAAGTCAGATAAAAAATAGATAAGAGAATAAAGAGATTTTAGCTTGACCAATGGAAGCAAATAAAGGCCTGGACCATAAAGAAAAATATTGAGTTCCAGTGAGTTTTTCCAACTTGATTCGGTGAGATGAATGACAAGACGCACTTGTCATTCTCTCTCACTTATTTTAAAATGAAAAGACTGTGATACCAGAATGGAACCAGCAAATGCTACCTCCAGAACATCAGAGTGGTCTTCCAATGGAGACGTCATGGGAATTAAAACAGGAACCTGGACTCTTCTACCATGAGCTATGAACTTTACAATTTAAAATCATAAAATTAATTAAGGACTTTCATCAAGAGTTGACAAGTTTAGTAAACAAGCTAACCTAAATTTTGAATGGACTCTTATCTGATTTTTGTAAGTTTCAAATCAATTAATAAGGCTTAATTTTATATGTTTGCGTTTGATAAAAAAATCATTTCCATTTATTATTTTATTTGTATTAATATTTATTGTTTAAATTTTAAATGAGGAAATTTAAGGTTGGGTATAGACATTGCATAGATTCATTAGCAGTTGATTATATTGTGGTTTTCACATTCGATTAGAATATATAAGTCAGCGATGTCACTGCAGCACCTTATGATGAATGCTATTGGATTTTGTGTATTCCCTATGCAATTGACGTTATCGATGATTTTGTATTTTGATCGGTTGTGTTTATTTTGAAATGTTTTTAACCATGGAATCTATGCAGCCGATCTATACTCAACATTATAAAACAAATTGTATAAAATTCAACTGTGCGAACATATCTAAAGGTTAAATTTAAGTTGGGCGTGAATGGCTATATAGATTTGTAATGTTATATATATAGTTTAAAGGAGGGTAATCTTAGGTTATTTGTTTCGTAGTTAGATTGAGTCAATGGATTAGATGTATTGATGTAATTAGTAAATGTAGCAGGAGATCCGCTATGGGCAGGATTGCATATATACACCACACACCTTCTGTTTGCCTATGGATGGGATTGTAAGTTGGTAAAAAGGACCGCAGTCCATTCCTATGGAGTTTTTTGTTTATTGTTCTGCTCACCAACAGATATAGCATTCCTGTTGGTTGAGAGACAATGTCTTCTCTAACTCTACTTACTGTTCAGATGAACATTCCTGACAGTATAGTATTTTGTGTTGTTGTATTCATGCTGCATTGAATACATCGATATATCCGATGGATTGACGTTGATTTGGCTGCGAACTTTTTGGGCTAAGGTTAAATAAGGGATAGAACATTTTTCTTTTCAAAGACAATCTATATAGTCTATTCATACTCGACCCTCTAAATAAATATTAAACTCATTATTGCAAGCTATTTAAATGTAAAATTAAAAGTTAATATAAAAATCTAAAATGTTAAATTTATTCCTCAAAATTTAAAATGATTCAAAATGTATATGTGCGTAAATAAATATTTGTTTGTTATTTACTGGCAGTGGCTTTTATTTTTTTTATAAATATATTTAAGATGCAATTAAACAAGTTATTTATTATCTCTGCGTTTGCACTGAGCTAGTGACAATGGGCTAACGATCTGAATATTTAAATAAAGTGGAATCTTAACAGCATATATCTGCCTACTTTATAAATTTTTCTAGGCTCAAATGCCTAGATGGTGCCTTGTAGTGCAGATTGCGGTTAGATTCGATCTTCACTTCCTTTTGGATTATTATAATATATATATATGTGTGTTCAATCAGAATATTTTCATGTATTGTTATTATAATAAAGAATAGAAATGAGATTATACCCATGTAAACAGAGATAACCTTTAACCTTTGATGTTGTCAAGAAATAACCAAATACACCTCAATCTCTTTTTATGCAGATTTTTTAATGCAATTTTAAAGTTATGCGATTCATGTTTTTTCTTAATATCTTTTTATGTGGTTTTCTTTTATGCGATAAAGAAGTTCATATTTCATTTAAAATTGGAATTTCCCCATTTTATAAACTTGCATTAAATTTTACATACTTTCACTAAATGCCTGTTGGAAAAAGGTTTGGGAATACATGTAGACACCTTAGAAGATTTAGACAAAAATAATGAAACAGATGTGGAACCTGTTCATTTCACAGCAAAAATGATTAGAGAAAGTTTTCAACTTTCTAATCAATTGGAAAATCACTTTTTGTTAATGACATGAGTTATGAATGAGCTCTTAAATTCCAATGAGAGCTGAATAGTTGTATGTCTGTGTTATGTATGGGTATGTTTATATTTTCTTTTATACACATATATACATGGATACACTTTTAGACAGAAAAAAGTTATAAGTAAAAATATTTAAGAACTTTTAATTTCTACTTTAAAATATTTTTACTTGTAACTTTTTTCTGTCTAAAAGATTCTCCATGTATATAAAAAAAATTTCCCGTTATTATTAACACACTCATGGAAGCATGTTATATATATAGTTGCACTTGTGAAAGTGCATTCTCTAACAGCTAGACGTAACAGTCTGGACATTGCAAGCTTCATAAGAAATTAGTAAAATCATCATCTCAAAGATTAATTACCGATTACATTATCGACAGAAAACCATTAATGCAGTGAGCGAGAGTGAAGTTAGCACTAATTGTATTTTCTCTTGTGAAGAATGTGATGTCTTACTAGTTCACAAACAAATCGCATATCGTCAAATAGCGATAATGATTAAAATATGTATGAAAAAATGTAAGATAAATTACACATAAAAACATATTGTTTTGAATAAAGTTAAATTGTTAATAAAAAAAGCAAAAAAAGTTTTTTTTGTATCAATTTTTTTCAAATATTTGACATTTTTTATTAGTCATACTTTATTTCCTTATTTTTTTTTATGCGAATTTGAAAGAAATTTGCTTTGGTTTTATGTGATTTCTGAAAATTAAGGAATGTATCCCACATTTTTCAACGTAAATAAGTCTATTTTTGTGCGATTGGTGTACTACTAATTGGCAATCCCTGAGGATAAACATATTTTCTCATTAACCTATAATAGCTCTTTTGTTGAAATAAAAGATCCTCTTTTACTCCCAACCCAGGTTCTTATATGGATTTAAACCCAGAAAGCTATTTTTATAGGTATAAGAATGGGAAAGAATAACATCTTTCTTGACATTCTGCAAATAATATAATATATATTAACTATTAAACTTTTTCTCAGGCTTCTAATCTGTAAACTTAATTAACTGGCAGTAAAATCTAGAATGTATAATCTCATTCATTCTCTCAACAGCTTGACCCAATATAATTTTTCAAAGATTTGTGTGTAATACACACATTAGTATATGTATATATGAACATATCCACACAAGCATATATAAATAAAAAAAATACAATCACAATCCAATTGCATTAAGCAAACATTTCCATATATCAGAAATATTTTTTTTGATACGACTGTTTAAGGGCAACCAGAAACGTAGTTTTGTTATTTTTTGCCTATCTCTGATTGATATATAATGGGTTTTGATTAATTATTCAGTTGTAGCAAGTGAACTAAAATATGATAGAATAATCAGAACTAATATATACATATGATTAGATGATTTCGCTAAATAATCACCAGATATATGGGACAATATAATTTTTTTTCTGGGCTATGAAATTTTGCTACATCATTTTAAATAGAAATTTGTTACCTAAATTAATGCAAGTGAAAGTACACTGGTGCTTCAGCAACACAATGAGAAAGACAAAGTTTTTACTGAAACGATGCGATTCTTGTTGATTTTATTTTTTTTGCCTGCACAAGCAGTAATTATTTAATGTGATCGCTACTGTCATTTCACTAATCAACTGTGCTTAGAAGAAGTTTAATGGATTTGGCACAACATTAATATAGCCTTTCTTCACCCAAAACAATCTTAGAAAAACTTAAATCTAAAGACAAAGGCATTTAAGAAAAGTGGTGAAGATATGAGCTTTAAAATCTACCACTGGAATTATTCTGAAAGGGCCAGTATCATTCATATTATGCAAATTATTATGTACTACAGACTAATTTTAAGATAACATTCAATTGGTTAAATTGAAATCATCTCGTTGCATCACAATATCATCTTATTTCTTAAAATGTATATTTAACATTTTCTTTTAAAATTATCTGCATAATCATAAAACTATATTAAAATCATTTACAGTTTACAAATACCACTAATTCTACTATTTCCTTTATTTTGCTGTAATAATTTATATATACACAGAGACTATGCTCTCTATATAGCAATGCCATTCAATGCAGGCCAGAATAATCAATGAATGCAAGAAGGTTTTTGCCTAAAATCCGTATCTAGTGCCTATTCAGTAGCACTGAGTGGCACTACTGTATGGAGAGTTTGCCTCTGTGAAAACAGCTTGTGTAAGCATAAAGAATGGTGATCGTAATATTTTATATAAATACAAATTTGAACTCCTTATTTTAATTTAATTGTTTACACTTTTGTTAATTTTATTATTTATATAGTTAGTTATTTATTTTATTTATAATTATGTCATAGCTCTGAGGAAAACTGAAGAATAGTCGGAATATTATATTTATGTGTTGGATTATTTCCATCATCTATATTAAATGTTGAATGGCTTTAAAAAATAATTTTATTTAAATTTTCAAATTACATTCAACTATTAGTAATACCACACAGGTTAGTATATGCACACAATGTTTATAGGGGTATTATTCTTCTCTCTTTTTCAGGTTTTGCTGGTCTCACCAGTGACAGTGCTAGTAAACACATAAATTTGACTAAAATACCATCATTACAAATCTTAGGAAAACACTATCAATATATTATATCTTCTTTTTCTTATGTATTGATTTCTATTTTTACATATACCATTACAACTTTCTTAAACACTTCAATACTATTCTTTATATCAAAACTTTATTATTACAGTTTCGACTGTCCTGCAGTCATCATCAGAGCTTTTTATATTGCAAACTACTTCTTTACAATCCTATTTCTAAAAATTAACTGACAAATTTTTTAATTTTTTTTATCAGTTGGTTTTTAGAAATGGGATTATAAAGAAATGAGTAATTTGTAATATAAAAAGTTCTGATGATGACAGCATGACAATCAAAACTGTAAGAATAAAGTTTTGATATAAAAATAGTATTGTTGAAGTATTTAAGAAACTTGTAAATGGTGTAATATGTTAGAGTGAGTATGTACACCTACAATAAAAAAAAAATTAGTTAAAATAAGAGGTGCAAATTTTTATCATTTATAGTTAAAAATCTGTGACTGAGATATTATTATCAGTAAAAAAAATTAAGCCATTTAAAAAAATGGATAATATTATAAAGGCCTTTATCTTCAACACCTAGGCTACAGCAGTGGAGGTAATCTCATTTATAGATATCATTTTAATGCTAAAGTCTTCATACAATACTACCACCCAGTGAAAGACAGAGGAATCAATGGCAGAAGATTTGTGCATAAAATCCCCATCTAGTGCCTACTCATCCAATATCCCCAGACTAGTTTCTAGCTTATATCTTTCATCCATGTAGAACCTTTATAACTATACAAGCTAATGAGCTTGAATTAAAAACATGATTGTGTTTTCATTTTGGACTCAAAGCTTTATAGTTAGCTAATAAGTTAAAAGGTGGCTGCTGGAGGATTGCATTAGATCCTAAGATCTAGGTGCAGTGCTTTCAGATCCAAGGCTCTTCACTGATGAAGGCCACAAGCCAGAAACTAGTCTGGGGATATTGGATGAGTAGATAGGGATTTTATTCACAAGTCTTCTTGCATCCATTAATTATTCTGGCTTGCACTGAATGGCGCTACTGTATGGAAAATTTAGCCTCTGTGTAAACAGCTGGTGTACGCATAAAGAATGGTAATTATGCGATGTTTAATCATTTTCATATTTATAGGTCTTTCTAATATTCATAAAATCATTGATATCTTGGAAGAATTCTCTCTATTTAAATTCACCACTAGAAAAAAAAAGAATACTTTCAAATTAAAGCACCAGCCTCTTTTGATATCCTATGTGACAAAATAGAAGTGAACAATGCAATAAATTTGTAATTGACATACTCCTCATCAAGTTCATATCTTTTTTATTATAAGCTACACATCGAGTAAATAAAAACAGTTCCAATATTCTTATTGTTCTACTAAAATATGGCCACTCTTATATTATACTTCCAAATGTGATTCTAAATGCCATTAATGGATTATTAAAAATATATGAGATAATTTTTCAAAGCAACTATCACCCAAAGTCTTTTCTGATTTGCACATTGACAAAAGTAAACTAAACAGTGCCCATTCTTATCTCTTTGCTAGCAAAGGTAAGAATAAACCACCAGACACGATCCCCATACTTTATACTTACACAAGCTGCTTTTACAGAGGCAAAACTCCTCACTGATGAAAGTCACAAGTTAGAAACTAGTCTGGGATATTGGATGAATAGGCACGAGATTGGCAGTTTATGCACAAATCTTCTTGCATCCATCGATTACCTTAGCTTGCACTGACTGGCACTACTGTATGGAGAATTTTGCCTCTGTGAAAAGTAAGAATATTTATGCTAAATAATTTATATTCTAAACTATTACACCATTATTTGTTCTTTTGTTCAAACCCAGTTACATTTGTTTCAGTAATTTTACTATTACAAACAGATTTTTTGATAATATAATATTATATTTTAACAACAGGTTTACTGGAAGAAGTATCAAATTCATCAACAAAAATGCACTCACTGTCTTCAGAGGTAATAAATGTATTTTTAAAATTCAAATTTAACCCCCAAATCACACATCTACTGGACTATGTGTAAGAGATGACGAATCCAAAAATCACACATTTTAAACTCATAATTACTTAAAAACCAGAATATACTTGCATTATCAATGTAGAACACTATTTAATCAAATATCATGGCTAATGAGAATCTCATATGGAGACTTTTTTCATCTTAAGAACAAGATAACTTAATGTGCTTTGATTAGAAAAAGACTAATATAAAAAATTTAACGATGTTGGTAACAAATTTTATTAAAATGTAACTACATTCCTACTGGTTAAGATCAAATAAATTCATATACGAGTGCTTTGGTTTATTGCAGTAAAGCGTTGGTGGTCGAGAGGTCAGCACAGCCGCCTTACGGGTTAGCAAGATCGCTTCCCGGCCGATGCTACGACACATGAAAGGAAAACAAGCAAAAAATAAGAAAAATAATAAATTAAAGAGAAAGGATTTTATTTTTTAAACATAGCGCGCTACTTATTTTATATAATAGGTCAACACTGGTATGTTGAATACACAGATACTCTCAAACCCAAACACAACATCTTAATAATAAAAGGGAGACAATATATTAAAATGAAAAAAAAAACATTGTGTAAAATATTTAATAATAAAATTAATTAATTACAAATGCAAATGTATCGTTTTAGCAATCCCAACGCACTATGGCATTTAATTTGGGGCAGAATGAAATATTTTAATTTTGAATTTGATCCAATTGAAGTATTATAATTATATCAATCAGAAAATAATCTCATCCCAGTATCAAATCAGAGAAAAGTTGATTTAATGTTTTAAGAGGGTTAAAAGCAATTTAGCAACAAGAAAAAAAATCAACTAATCTATTAATTTATTTAACAATACTTACAAAAATTAAATACGTTAAAGAAAATTTGCAAAATAAATAATTTGCAGATAAATAAATCGTTGAAAAGAAATGTTTTAATTAAACGTAGATTAAATAAACATAGTCGAATGTATATATTAATTAATGGAATAGACTTTATAAATTAACTTATTGGATATAAATTTCTAAGACACTAATTAATTGTATAGATCTAAAACCTTATAGATATAGAAATAAATTCCGGAGATTAATTAATATTATAGCCCTAAAAAACATTACTGCATATGGAAATAAATTCCTAAAAGAGTAATTAATTGTATAATTAAAAAGCTAAGGAATTTCGTTGTATGGTAAACTCTAAATAATATGAACTGATTAAAGCCAAAGAATTTACTCCAGAAAATATAAGAGAAACAAAAGAAGAGATGCGAAAAAGGACTGCTTGCTTTTTCTGTGTTAGCTGTTACTGTTAGTGTGTCCACGAGTTGAAAATCATCAACGGAGGATTGCAGTCCCAGGATCTTGGCTCTTGTAGGTCACTAAGCTGATTAGTACTTTTAACAGACCATCTCAGTCTTATTATTATTTTGAACACCTCAAGAGGTTCTTAGAGAGTGACTATAAAGCCTATAGATGATAGTGAAGGTAAAGTTAATAAATAGCTTTTCCTTAATTGTATAAACACTATTAGCTATTTAGTAATTAATAGTGAATTAAGCTCGCTCAAGTGCAGACTTTATATTAGTGTTAAAGATCAGTATAGTAATTATTTTTCCAAATTGTTAATAAATTATTATTGGTAAATATATGTGCTGCTATTCTATTGAGTTTTATTGGATATTTGTTGCTGGTCATCCAGCCATAGTTGGGGACACAGCAAAATTATTGACAACTAAAATATTGTAAATAGTCTCATCTTAAAATGACCAAAAACATTTGTTTCTATATGCCATGGAACTACAAATTCACTTTATCTAACCATGTGACTTCACTTATATGCTATCCAAAGAAAAAATGTTAACAAACACAATTGCAAATAAACAAGAAAATAAAAACCATTAACATTTGCAAATTTTAAGCTATTGAAACAGTCATTTTTTTCTCTGAGCACCATTGAATTTTTGTATTCTCTAAAACTAGTATTGGCTGAACTGTTTTAGTAAATAGACAAATCAGCATTATTTTTGTCACATGACCAATAAATATTTTATATTGTTATAAGGGGTCTTTTGTGAAATTCAAATATTTAGAGTCAAAAAATGATAATCGTTAATCATTAATATATTGATTAAAATGATTGGTTGGAAGAGGGGTGTGTGGAAAGCTACAAACCCTAAATCAAATTATAATAATTTAATATTGATAAATAATAAAGAAATAAAGTCATAAGTGGAGATTCTGGTCTGAGTCAATTTAAGAGCGATGGTTCAGCAATGAATAGATTTGGTAATTATTTTTTGAGATGCCTTTAATTCATATGTTTCAAGATGTAGCAGAATGCAAATTTGAAATATGGGTAATATGCATACTAATGATATAAACTATACTAGTAATTGTAATCAAAATGGAATAAAAATACAGCAATAAATATTTTTTTAAAAATCAAAGTCATATATCATGTGACTTATTAAACCTCTACTACAAAAGTAATATAATAAGTGTACTGATAGCTCTAAACAAGCTTTTCCGATAATTGCCGGAAGAGAACGCATTTAAAATCTCTAGAATTATTCCTATCCCCAAACATGCTTCAAGCTAATGGCTCTCCTCAGCGAGATGCTATTATATTCAGACACTAGATCTAAAATACTAACTCAAGTACAGCATTTATCTAATACTTAACTATTAAGTAGAAAATCTGAATTTTTCAGACACTTATATGTCTTCAAATCCAGATATCTAATTTAAATAGCCACATGGGACTGAACTTCATATATATGGTGGTTCTGAATTTAGTTCAGTCCCATGTGACTATTTAAGTTAGATAGCTGGATTTAAAGATGTATAGATGTCTGAATATTTCAGGTTTTCTTCTTAAAAGTTAAGTATTTGATAAATGCTACACTCGTGTTGGTATTTTAAATCTAGTGTCTGAATATCCTAGTGCCTCACTGATGAGAGCCATTAACTGAAATCAGTTTGATGGGGATAATTGTAGATAGAGATTTCAAATGCTTTCTCTTCCAGTATTTATCAGAAAAGCTTGTTGAGAGCTATTAACACACTCATTATATTAGCAATAAATATATATGCAAATACACACATGTAAATATCCATGATTTATTATAGATGCTAATCACTCTTAGTAGGAAAAGAAGTTCTCTTAAGATCGATGGCATTAGATTCAAAATGATTAATCAAAAGAGTTTCTTTGACTCTTCTTTTTATTTTACTGCATTTATAAAAGTCTACATTTGCACTATCAAATAATATAAATTGATACTAAGATGTAAAAAGCTAAAAATCAGAAACGGCTATCTAACAAAACCTGAAAAAATTGAATGAGCCAAACAAACAGAAACATACCAAACTAATAAGGCTGAGCAAATTAGTCATAAAAAACACAAATATGAGGGAATTTCAAAGCCAACCAGACTGAAGCAGTGTATATCCCTGGATTTCTATATTAGATGAAGGTCTGCTATATCTAATAACATCTATGTTTAGTTATTAAAATATTCATCTGGAGAGTTACTTATTTGTTAGTTAGATTTGCAGTTGTATTAATAACATGTAATGTCCGATTAGCAGTAGATATAATAAATTAAATAAGAAAATTAACTTGGAAAAAATATTGTACAATGTTATTTAGAAAAGAAAAAGGGTTAATTAAATTTACAATATGATGATTGGAAAGTTTTTTTCAAATCATCTACTACAATAATTTTCATAATCATTTTTATTTCCATATAATTCTAGGAAGCTTAAGTGATTCCAAAAAACTTAAAATAGTCTTGCCTCCAGAAGTCAAGAACAGGATTGTGGGTAGAAAAAGAAAGCAAATTATCTCAAAACCGGTAATCAATTCATTTAGTGCCACTCAGTGTAAGTCTGTGTACTCAATGGATGCAGGAATGTTTGTGCATAATATCCCTGTCTAGTGTCTACTCATCCAATATCACCAGACCAGTTTCTAGCTTGTGGCTTTCATCAGTGAGAAGCTAGAAACTAGTCTGGGGATATTGGATGTGTAGGCACTAAATAGGAATTTTATGAACAAATGTTCCTGCATCCATTGAGTATTCTGGCTTGCATTGACTGATACTATTGTAAGGAGAGTTTTGCCTCCGTAAAACAACTTCTGTAAGCTTAAAGAATGTGATCATGTGATGTTCCTGCATCCATTGAGTACTCTGGCTTGCATTGACTGATACTATTGTAAGGAGAGTTTTGCCTCCATAAAACAACTTCTGTAAGCTTAAAGAATGTGATCATGTGATGTTTGATGGGTCAACTGGTAATCACTTGATAATGCAATAATTTTCCCAGGAGTATGGCCTGAATAATAAATTATAGTCTACAAGAAATTAAACAGGTTATACAGATTTTATTATTTTATGGAAGCCTTAGAGCTTATAAGTATTTTAGTTGATTCTAGTAATATAAAATGTACTGTAGTATGTTTCATAATATTTTTCCAGCATAAAATTGTACATGTAAATAAATGTAGATCTGAACTCACATGGATTTGAATTAAATTCAGACATAATTATATTTGTAATGTTGTGGCAAAAACATTATGTAATCAATCATTAAAAAAATGTTTTCAGATTAATTTAACTACAAACAATGATAATGATAATATTAATACATCAGTACTGATAGATTCCCCTACATTTCATTTTATCTTTATCGATTCTTTAAAACAATTCAGGGAGAATACTGACACAACTAATCAATAAATTTAAGATTTTTTTATATTTTATCTGAGATAAAATAATATCAATAAATAAATAAAAATAAATTTAAAATTTGGCATACTTTACATATATATATGTACTTAAATATTTAAAAGTACAACAGAAAATAAAATATAAAAAAGAAACATTTACATATGCATTAAAATAAATAAATACTTTTTTACTGTTTAGAAATTAATCTAAAAATAAACTATCTTCTTCATTTATAAATTACCTCTTCTTCATTTATATTGTTAGAACGTTCTTTTTTTTTTTTTTTGATAATATAATGTAAAAATATTTCTATTATTTTGTTTACTTTTTAAAAAAATAAATGTAAAAAAATCTGGTGTTCTTCACTTAGACTTCATGATCTCAGAACAATAGCCATTCCTATCTTAAGAAAGTTGTCAACTTGCTGACTTGTATAGCATTGTTCAAAAGATGTTTTAAATCAAAGATTTTCTGTAAAAAACATAATTGACAGTGAAGAAAATGCATTGCTACTTTTTAGGCTACAATAATCTTCTTAACAATGTTGAAGATGAACCATTTTGAACCAAATGTGATTCTCAAGAAGATAAGAGGAACTTCTCTTGAACTACTTTTCAGTCTTTTCTACAGGGCAGCCTTAAGTCTGGACACAAAGAAAATCTCATTAACTACATATTGAAAGATAGCAGATGAATTTAATGCATATCATCCAAGGAGGATTCCATTTAATGCATATCATCCAAGGATGATTCCACTTGGCTTTTCCATCGTGGTGAAGGTGTACTCAGTGAAAATCACAGATGTAACATGATTAAATTTATAAAGAGTGAATGTGCTAACATTGATGCCAATGTGGATTTATTACGTTCATGTGTATTTTGCAAAGTGCATCACCCTTTGTGTCGCAAATGATGGAAATCATATTGAAGATATTATTTACTATTCCAATTGAATAAAATGTTACACAGAGACAAAACTCTCCATGCAGTTACCTCTGTGTAAAAAAGTTTGTATAAGCATAAGTAATGGGGATCATGTGATATTTAGTGGTTTAATATCAATCCTGCCCAATAGAATTATGGTGACTATAGTTCTTAAAAAATCAAAGGCACCAAAAACTATAGATACTGAACTAAGTTCAGATCTCTATGATTATGCAAGCTAATGAGCTTGAATTAAAAACATTATTGTGTTTTCATTTTGGACTCAAAAATTTTATAATTGGCTAATAAAATAAAAGATGGCTGCTGGAAGATTGCATTAGATCCTAAGATCTAGTGCAGTGCTGTCAGAGCCAAGGCTCCTCACAGATGAAAGCAACAAACTAGAAACTTATCTGGTTGTATTGGATGAGTAGGCACTAACTAGGGATTTTATGCACAAACCTTCCTGCATCCATTGATTACTCTGGCTTGCACTGAGTGCCACTACTGTATAGAGAGTTTTGTCTCTGTGTAAAACAGCTTGTGCAAACATAAAGAAATGTGATCATGTAGTGTTTAGTGGTGAATAAAATGTTAATAAATTTTATTTCTTGAAAATATATATTTTTGCCTACATGTCCAGACTTAATGTAGATCACATATACTGGGAAATGTTTCAGCAAAATAATCATAAACTGAATCTTTTTCTAATCTTTCTTCAATCAGGACATGCATTCAGAGAACATAATTTTCACCTTCAACTTTCTTTCTATATGTCAAGCGTTGTTAGCCGAGAGGTCATCACAGCCGCCTTGCAAGCAAGTAGTTGGTTGCAGACGGTTCTGGGTTCGCTTCCCAGCCGATGCTACAACATATAGAAAAAAAAAACTTTCTTTCTATTTGTTATTATAAAACCAGTTTATTTTTATGTTTACTATTTTATTGTAATTTGTATTGAATAAAAAAAGAAAGAAAAAATATGGAATTTGTTATGTTAAGCATAAGAAATTTGTAACCAGACTTTATTTTCGTCTTCATTTTCTTATATTTTCATAAGAACGATTGACGACATTTATAGTTGACGATATTTGTTTTTTACCCCACTTTTGAAATTAAAATAAAATAAGAAAATTAAAAAATTCAAAGACAAATATATTAGTAAAAGTTCCAAATAAACCTATCAATTACAAGTAATTTTTAAGAGATTTGAAATTATACTTAATTTGTAAAATAATTTGGAAGCCATAAGAAACTTACACTTGACCATATTTTTTTTTCTCTCCCTCCCTTTCTCTACTCTACCATCTCTATTCAAACCTAAATAAGAAATTGAAAAGGCATAGAATACAAAACATTAGAAACAAACCTGTCAATTGTAAGTAATAAAAGATTTAAAATAACACATTTAATTCACAAATTAAGTATTATGTAGATTGCTATAAAAAGTCACTTTCCGAATAAAAAGTATTTTAAATTTATCAATTAGTTACCCTAATATTGTTTCATGACAATGTTGCAATGTTTAAAGAATCAATAAATATAAACTGGAATCTATATACTCAACTCTATTCGTACCAACACATCTTTAATGCAATAATATTTTTCTATTTCAAGATGGCATTTATTTATAAACAATGAGGATTGCCAATTCCTCAACAAGCTTTGTAATAAATGCTTAGCTAGAGAAAAACATTTAAAATATCTCCGTCAGGACCCCCTACAAACCCTTGACCATGGTTTCATGCTCTGGTACTCCTCAGAGAGGTGCTAGGGTAGGTTCAGACATTAGGTCTAAAAACACCAACCCAAAGCCAGCATTTAACTAAAAGTTATCTATTGAACTTATCCTAGCACCTCTCTGAGGAGTGCCAGAGCATGAAACCATGGTCAGAGGGTTTGGGGGGGGTCCTGACAGAGATATTTTAAATGCTTTTTCTAGCTAAACATTTATCACAAAGCTAAATTGAGGAATTGGCAATCCTCATTGTTTTTAACTTACAAGCTTAAGAGTATAGGGTCATGTGATCTATGACTCTTATTTTTGCATTTATTTATATTTATACTTTGATTTAAACAAACAAGCTAATTCTAGACTGACAGTGTTGCAAATGGTATTGTATGTATGTTGGCATTCTCCCAACTGCATGTTAAATTAACCCACTGACAAGACTCAAAATAAAAGTAGTTATGCATTTAAGATTCGTAGTGTATTTTG
Source organism: Epiperipatus broadwayi (assembly GCA_028023455.1). Classification (NCBI taxonomy): domain Eukaryota; kingdom Metazoa; phylum Onychophora; class Udeonychophora; order Euonychophora; family Peripatidae; genus Epiperipatus; species Epiperipatus broadwayi. The sequence goes on from JAQFVV010012930.1 coordinate 152,166, forward strand.
ATATGCTGCAAAGCAAAATTATGCATCATAAGTAACAAATTACAAATCTCCTATGATGATAATAGCATAATGTAAAATATTTATTAAAAATTAATTCCAGGTATATAAATTATACTTGTATTCTAATCAAATAAAAAAAATATTAATTTTCACATGATCACCATTTCATATGCATATACAGGTTGTTAATCACAATAGCAAACTCCACACAGTAGCACCATCCAGTGAAAACCTTTATAATCAATGACTGCAGGAAGGTTTGTGCACAAAATCCTTATTTAGTACCCACTCATCCAATATCCCCAGATTAGTTTCTAGCTTATATCTTTCATCAGTGAGGAGCCTTGGATTTAGAGCACTGCACCTAAATCTTAAGAACGAATGCAACCTCCTAGTAGCCACCTTTTACCTATTTGGTTAACTATAAAACTAGGAGTCCAATATGAAAACTCAGTAATGTTTTCAATCCAAGATCATTTGCTTGTATAGTCATATAGACCTGAACCTAGTTCAGCATCTATACATTTTGGTGTCTGTGGTTTATCAAAAACTGCAGTCACCATCATCCCACAGGCAGGAATGGCATAAAACCACCAAAACAATACATGATCACCATATCTTATGCTTATAAAAGCTGTTATTAGCAGTAACAAACCCTCCATGTAGTATTGCCACCCAGTGCAAATCCTCGTAATCAATGGATACAGGAAGATCTGGGCATAAAATCCCTATCTAGTGCCTACTCATCTAGTATCCGCGGATTAGTTTCCAGCTTGTGGCTTTTACCTAAGATGGCTGCTGGAGGATTGCATTAAATGCTAAGGTCTAGGTGCTGTGCCCTTAAATCCAAGGCTCCTCATTGATGGAAGCCACAAGCTAAAAACCATTCTGGGAATATTTGATGAGTAGGCACTACATACACATTTTATCCACAAACCTTTTTGCATCTATTATGAAAGTTTGCACTTGCTGGCCCTACTATATGGGGAGTTTGCTATTGTGATTAGCCGCATGTGTAAGCATATGAAATGGTGTTCTTATGATGCTTTGATGGTTTCATGTCTATCCACCTATAGGACAATGGTGATTGGAGTTTTCAAAAAACCACATATATCAAAAGGTATAGATGCTGAACTGGGTTCAGATCTATATGGTTTTACAAGCAAATGAGCTTGAATTAAAAACATTATTGTGTTTTCATATTGGGCTTCTAGCTTTATAGTTAACCAAATGGATAAAAGTTGGTGGCTAGTAGAGCATTGCATTAGATTAGATCTAGTTGCAGTGCTCTCAAATCCAAGGCTCCTCACTGATGAAAGTCGAGTAGGCATTAGATAGAAATTTTATGCACAAACTTTCCTGCATCCATTGATTATGAAAGCTTGCACTTGGTGGCACTACTGTATGGAGTTTGCTAGTATAAATATTAATTTTGTTACTTGAACGGTAGAAGGCTTGCCACAGAAATTGGGGGGGAAATTCCTGTACTTCTATTTGTTCTTAGGACAAGGACTTTTACTAGAAAGACTGTCATGTTTAAAATGGATCTGACAGAATCAGTAATTTGCATTAATACAATTATATTAATTCTACCACTAACGAACAACTTAGTTACTCTCACATACATGTACATATAAACACATACAAAAAATTTATTACATATATCAATAAAAAAATGCTTTAAATCTATCTGTTCAAATCTTTTTAAAATATTTTTAAAAAGACGTATCTTCATATTTTAAGAAAGATCTTTATAATCTGACGACATTAGCTTTCAACATTATAGAAGCCAAATGAATGTTTAAATCTTTTTTTTCCTATCTAAAAATTACATTACTAATTAAATAAATATTAGCTGAATTACAAATACGGCCTGTTAACATAGTCTACCATAGAAATAAAATAATATGAAAGCTTAGAAAATTTTGTGTAGCTTCTATATGAAAATATCTCTTTTAGTAGTAAAGTAAATAAACAACCCCCTCGTAACATTTTTATTAATTCTTTTTAAAATGCATACATTTTAAAAGTCATTGTGTTTTAAGGTTAAAACACTTGTAATATACAAATTTGAACGAAGTAACTTTCTTAATTATATTTGGTTTTATACAAAAGCAATATTTGAGATTAAAAAGGAAATTGCTGTGGGGAGAAATATGGAAGTTGTCTATAAAAAGAAATTTAAAGTTCCAAATTATTATGTGTATGCAAATAATAACAACAATAATAATAATAATAATAATGATGATGATGATGATGATGATGATGATGATGATGATGTTGATGATGATGATGTTGATGATGATGATGATAATTTTTATTAAAAAGGGGTTTGCTTCTTTGATTAAAATTATTGTTTTAATATTACTACATAATATTCATTTTTTAAAATAGGAAAATCTTTTTTATAAGTCAATTTTATATTGTTTATTTTAAATACTCACAACACATGATATCATCATTTACCATGCTTACAGAAACTGTAATTAGCAATAGCAAACTCTCCAGATAGTAGTGCCATCTAGTGCAAGCCTTAGTAATAGATGCAGGAATGTTTTGCATAAAATCCCTATTTAATGACTACTCATCCAATATCTTCAGACTAGTTTCTAGATTATAGCTTACACCAGTGAGGAGCTTTGGATCTGAGAGAGCACTGTGCCTAGATCTAAGGATCTAATGCAACCCTTCAGCAGCCATCTTTTATCTATTTAATTAACTATGAAGCTAGAAGCATCTATTAGTTACAAAGACTTGCACTAGGTAGCATTACTGTCTGGCGTTTGCTACTGCTACTTTAAATACCATAGTAAATATTACTTTTTTTTCTATAAAAACTTATAAATAAATGCTATAAACCAGGGGTGGGTAAACATTATTTCTATAAGAACCACATGTTAGAATTGAGACATATTCAAATGCCACCATTAAATTTTTTAATTATTGAGCAGAAGCAAATATTTATAAAAAATTTTTTGTTAATATGAACGAAATTAATAAAAAAAATCATTTATTATCCCAATATGATTGCATTTTATTAACAAGAACGTGATGTATAATTTGTTACTGAAGAAAGGAATAGACTTATATAGTGTTATTCATTAGTTGTGATTGATGTTTTTATTTTACAAACTTCATAATATCATAAAGAAGAAACAACTCTCTGGTCATGCACCCTCCAAATCTACATGACACCTGTGAACATCGATTTGAGAAGCATAAGGATGAGTGCACATAGAATCATAAAGTGCGTGACTGGAGGTTTGTTCCTTCTTTATACTATTACATACATAGTCTGTGCAATATAAGTAGTAGAATATTTATTACAGTCAACTTCATTTATGAGTATATGATTCATGAGAATAAGTTGAGCCAAAAATTGAAGTTAGTTTACAAGCAGTTTCTTTTAAATGATAATACTTGGATTCTCATGTGAGTTTCCAAAATTCATTCAGGGGAAATAGACGTATGGTGTAATAGTTAATTTTGCATTTCCATCAATTCTATTTCTTCAACTGCTTTGTTGGGAAGTTGTTATTTGAAAATTGGAAAACCACCCTCACTAATGACAACAACAAAAGGATTGACACATAAAGAAATTGTTAACTTGAAAATATTCAGACCTCCAAATCTATTTGTCAAATCTGATACAAATCCTTCTAACTTTTTTTGATGTTAATCAAATTTTTCTTCTCTAATTGAGGATATTGTTTTTAAAAGGGAAAAATGATTAAAAGTTTTGACCTTAAGATTATTTTGGAAAATTTGAATTTTTTTCTGAAAACTGAAATCAGTTTGAAAGAGCTCATTCACTGTTTTCTTTTTTAACTTGAAATGAAATATCACATGATCACCATCTCATACTAGCACATAATTGTTATTAAACAAGGCAAAACTCTCTATACAGTAGTGCTATCCTGTGCCAAACAGCCACAAGCCAGAAACTAGTCTGGGGATATTGGAGAAGTAGGCACTAGATAGGGATTTTATGCGCAAGCCTTCTGGCATTCATTGATTACTCTGTTTGGCACAGGGTGGCACTATTGTATAGAGAGTTTTGCCTTATTTGAAATAAAATAATGAGATTTTGTACCTGTTAGCAAGGAATGTCAAATCTTGTAACCAATTGCACATTTAAATTCTGAAAATGTTTATCCTTGTCTTCAAGAAATGAAATAATAGGATTGAGAAGCTGAACAAACAAATCATTTTATGTTATTGTATGTGGACAGCCTACACACAACAACAGAAATATACATTATTTGGATGTTCTGTATATTATTCAAATCTTGGAAAAGATTTTAAACTGGTGATAATTTTTTTTATTAAATCATATGTAATTTATAATATGTAGCACAGTCTTCACAACACTATCATATTTCAAAGTCTTAGTCATGAGACGTTCACGGTGAATTATACAATGCAGTGATATAAGTTATGGGATTTTACAATCATTTTTTAAAGACCAATTAAACCAATATTTTTACCCATCATTACAGGAACACGATCAGCTCCAATGATCACAAGTTTATTAGGTTTCAGATTAAACTGGTTTAATACTGTGTCAGCAGCATTGACTTCAATGCCACAACCTGATTCTGGAAGTACCACTAAATCTAACATCTCTTATTTTGCTATTTTCTTCTTAGACACATAATGAACAAAAACTGCCAGTTAAGGAATATCATAAATATCTGTGGATTTATCAAGAGATAACCTGAATGCAGTACAGTCTTTTAAATTATTAATTTGACTTCAACATCTTTACAGAATTTGATAATTTGTCATTCTGGTGTACAATGCAAAATTGGAATTTGGTCTATTAATTGGCGAAGTTTTATGTTGTTTGGATCTAACTATCTTATCACTTACACAGAGGAGGCAAAACCTTCCATACAGTAGCATCACTCAGTGCAAGTCAAAGTAATCAATGGATGCAGGAAGGTTTGTGCTTAAAATCCATATCTAGTGCCTTTTCATCCAATATTCCCAGTTTAGTTTCTATCTTGTGGCTTTCATCAGTGAGGAGTCTTGATCTGAGAGCACTGAACCTAGATCTTAGGATCTAATGCAACTCTCCAGCAGCTACCTTTTACTTTATTAGCTAACTATAAAGTGTTGAGGTTGTGTGAGCATAAAGAATGGTGATCATGTGATGTTTAGTGGTGTAATCTTATCACTTCTGTGTCTTTAACTCTTTTTGAAATTATGTAGGATACTGGAGAATAGCAAGCTCGTAATGTTAACATTCAGATGTTTATTGTTCCAAAATATCACTCTTCACCAAGAAACTTTACAACAATTTTTGCTTCTTTTACTATGTAATTCTATGATGTGTTTATTCACTCTCAAAGGAAAGATTAATTTATTTAAATTTTATTAGCTGAACAATGCTTTCAACCCAGAAGATCATGTTCACAGTATTCAAACTCAGCAACTGGTATTATTATTGATAGAACGATGAAGATGATCTTCTGCATTGAAAACATTGCTCAGCTATTATTTAAAATTTAAATAAATTAATCTTATTTTGGAAATCTATTATTATAAACCGCTGAAAACTTTGAAATTATTCGAACGGAAGTCAATCTCCAATAATGCACTATTTCTTAAACATTATAAATTTCCATGCGCTAAGATAAGAGTTTAAAAAACTTAAATGAATCACTTAAGTTCAGAGCATATATTCTATATACACCAACTTTTACAGACCATGCTTCAATCAGGGCTTGAATCTATTATGTGCCTGATGTTATAATCAAATATTCAATTGTACAAATCTATTTAAGCCATCACAGGAAAAAGACAGTGTCTCATTTTTAACCATCTACGATTAGATAAACATGACTTATAAATGTAAATCTATTATTATAAAGCTCTGAAAACTTTGAAATTATTCAAATGGAAGTCAATCTCTGAAAATGCACTATTTCTTAAATATAAATTTCCATGCATTTGTCTACTGGCAAGAGTTTTAAAAAAACAGTCAGGCATTGGTGGCCTAGTGGTTAGCATAGCTGCCTTCCAAATAGCTGGCCCAGGTTTGCTTTCCGGTCAACGCATTTGACATATAAAAAAAACAAAACAAGTGAATCACTTAAGTTTAGAGCGTATATTCTATTAGTTTTCAGTGCTTTGTAATAATAGATTTACATTCATAAGTCATGTTTATCTAATCATAGGTAGTTAAAAATGAAACACTGTCTTTCTCCTGCGATGGGTTAAATAGATTTGTACAATTGAATATTTGATTATAACATCAGACATACAATAGAGTCAAGCCCTAATTTAAGCATGGTCTGTAAGAATTGGTGTATATATAATGTACGCTCTAAACTTAAGTGATTCACATAAGTTTTTTAAACTCATACTGGTGGGCGAGTGCGTGGAAATTTATATTTAAGAAATAGTAATTTATCTGAGATTGACTTCCATTTGGATAATATCTTTTTTTAGAAGCAAATAAACTAAGAAACTTTTCGGAATTAAAAAAATCTGTTTTTCAGCAGTTCATTGAAGTAAAATTTTAAAGCACATTTTTTTAACTACAAAAAGTATTAGGGAATATCAAAAATTAATAAATTTATTGATAATTAAGTCATATATGAAAAGCTTTATAAAAATTATTTTATGAAGCCTTTCATTACTGTATTCGTTAGATATGTCTGTGGTTTGGGTTTAAATTTAAGAAAACTTTAATTTTTTTAAATATATAATCAACAAATTTCCTAACAATTTATTCTTCCTTTTGGAGCAAAACCACAAAATATACAATGGGTGTTAATAGGCTTTCTATAAATCGATAGTATAACATGATAGAATGCTATTTCCTGATGTGAGAGATAGCGTACTCCCACTAATGATTCCATGGGGTATAGTCTTAGGTTAATTCATATTTGTCAAAATTTATTATATGACTTTAAATCACTATTTGCATATATATTTATTTTCTTAAAAAAAATCATCAAAACCAAAATTTTATAAGTTTATTGAATAAACCTTTGGTAATAAAATAATTCTTAAGCAGACATAATTTTTTTAAATAGTCTTTATAACCCAATAAAATATTAATTAGCTTTTTTTATTGGCTTTGTTTTATGAACATAAAAGTAAATCATAATTTAATTTTCTTTTTTTTTTTTTGTCAATTAGAACATCCAGACATTTTATATAGAACAAATTTTACTTAATTTTTATAAAACAAGAAATTATAAATCATGAAAGATTATAAATAAAAAAACAAAATAACTAAACAAAAATAAAACAAATATTTAATTAATTTATAAAAGAGAAATATCTATATAAAAATATTAAATAAACAAAATCAAATATTTTTAATTTCTTATTTACTCTATTTTTAATATATCATACAATACATAGGAAAAGGAAGAAGAAGAAAATATTTTTAATTAATATACCTAATAATTTCAGTTTAAACATCTATTTATCAATCAATTCAACAATCTATCTAATCAAACATCCACATTTTTAATAACTCATAAATGTGTATTTATCCAAATGGTAACTTCTGTATTTATGATGTTAATAACTGAAGCATTGACACATTATTTCTTAAACAAATTATAATAAAAATGGGGGGAAAATGATCAATTTATTGTGAAATTCTTACTGCATTCATTGTATTAAAATTACCCCAAATCAATAACTCAACTAGATGAGCCAAAAAACAAATTCTAAATCACAACCAATATTTCACTGCTACAAGCAGACTTCTCAAATGTAAAGAACTACAAAATAACATATTTAAACTAAACATTACCCCACAATTCCACTTACCTCCCATACACCCTTAATATTAAAAGAACTTTTAAATAAGTCAATTGCTACAGAATTTTAAGTTTTTAATAATAAAGATTCTTTACTTCTTTTTATTTCATTTCTCTCAAATAAGAGAATCTTAGCTTCATCAAAATTAATAGTGTGGCTTCAATGATATATAAAGCAGAACTAAAATATTTATTTTTAACTCTACTTTTATGTACCTTTATTCTTTTATTTATGATTCTGAAGCAATTAACTTATTTAAAAATTATTTTAATATTAAGAGTGTATGGAAGGTAAGTGGAATTGTGGGTAATGTTATGTTTAAATATGTTGCTATTTTGTAATTTTTTACACTTGAGATATCTGCTTATAGCAGTGAAATGATAAGTCATTTATTTTTTGGCTAGTCTGATTGAGTTGTGGATTTGGCGTAATTTTGATTATTTATTGACTAGTTTATCTTTATGCTTTTAATTCATTTTATATACACACTATGTATTACACATTGTGTATATATTATACTTTGATTTACAATTTGTCAAACTTTCTGGATTCATATCTTTGAAACTGACCTCTTGAGATAAATACATGATTGACTATTATTAATTATTTATTAAATTAGAGGTTGTCCCTAGCTCAGTTATAAACTTTAAATGTCAGTTAAAAATTAATATATTTGTTTTTTAATTAAGCATAAATATATAAAATAACTCAACTTTATCTATTTTTTCCATGTGTAATTTTTTTTAGATATGCTTAAAATGTCCTGTCTGTCATACATTCTTGAAACTTATTAATAAAGGTATCTGAATTTTCAGATGTTTTTATTAACATTTTCCAAAAATGTTTAGTATAGGTTAATGAGAAAACTTTTTTAGCCTCAGGGATTGTCAATTAGTAGTAATTGATAGATTTTGGCAAGGTTAAAGGTTATCTCTATTTACATGGATATTATCTCATTTTTATTCTTTATTATATATATATATTAAATTGAGAGACTGGAAATCTCTTTGTGCTCATTATAATGCTTATATATATATATATAATCAATAAATGGGTACCTAGCTATTCTCAAAGAGTAAAATAGGAGTTAAAAAGAGTTTAAACTCACAACTTAGCAATGTTCTTTTATGAAGGATTATTTGAGATCACTTTGTCCTGAAGATGACTATTTCAAGATTGCATTGCATTCTTCACACATACACATACAGACATGAAAAATGCAAAACAGCCCATAATACCCTCATACAGAAACCAAAAAGCACCACTCACCAAACTTTCTAATTATCAAATAGTGAAAGTTTAAATATTTTTTGTGTTTGCTTTAATCTCCAGTTAAGAAGAGCAAGATATCTATTTACTGACCAATATTGGATAGTTAGTTGGTTCCACTATAAGTTAACTATGATTTTTTTTTTAAAAATTTAGCCTGGATTTAAAATCAAATCCTAGGCATGGTTGGTTTCACTACTGTAACCTTGCAAAGAATATATATTTTATTAGATTTATAGAATTATTGATTTACTTGACTAGTCTTTAAACATTCAGACAGTCATGTTATAAATATGGGTTCAAATTGATTTGATAATCATTAAGGAAACCTTTCTATTGTTGAGATATAATTTTATAAATAATGTATTTATTTTTTTTGCTGCTTTTTTTATATAGATTGAGAAATTGGATAGACATATTTATTAAGTAAATTATTTAAATAAATTTAATATATAAAAAACACAATATTTAAATATATATGCATTTTTTTAAAAATAATATTATAAGAAAAGAACAATGAGAAATAGAGTATTCTGATGGTAATAAGATCATAAAAAAAATACCAAATTATATTTCTGAAGTACATTATATAAATTCAATTTATCCACTTTACTTTGAATATGTTTCAGCAAAAAACTTTTATTGCACATACATGCATACTCAATCTTACATTTCGACTATACTGCAGTCTTCTTCAGAAATATAATGTAATCAACAAAATATGTATATATAAATCAGGAATACACATGTTTCATTTATATTGTATATTTTATTTTATATTACTGTTCCACAGTCTTCTGAACTATGATATAATGAACAAAATAAAATACATAACTATATAAATAATACCATTAAAAATGTAATCAATAAAATTAATAAAAAACAAACCAAAACAACCTATAATATACAAATATTATATTTTTAAAAAAATATTACAAAACCAGGCCATGTTTTTGTATTCAACATTAATAAATGGTAACTAATAATAAAGCTTAAAAAAACGGTCATGAATGACTATTGAAAAAAAAAATATTAATTTTTTATTCAGAATTTCAGATAAGCAAACAAAAAATTTTCTTTTAATTTGTTTAGTCTGAGAGCATTAATATTTATTAATTATTATTGTGTGTGAAAGTGTAATTAGTGGTTAAGAGTATTTGAAAGATTGAAAATTGTGTTTTTTATTATAGAAATTTTTTAAAAAAGTTATTATTTATTTTTTGTTTTGTTTTATTTATATATTGTTATTTTATATATAGAATTATTATTTTTTATTTTATTTTTAAAAGTTATTTTGTTGATAAGTTTTTTGTAAATTTGTTATTAAAAGATTTACTTTTAAGAAAAATATAACGTTCGAAAAACGTAAAATAAAAAAAATGGATTGTATTTGTATTTCAAAATGTTTATATAATCGGGAAAAGGAAATTAAGCTTGCTGTTGTAGAATGTACTATATGTGATGGGGTTGTTCACTTGAAATGTTTAAATAAGACTAGGAAGGATGTAAAAGGTTTATGGTTATGCAGTAAGTGTATTAATATGATAAAAGAGGTGAGAAAGTGTTGTCAAAGTGTAGATAGTCGAAGAATAGTGGGTGGAGAAAGTAATAGTGTAATGGAGATGATTATTCAAAGAATAAATAAGATAGAGGAAGAACTGAAGGATGTAGAAGTAAAATTAAAATCATTAGAGATAAAATGTGAGGAGATAAAGGAATTATTGAGTAGGAATGATAAGGAAGAAATAGATAAGGAGGACCAGAAGGTATTAGAAAATGTTATGGATGGAGCAGAAAAAGTAGATTATGAAACAGTATTGATAGGAGATTCACTAATTAGAGAATGTGGGGATATAATTGCAAGGGAAAATAGAAGTAGGTATGTAAGAGCATGTTTGCCTGGATCTAGAATTAGGGATGTAGCAGATAAAGTTAAAAAACAAGGTAGTAGAGATGTATATGTTATGGTGGGAACTAATAATTTATTAGAATCATCAGAGAGAATAATGGATGAGTATGTAGATTTGATTAGGAATTTGATTATGATTAAAGGAAGAGTAGGAATAGTTGGATTATTACCAAGGTTTGACAAGAGTTATTTGTTAGATAGGGCATGTTCTATAAATGAGAGATTGAAAAAATTGTGTGAGAGAAATAATGTTATGTTTGTGGATGTGTGGGATTGTTTTATTGGAAAGAGAGAGTTATATAGTAAAGATGAGTTGCATTTAGGAAAACAAGGAAGTGAAGTTTTAGGGAGTTTGATTTATAAAGAATTTTTTTCGGGAAACTTATAAAGGGGGGTGGGTGGGTTTTTAAATTGTAATATTATTAAAAAGAATGGATGGAATATAAGAAGTAAGCAAAAGGAATTTGATTTTGATATAAATATAGATATGGAGAAGGAATGGGTTTGTAAAATTAATGGTAAGAAAGTAATTTATAAATGTAATGGAGAAGAAAGAATTAAAAGAATTTATAAAAGAGTAGTTAGGAAAGAAGAAATTGTTAAAATTGGGTTTTTGAATATGCAAGGTGGTAGGAAACCAGAAAAGTGGATGGAATTAAATAAAACAATTGAAAATGAAGAGCTTGAGGTATTAGCAGTAGTGGAAACACATTTAAGAGAAGAAGAAGAACCTATTTTGGAACAGTTGGTATGGCAGGGTATAAATAGAAAAGAAAAAGAAAAGAGGGGTGGTGGTATAGGTGTTATATCAAAAAAATATTTAAATATTGTTAAATGTCAAGAACACTTGTGGTTTGAAATAAGGTTGGGTAGACAAGAATGGATGGTGGCTATAGTTTATATAGCTACTGGAGATAATCAAATTATATTGGAGTGGAATAGTAACATATACGAATGTTTAGTTAAGGATATACAGAGTTTTAAAGAAAAGGGGAAGAGAATAATGGTTATAGGGATATGAATGGACATATTGAAGAATTGATGATGTAGATAATAAAAATGGACAGCTTTTGAAGAATTTTTGTCAGAAAGTGAATTTGAATATTGGAAATTTATTAAATATTTATGAGGGACAATACACATGGTCCAGAAATAATATATTTCACACAATAGATTATGTATTGGTAGAGAAAGAGGGAATAAATAAAATACGGAAAATTAAGGTATTTGATAATGAAGAAAAAGTATGCACTAGTGATCATAATTTCATTGTAATTGAAATGGTTAGTAATGTGATGGAGAATAGAAATAAAAGTAGAAATAATAGTGAAAGATGTGGATGGAGAGTGAATGATAAGAATAAGTTGGAAGAGTATAAAATACATGTTGAAGAAATAATGGAAGAGTGGGTTGGGGATGAGTATAAGGATAGGTGTAAGGAAGTAGAAAAAGTTGCAAATAGGGTTTTAGGTGAGAATATTGAAAAGAATAAAAGTAATAAAAAAATTAAAATTAGTAAAAGTGTAAAAGAAAGGAAAGAAGCATGTAGAGAATATAAGTGTGCTATTAAGAATAAGGAAAGTGAAAAAGATATTAATGCTAAATGGGAAAAGTACTTAGAAAAGAAGAAGTTGGCTAAAATAGATATTTATAGAGAGAGAATGAAATTGAATAGTAAATTGTTGGAGGATATTAATGAAAGTGGAAGAGATGGAAGTAAAAAATTTTGGAATTATATTAAAAGGAGAAATGTAGGGGAGAGAGAGTTAGTATTACTAGATGATGAGGGAACTGAGTGTAGTTCTAAAGAAGATTTAGAGAGAATCTTAAATAGTTATGTAATGAATATAGAAAAGATGTTAGATGTGAATGATAGAATGTTAGAAAATATGAAAGAATATAGTAATGGGAATATTAGATTTTCAGAAAATGAACTAAATGAGGTAGAGAAGAAATTGAAAAGTGGGAAGGCAAGAGGTTTAGATGGATGGGCAGCAGAGATGGTAATGAATTTAGGATATAGGGCGAAAGTAAAGTTATTATCCTGTTTTAATAAAATGGCACAGAATAGAGTTTTCCCAAGTAGTTGGAGTAATACAAGAGTAAGGTTATTATTTAAAGGAAAGGGTAAGGATCATAGAAAGTTGAATAATTATAGACCAATAGCGGTAACATCAGTTTTATATAAAGTTTTCTCGTATATGGTGGCTAGTAAAGTTGTAAAATGGATGGAAGGGTATAATGTAGTGGGTGAAATGCAAGGATGTTTTAGATTAGATAGGCGTATAGGAGATAGTTTATTTGTAGTTACACAACTTATGGATATGAATAGGAATGCAGATAAACAGTTATATATGAATTTTATAGATATAGAGAAGGCATATGATAGAGTAAATAGAAATAGATTATGGATAAGTTTAGCAAATTTGGGAATGGATGAAGCTTTAATAGATATTATTAAGAAATTATATGAAAATAATTATTATATATATCAATTAAAGAATAAAGAATCAATTAAAGTTAAAAATGGTGTGGGACTAAGGCAAGGATGCCCTATGTCACCTATTTTGTTTGTGTTGTATTTGAGTGAAATGGAAAGAGCAATAGAAAGATTAGGAAGAGGGATAGAGATACCGTTAATAGGTAGGAAGGGAGTATATATTTTGTCAGGTCTTTTTTTTGCAGATAATATATTTTTGTGTGCAGAAAAAAGAGAAGATATGGAAGTTATGTTGAGGACATGTGCAAGGGTGGGTAAAGAGATGGGGATTAAATTTAGTGAAGAAAAATCAAATATAATGATGGTTAATACTGAGGAAAGAGAAGATGTAGAATTTTTATTGGGAGATATTAAGTTAAGTGTGGCGAATAGATATAGTTATTTGGGAATTATTTTAAGTAATCAGAAAAATTATTTGGATAATGGGAGAAAAAATTGATAAATGAAGCAAAGAAAAGAAAGGGATTGATAAAGAAATTAACAGTATTTTCATATAATAAATATGACGTAGCTAGAATTATATGGAAAGGAGTTGCAGTAGTAGGGTTAACATATGGTAATGATGCATTATATGTTAGTAAAAAGATATTAGATTATTTAGAAAAAGCTCAAAGGGAAGTAGGAAGACATGCATTGGATGCAGAAGTATGGACAGCAAGGGAGGCAATTCAAGGAGAAATGGGATGGTCAAGTTTTCATATGAGAGATGCAAAAAGTAAAATGAAAATATTCGATAGATTACAGTTTATGGATAGTAAAAGAATAGCTAAAATAGCATTTAATTGGGTTATGAGTAAAGGGCAGGTAACAAGATGGGTGAGAAAGGTAATGCGGTATGCAAAAGATTTGGATAAAGAATTTATATCAGTATATTTGTACAAAAGACGGGATGATTGTGTTAAGAGGATTATTGAATGTTATAGTAGTAAGGAATGGGATAAAAGAATAAATTTATTAATAAAGACTAGGGAGTTTGAGAGATGGAGAAATAGTATGGAGAGTAAAAAGAGTTTAAATATATATAGAAAAAAAACAGAATATTAGATGTGAGTTAATATATGATAATAGTAAGGAAAGTAGTTTATTGTTTAAGGCTCGAATGGGATCTTTAGCTACAAAAGAATATACATGTAAATGGAAAAATATGGGTGATTTATTTTGTAAATTATGTAAGGAAGGAATAGAAAATATTAGGCATTTGTTAATTGAATGTAAATATTTGAAAACAGAAAGGGTACATATAATGAAGTTGTGAAAAAATAAATATGAAAAGAGTGATTATACAGAAAGTGAATTATTGGTTTTTATGCTGGGTTTGGGAAAAGATAAGGGGGGTTTAGATATAAAGGTTATAGAGTTGACAAAAATTATGTTGTGGAAATGGGATAGAGCAGATTATGGGTAAATTAGAGTGGGGAATGTAAAAGAAAGTGGCTAACAGGTTTATCTGGGCATAATTGCTGAGATATTCTTGACTTCGTTTAAGGAGAAGCCATAATACATCACATAACATCACATCACATAAAGTCATAAAGCTGGAAAATATAACAGATATATTTAAAAATGTAAATTTTCACTTAGCTTTATTAAAATTTGGAAATTTATTTATATAATAAATCTTTAATAACTGAAATGCACAGGCTTAGTATATACCTGTGTCTATATATGTAATATATAGGATATATGAGCACAGACTTTCACACAACCTACCACTCTCCACTCTATCTAGTAACACTGATACACTTGAACACATATATGTTGAAAAGATAAATAATCACCAATATACGTATTTCATGCTAAACCAGCAATCAATCAGTTGGTCCATATTACCATCTCTGCACATATATGCTATAATTGCTCAGATATATATTAAGATAGCCAAATCTCATACTTTAATGGACAGGCCCCAATACACTCCACTCTCCTACTATTCAACTGTCCATCCAATTGAAAATCTGATGATGGAATGCTCAAAAGCCACCCTGAGGCCGAGATTCTTGTCACACCCATGTTGATCTAAGGTCAATATAACCCCTTCATGTACAGGATGTAATCCATTTAATACATATACAAGGGATGGGCAGACATCTCTACTATGTAATAATTGAAATGCACAGGCTTATTATATACCTGTGTCTATATATGTAATATATAGGGTACCGATGATTGCTGGCTTAGCATGAAATACGTATGTTGGTGATTATTTATCTTTTCAACATATATGTGTACAAGTGTATCAGTGTTATTAGATAGGGTGGAGAGTGGTGGGTCATGTGAAAGTCTGTGCTCATATACCCTATATATTAAATCTTTACATAAGATATTTATTTTATATAGCGCCGATGAGATAAGAAGAAAAATTAAGGAAGCCTATTTCATTAATTTAGATGCAAACTCATTGAATAAAAGAGACATGTCTTATGCAATCTCGAAGAAGTGGCAGACCTGATTTGAATAATTTGCATCTGTTGGTTTAAATAAATAAATTGAACATCGTTATTAGAACTATCTATCTATAGCTTTGAAAATGAAGGCATCATTCCTTCGAAAGCACTAAGTATAGAAATAAAGATAATAATATAAATATATTGGGTTTTAGTGTGGAGATATTACCATAAAATATCTGATCTTATTAAATTGTAATAATAATCAGCATTAAGCTAATGCATATGCGCTTTGTGGATTTTAGCAATGAATGAATACTCTCATTTTTCAAATACAAGGTAAAGTCTTTGTGAAAGAATAAAATGAATTCACCTATTCTTTTAACCCAAACGTTTAAGTATGGGCAAATATTAAGTATCTGAAAATGAGAGCATGAAAATATTAACCAATCACTTTAAATTACTTTTACTATGTCTGAATGAATGACGCCTGCGAAATTTACTAGAATTTATAATACGTCATTCTTGAATGAAATTAAACATATGTAAATAAGATATTTATTTTATATAGCATGATGTTTTAAACTGTAACCCACAAAGTGCATGTGCATTAGCTTAATATTAAATCTTTAAAAAGTTTGTTAAAACAACCAAATATTATAAAAATGATGGGCTGAAAGTATGGAGTTTTTGTATTCCGCCATAACAATGGTCTTTCAATAATCACATTTAAAATCTTTTAATTTACATTAAATATTTAAAAAAATTATTAGAGCCACCAACTAAAAAAAAACATGGATCTTTACAAGGCCAGGTGCATCTGGTTTTAACATATTTAACTTCCATCAAATAAGTTTTTCATTATCAATTAAAAATTCCATTTCTTAAGTTACCAAAAATGTGTGAATAATATAAATTTTACACAGTATAAAAACTGTACACAGCAGCCAAACTCTCTGTACAGTAGCTCCACTCAGTGCAAGCCAGAATAATCAATGGATGCAAGAAGCTTTGTGCATAAAATCCCTATCTAGTGCTTACTCATCCAATATCTGCAGACTAGTTTCTAACTTCTGGCTTTCATCAGTGAAACCTATTTGCATCTATTAATTACTCTGGCTTGCACTGAGTGGCTCTACTGTATGGAGAGTTTAGCCTCTGTGTAAACAGTTTGTGTAAGCATAAAGAATGACAATCATGTGATGTTTAGTGGTGTAAAACCTCTACTTATTGCCATGTTATTATTTTTAAAACTCATAAAAACTGTTAATGTTAATGAAATATTTTGTTGATGATTATAACACAATTCATCATGATCATCATTTTCATGCATTATCAATCCATCACAAAATAAAGACCTTCCCACATTTAGTCCAGTTTCTTTGATCCATAACCACTTTTTCCACATAACACTAGCAAATGTCCTTATTTCATATATACATCTCACATGTGGCCTCCTTCTAGGTCTTTTAAAATCTTTGGAATTTACAGCTTTACCCATCTGTCTATCATAACTTCTTCTACCTACATCCATACCACCTCCATTTCAGACTCTTGTTTCAAGGATGTCAGCCATACACATGATCACATTTCCTATACTAGCACATTAATTGTTGATAAACAGAGGAAAACTCTCCATACAGTATTGCCACCTGTGCTAAACAGAGTAATCAATGAATGCCAGAAGGCTTGTGCTAGTATAGGAAATGTGATCATGTGATGCTTAATGGTTTAACACCAATTCTGCCTAATAGGATAGTGGTGGGTATGGTTGTAAAAAAGCCAAAGACACCAAAATGTATGGGTGCTGAACTGAGTTCAGACCCATATGACTATATAAGCTATTGAGCTTAGATTGAAAATATTTTTTGTGTTTTCAATTTCATTCTCATAGTTTTGTAGTTAAGTGGAGATAAAAGGTGTTTGCTAGAGGATTGCATTAGATCCTAAGATCTAGATGCAGTGCTCTCAGATCCAAAGCTCCTCACTGATGAAGGCCACAAGCCAGAAACTAGTCTGGGGATATTGGATGAGTAGGCATTAGATAGGGATTTTATGCACAAGCCTTCTGGCATCCATTGATTACTCTGTTTAGCACAGGTGGCAATACTGTATGGAGAGTTTTGCTCTGATGTCAGCCATACTTGTTTGTTCTCTCATC
This sequence comes from Epiperipatus broadwayi, assembly GCA_028023455.1. Taxonomy (NCBI): domain Eukaryota; kingdom Metazoa; phylum Onychophora; class Udeonychophora; order Euonychophora; family Peripatidae; genus Epiperipatus; species Epiperipatus broadwayi. Next base: position 170,177 of record JAQFVV010012930.1, read on the forward strand.
CATGCATTTTGTGCTTTATCTTTTCATGTTATTTATTATAAATCTCTCTCTATACTTTGTTGAATAATTTGAAGTCTCTTAATTTCTTTTTTATTAAGTGTTCAAGGCTCAGATTAGATCCATAAGCAAAACTGGAAAAAACCAAAAGGAATCCAAGTTTAATTCTATGATTAATTTTAACCTCATGTTTCCATCTATATTAATAATCTAACTAAGATTTTGTAATTGTTAATCTCTTTTAATACATGATTATTAATCTTTTTTTCTACTGAGAAAATCTACTGAAAATCTATTTAGCATTTATCTTTAGTCCTACTTTCTTACTATTATCTGATTTAAACAGTAAGGATTTCTCATCCTAACACATGCACTGTACTATTTTTTTATATAATATCTCAACAATGACTTGGTGTGTATTAAGGATACTCTTGAACTAAGACAGAAGCTTGAGACTTTTGAAAAGATAAGAGTGGACATCTTATCATTAAATATGCAGAAAGAAAACAATGGAAATAAAGTGAACAGAGAAACATCTCCACATTCTTAAACTGAGATGCTTTAGATTGACTTATATAATTAGAAAGTAGGTTTAAAGATAAGATGGTCACTCTCATCTTTTTAAAAGTCTCTATCTTGTGTATGAGTTTGAGAGTTTCCTCAATATTTAACAAAATATTATTGAGATATTATAAAAAACAGTACAGAGCATGTGTTAAGATGAAAATTTTTATTTCCTTTAATTTACATACTATCTCTATACAAGTAAATAAAAACAAAATGTTGCTATTATCTGATAACTCTTGCAACATTTATGGAAGCTTTGGAGCATTATTTGCAAAAGCAACCACACCATCTAAAAGATGTAAATATCTTCCATTTACTTTTACTCTCTTAGCTTTCCATTTTAATTCACAAAACACTTCTTGCAAAATTACTGTAATAAGTTTTTGAGATACAAAATGACCCTGTCACATATCTTTCCCAGTCTGGTAATGAAGGTTTGATCAATTTTGTTCATTTTATTTAATAATATATCTGTCAATATTTAATATAATGAGCATGTTAATAGCTCTAAACAAGTTTTTCTGGTAAATGCAGGAAGAAACAGTATTTAAAATCTTTATCTAGAATTATCACTATCCCCAAACCAGTTTTGAGCTGCTGGCTCTCATCAGTGAGGTGCTAGTATATTCAGATACTAGATATAAAATATTAACTCAAGCACAGCATTTATTTAATAGTTAAATATTAAGCAGAAAATCTGAAATTTTCAGACATTTACATGTCTTCAAATCCAGCTATCTAACTTAAATAACCACATGGGACTGAACTAAATTTAGATCCATGATATATTAATAGCTTTAGGAATATAACATCACCAAAACCTCAGTCATACATTACATGACTTAATTTATTAAGCTGGTACTACAAAAGTAATATAATGAGTGTACTAATAGTGCTAAACAATTTAACTATGTCTCATATGGATATTTAGGGTTAGATAGCTGGATTTGAAGACATATAGATGTGTGAAAATTTCAGATTTTCTACTTAATAGTTAATTATTAAATAAATGCTGTGCCTGAGCTAGTATTTTAGATCTAGTGTCTAAATATCATAGTGCATCACTGAGAAGAGTCACCAGCCTGAAACCGGTTTGAGGACAGGGATAATTCTAGATAAAGATTTTCAGTGTTTTTTCTTCCTGCATTTATTGGAAAAGCTTGTTTAGAGCTATTAGCATACTAATTATTACTGTTTTAGAACAAGCTTAATAAGTTAAGTCACACGATGTACGACTTGTATTTTTTTACTGTCAATATTTATACACATTTTTAAATGAAAGGCTTTATAATTTTTTGTAATTTTATGACATCTAAATTATCATATGATTAGGATTGTTTTTTTTCTTGCAAAATGCTGTTTTGGATGTATTCTGAATATTATAATACGGCGTTTATTGGAGTGGGTAGAAAGATGTTTAGCAGCCCTTGATACAGGTTGTTAATAGAATTATGAGTTTAATACTTTCAGCAAAAAGGGAGAACTGACAGCCATATGTATATTTTATAATTCTGATCTAAGTTTTAAATTTTCGTATGCATTTGTAATTTAGATATAAGCATTTGGAGACGTGAGTTAAGAAAATCTTGATAATGTCTTATTAGGAAGTGAGATATATAAATTCCTTCAGGGTATGATTTTTATACACTTAACATAATCCATTAAGCATGCTTTCAATATCTTGTGACAATAGTTCTCTGATGGGTAGACTGCTGTTCTGCTAAGCGATAATAGTTCTCAGCCAGAGATGTGAATTCTGTCTTTTAGCTCTATGATGGTAGTTCTCTGGCCCTACCTTCAAATAGACTAAGTATTTATTGCCAAATCTCCATCCTTAATGGAAATATTCGGATTTAGTGAGCATCTCCACCTATTGGCACGTTCTTGCCATTGATGATGCGTTATCTATCTGTATATGCATAGATTCATGACGATGAATGTCCAATCCGATTAAGATAAGATGAAATCTGGACTTCTCCATTATTTAAAGGCATGGTGAGATATGACAAATAAAATACAAAATAAATACTTATGAATGTTTTACTTTTGACCTATATTTGAAACTTTAATAGCAAGAAATCTATCTTAATCTTTATTTAAGAGAGTCTATAATAAAAAAAAAAAAAAAAAATCATTTTTCTAAAAACATCTAAAATTCAAATGGAATAACAAACAGCTTTAAACTGTCTAAAACTATATTATCTTAGATTTTATGAAATAAATAACGTATTTTCTTAAAGCTTTGATAAATTTAATAAAATTTAATGAAAGTACGTTATCTTTCTGAAACTTAAACACATTATCCTTAATATTTTCCTGGTTTGTGATGATGGTGTTCTAGCTGCATTTTTATATTGGACTATTGCCATCATCTAATATGTGTGTTGAATGTCTTTAGAAAAGTTTAATTTTATTTAAATATTCCAAATGCATTCAACTGTTAGTAATATCACAGCAAACAGGTTAGTATATGCACTTAAAACGTTTCGAGATGTATTTTTTTCCTATCTTCTTCAGGTGTTGCTGTCCTAATCAGTGTCAGTACTAGCATGGGATTTGAACCTGGGTTCTTAGATTTTTGATTATTGAATTTTAAGGTAACGCTCTAACCAACTGAGCCATCCTGCCAAAGGCAACAGTATGTAGTAATTTCATATACTTATCTATGAGGTTCCTCCTAATTTCTCCACTTTTTCCTCAGAGCAAAGTTGATTAGTGGTTTCCATACATTATGTATAGTCACACTAGGTTGGCTTATGGGATATTTTGCCATTGTCATGTGAGCAGCTTCTTTAAATTTTCTTTTTTGTACATTTTCTTCTTTATCCAATATTTTTGTATTTTCCCAATCGAACATATGTTCATTGGTACATACATGGTTGCTACTAACCTGTTTGCTGTGGTATTACTAACAGTTGTTTGCTGTGATATAATAACCTGTTTGCTGTGATATTACTAACAGTTGAATGCATTTGGAATATTTAAATAAAAATCAAACTTTTGTAGACATTCAACACACATATTAGACGATGGAAATGGTCCAATATAAAAATACATTATCCTTAAAAAATTGTAAAGCTAATAACTTTGAAATAGATTTGTATGATTGTTTAAATTTATAATTGTTTTATACTTCTAAGGCAAAGAATATTTTATTAGACGAATATAGATTTTATGTTTATATTTATATACATTACATACATATGTATTTTACTTATTATCACCGCTGTTAAAACCTTTTTAATAATAGCACACACCTTTTTTTCTTTTCAAAATATATATGACAAATAAAATATAATGGTCAAGCGTTGTTAGCCGAGAGGTCATCGCACCCAGCTTGCAAGCAAATAGTTGGTTGCAGTCGGGTGTGGGTTCGCGTCCCGGCCGATGCTATGACATATGAAAAAAAATAAAAAATAAAAATATAATGTTCTTTTCCACAAAATCCAATAAAAAAAAAAACATAATCAAAAATATATATATACTTTCCTTTTTTTTTATTTCCAAAAACTTTATTTTTTCATTACCATATTATTTTTAATTCGAAACATATTTTAATAACTTTTATGTTATCTTGGATAATAAACAATACCAGGGTTATTGAGTTTATAAATATTGCATGATTCTATCACATGATTTTAGTTTATGTGTTGGTGTTTGAGCAACATATATTTCTTTTTCACTGCCTGTATTCTATTTACTGTAAATTTTAGTAAGTAATAGATGTCAGATGTTAGAGCTTAATAAATTCCTATCCTGTACCATCAGTGAGGAGCTTTTTATTTTAGAATAGGGCACCTGGACTTTTAGGCTCTAATGCACTTTTCTCCTGGCAGCCATTAATTACTTCTCTGATATACTATCAACCTCCAAAACTGAAAATCATACACTTTCAATATTAGCAACTTGCTCATATAGTCATGTAGATACAGAGCTCCTCACTGATGAAAATCATAAGCTTAAAACTGGTCTGGGGATATGGAATAGGGTAGGATGGGGATACAAAACCCCCTACTGATAAAAATCATAAGCTTGAAACTAGTCTGGGGATGCGGAATAGGGCAGGATGGGATACAAAACCCTCCACTGATGAAATTCATAAGCTTGAAACTAGTCTGGGGATATAAAATGGGTCAGTATGGGATACAAAGCTCTTCACTGATGAAAATATATAAGCTTAAAACTAGGTGGGAATATGGAATAGGACAGCACAGGATACAAAGCTTCTCACTGATGAAAATCATAAGCTTGAAACTAGTCTGGGTATATGGCATAAGACAACAAGAGATAGAGATGTATTAAACACTATCATTTAGCATCTATTACTTACTAAAGCCTACAGTAAGGGCATTAAAGTGATAAAAAAATGCTGTTATAAATATTAGTTTTAAATTAACTTTATTAGGTTTATTATATATATTGGAGATTATTTACAAGTCTTATTGAAACAAAAGAGATTTCAAGTAAAAAAGCAATAAGATAGATGTTCATATAATTGAGCAATAATCAATATATATCTAATGCATATTAATTAGTATACTTAATAGCCAAGTCATTGGATTGTTGATAATGAGGTCAGATAATACGTAGTTGCAAAAACATCAGCATGTGCATGGGTTTGATCCCTGGTCTTAATGTTACTTAATTTTTCTTAGAAAGAATGATTTAGTATTGTGAGATGTGGGATTAAAGCGGTTATAAATATTATAATACAATCAGTGATTAGAAATATCATATTTGAAGAACCATGATTAAACCCATTTTTAAAGAATAATATTTGCTCTAAAGCATTGTTAGGAAGTTTTTAATTAAAAAAAAAAGTCAAATGTTTTGAATAGATATTTAATCGTCGTTGCTATTTTTATTAAAGCCACATTCTAAGATCTTTTAACTTAATTTGTTTGTTATTATTATAGTTTTGTGTTTTTGAATAAAAATAACATAATTACAGAGACAACTATTTCGAGATTGAATTAATTTTTCGACAATGAAAATTATAAATATGTATCACTTATTATAAAAAATTTATGCAATTAAACTAGGTTTTGTCATTTACATTGAGCAAACTCACACCTAGCGATAAACTTACGTCAAAAGATCATTGTTTTATAATACGATTCTTTTACAATGTATCTGATTAAATTAGAAGCAGCGTTCAAATTTACTCATTTTTTATTAAGCACGATTATCCCATCTAAAAAACACCGTAATTATATTACTTTGTTAACTAACAAATTTTATTTTTTTAAAAAAAGACGATTCAGTTTAAAGTTTATATGTGCATTATAGTTTAATGCTATTTTTTTTATATACCCAATAATTTAGAAAATTAATTAAAAAATAATTTAAATTATCAATACAAAGTTTTGTACACATGTTTTTGAGCATATATATACTTATACATAGAGAGAGATGCGCACACATACACTTTGCAGTTAACAAGATTGAATAACTGTATAATAACACGATAAAAGATTTACGCTCTGTAAGGTTTGATGTATACCATATAATACTAAATTGTCCATTCTTTACTACTGTTACACACTGCTTTATTTACCACCTTTTTTACAGTTTACAGTTTCTATTGCCCCAGCAATCTTCTTCAGAACTTTATATCTCCTAGCCTCAACTCTTAAAATTTGAATTTAGAGTTGAGGCTAGGAGATATAAAGTTCTGAAGAAGATTGCTGGGACAATCGAAACTGTAAACTGTAAAAAAGGGTGGTAAATAAAACAGTGTGTAACAGTAGTCAAGTGAATGGATAATTTAGTATTATATGGTATACATTTGGCAATGCAATAAGAAAGAGTAGTTATTATACTTCTTAAAGGTTTAATGTAGTGGTAAAGTAAACTCTGTAACTCAAGATCCATAGATCCCGTTCTCCTCCAACCAATCAAATCATTCTTGCTATATCCATCTATTAAATTTTTTGCTGCTTTGAAAATAGAAGTTTCATAGACTGGAAGCTTGCAAAAACACTTCCATAATACATAAACTCAAAAAAAAAAAAAATGCAAATTAAAAATAACAATGACTATTTTCGATAAGTAGAAAAATTTGAACATAGGATTTTTCAGTCTATATTCGACCTCCACTCCATCTCAAATAACCAATACAGACCACATTCTTGCAAAAAGATAGGATCCCCAATAACGTATTTCATGTAGAGCCAGCACCCATCAGTTGAGCCAGATCATAATCTCAGATATGCACAATCAGTGCTCCACTTATATTAAGATAATAACACCTTAAACATTATTGGGCAGGTTTGAAACTTCTCACTTTTCCAACTATTCAATCATCCATTTCAATAAAAAAACAAACGATGATATTGTAATCATATCCATGTAGGTATTATGTCATAGGCCAAATACATATTGTTGTGGAAATGCATTACTAAGTTCATCTCATCCCTCTCTTATTAATATATATGGATATGTAATGATCCAATGGTATGAGGGTTAGATTGATGTAATGTCTACATGAGTATAACTACAATATCAAGTCCACCAAAGGCTTTGAATGCTGCATCATTGGTTTTTCAATGAAATGGATGGTTGAATAGTTGAAAGGGTGAGAAGATTGAAGCCTGGCCTTTAAAGTTTATAGAATTGCTATCTTAATATAAGCCAAGCACTGATTGTATATGCGTGGGAGATTATGATCTGGCCCAATTGATGAGTGCTGGTATATTGGGGATCATATATATTCTTCAGATGTATGTAGTCATGTGTATCATTGGTTTGAGATGGAGTGGAAGACAAATGCAGATTGAAAACTCCTAAGTTCAAATCCATCTACTTACTTATATAAGAAACATTCAGTACACTGAATGTATTGGTGAATGAGTATTTTCAGTATTATCATATTAGTTATTTATCTATATATTGTTACCATGATGCATGTTTTAGAGAGTATGATTACAATAAAGTATAAACTTTGTTAAAATGTAAAATTTACCATTGAAATGTTTATAGTTTTAAAAGGTGAACAAAAAGGATATATACTATATTCAAATGCTACTTGCCAATTGAAAATGTAAATATAGTACTGAAGACCTTTATTAGAACCTACCAAAGAAATAATAATTAGAGCGAAGATTATATTTAAAATTGAATATACTAAATATATATATATTATAATGATATGAAGAAACAGGGTGCACCTGGAGTAATGCAAACTCATCATCATCAATCACAAGTTAAATTATAAACTGTAATATAAAAGGAAGGGGCATGAAAGATTAGCACAGAACTATAAATCCATCAACATTACACAAAATTAATAATCATTCATCATCATGAATGATCGACTATAAAAATAAATCAACAGTAAATCTTGTGACTGGATTTGAAAGTGATCCACTACAGATTGGCTAATTATTTAGCCACTGTCAATCTTAGGGCAGGAATACAAACAATAATTATCTGGATGCTTAAAATCATGTGCTAATCCTTAAGATTATAACAATAAACAATATTGGGATATTAAAACATACTGAGCATCATCAATGCCCTCTGGCCACTTAGTAACCTTAATGTATTGGCTAATTATAAACTCAACTTCTTACGAAATAATAAATAAAATGAAATATAGTGCATGGGCTTTAAAAGAATGTCTCTTTGGGCCAACCAGGATTAGAGAAGTAATAAAATCATCATCAACTGAATGTCCATAACACTAAACAGAAATGCCTACGCCACATAACTAAGTGTTACGCACAAATAGATATCTAGCTCAGGAAGCAAGAACATTATAAACTATTATTTTGAGCAAGAGAAAAATAAATAAATACAGCAGCCTATTATAAATCGCTTTAAATAATTCCTAGATTTATATTACTATAAGCCAATAAACATCACATGATCACCATATGTATACAATACAATATATATATATAGAGTTTTGCCTATCTTACTATAAGTAAATAGTTTTATTGGGAACATTAAAAAATTCTAGAACATTAAGCTGTCGTGAAATAAAGTCACACGCTGCAATTTATGAAATAGGAATTGGAAGGAATAAAGACTAAAATATATCTTAAAACAATTATTTAATAACTAATTGGTTAACAATAAATAAAAAGAATTGACATGATACTATGAAATTTTGAACATTTCATTTCATCAAAAAATATATTTTTTCATAAAATTATATTAACTTTTTAAAAAAATTAAAAAAAACCCTATAATTTGTGTATAATTATATCTTTGTCAAGCATTGGTGGCCTTGTGGTTAGCATAGCTGCCTTCCAAGCAGCTGGCCTGGGTTCGCTCCCCGCCAAAAACTCTATAAAATAAAAAATATATATATATATTTATTTAAATAAATTTATTTTAACACACTTTCACCTTACCCACCCCCCTCCCTCTCCACTTTCACACAATGTTTAGTTAGAAAAAAAAATATTTATGGTTAATTTTTTTTTTTTTTACCTTGTGGTTAGCATAGCTGTGTTATGAGATAGTGTGGATAGTGGTGGGTCGGGTGAAAGTCTGTGCTCATATATCCTATATATTACATTTATAAACACAGGTATCTAATAAGCCTGTGTGTTACAGTTATAAATAGAATTTGTATTGTAAGTTATATTTATATTACAATATGTAATTACTTAATAGTATCAAAAATAATCTAATTATAAATTTATAAATATATTTTATAATCTGTTAATAAATAAATTTATATAAAAATAATTGTTTGTTTAGTTTTTATATTTCGTATTTCTCTTTGAGACAATCATGAGTATATATATATATATAACTACTTCCTAACACTATATTAGTAAATTATAAATAAAATAGAAATTCATACAACATTACAATACTAGCCAACTAACAAAATTTTAGTAAATTCTTACACAACCATGATTTTATCTATTAACAATTAGACATTTTCAAATAAAATTTATATAGGTCAAAGTAAATTAAATCTTAATGAAAGACGTGAAGTTCATAGGAGTAAAGTTAAAAATAGATCATAACTCAGCTTTGTATATTCATGAACTGAATACAGATGATAAAATATTATTTGACAATGTAGAGGTTATCTTTTATGAAAAAGGGAATTAAAAAGAGGAGTAAAAAAAACTTTGATGATAAAACTTATTGAATCTGAGGCCATCAATCTCATGAAGATATTCTTTGATGTTAATGAAAGTTGGGTTTGAAGGTAATGATGGAAAGACTACTTTATTATATATATGTTGTATATATCTAGTTGAATTTCACTTTAAAAGGTCTATTTGTTAGTAGATGAAACCATAGTGTGCAAGAATTTTAGTAAAATTGTTAGCAAATAGTCCTTTTCGATTAAAATTCGACAAAACATACAACATATATATATACAAAACAAAATAGCCATCTCATAATTCCCTTCAAAACTCAACTTTTGTTAACATCAAAGGAATGATTCTAAATGAAAGATAAAGGAGGGTTTATTTTATTTTTTATCTATTTCAATAGGTGATTCATTAAGAATGGCTTTTGTTGCTTTTTCTAAATGCCTAGTATGATCTCTTTTTGATAGTTTATAAGTTTTATCATTAAGCAGATCTAAAATTTTATTATGGTAAATGTCACGATCCATAACAACTGTGGCATTACCTTTATCAGCTGGAAGTACAACAATTGATTTGTCTAATTTTATATTATTTAATGCTAGTCTTTCTTTCTTTAAAATATTATTTTTAGGAAGCTTAGCTTTTTTTAAAATATTGCAAATCTCGGCTCTACCCAAATCAACCGATGAAAAATCTATTTTATGGAGAGCTGATTCAACATTACAAACAATTTTCTCAAAAGGTATCTGGGAAGGCGTTAAAACAAAACTAAAACCTTTTTCTAAAACCGAAACTTCATCTGTAGAGAGGGCTTTCTTAGATAAATTATAAACGGTTTTTTGATTTGGATATGTAATGTTTGGTGATTGTGTTCTAATTAGAATTTGTAATTTTTTCTTTTGCTTTGCTGTTACAAATTCTGAATCTTTCTTTAATCGATCTAAAATTTGCAATACGATCAAAACACAGTAAAGGATGTATTTTATTACTAAGAAATAAACATAAATCTAGCAATATTTTATCAATTTTGTCTAGATTTTTCTGAGTTTCTTTGATAAAAGAGTTTAAAATAATATTGCTTGTTTTTCTTAGAATTTTTCTAATATTATAATTATTCTTGTGAAACACAATTTTACAGCAAATGGGTATAACATTGTGATTTTTACACGCTAATAGAAAAGATAAATTACAAAGTAACTTACATTTCTTAATCCACATTCTTTCAAATACTCAAAGCTGTTTAAAAATTTTCTCCCCGTAGAGGTTAATAATATTGATATGAAGATTTTCATGGGTTGCATATATAAAAGACATATTTTACAAGTTCATCCATGTTTTTTTTTTTTTTTTTAAAAAAAAACATTCTTAATTTAACATTTTTGCTATTGATGGAACTTTAACATTTTTTTCAAATCAGTGATTGTAGCGCCTCTACAACTGTCTTTCTACCTTTTATCACCCAGTGGATGACTTATATGATCAAGTCGAAATGTCGGTATATCAATATTTAAATTTTTTAACACAGATGAACCCACAAAATATGTCTTTTATATATGCAACCGGTGCAAATCTTTATATCAACATATATATATATATAATCCCAGTGCATTTTGACCTGGCTATTTTGAAATACGAACTCTAATGTATTTATATATTAGTTCACAGAGGGCAGTACTGGATTTCTTAATCATGTGGGATGATTTAATTGCTTAATATATATATATATATGAGAAGATAATATCCATTAAATAGAGAAAGACTAAGTTTTGATGTTACTAAGAAACTATCAATTACTACTAATTGACAATTCCTGAGGCAAAGCAACTTTTTTTCATAATAACTTTTTTGTTGGGGTCTTTAAAGCAAAAGGGGCCTTCTTTTATTTTAAACCCAAGTTCTTATATTGATTTAAACTGAGAAAGCTAGTTATTATAAGTATAAGAATCTGAAAGAATAACATCTTTCTTGACATAAAACAAATAATATTTGTAACTTCTCTACAGAGTTGTATATATTGAATTAAATATTTATATATTATCTCCTCATATCTATATAATAAAATTCATGAACAGAGAAACCATAATAAAAGAAAAATTAAGGAGCTGTTTTTAGAAAGTAGAAATAAAATGAATATAATTAATAGACAAGCTGCTAACATTAAAATTCAGGATTCATGGGATTTGAGTTGATGACATTCGCTTCCATTTTTGTTTTTGGAATTTAACAACAGCTGAGAAGAGTTAAGGAATTAACTGAAAGTACTTTGGATTGAAAGACTGCATATAATAGTCAATTACCATTATATTTATTATTTTTATTGTTATTGCAATAATTTTTTAATTAAATGACCTTTTATTTTTATTTATCATAATCATCAACAACCATCATCAATCCACTGCAGGATGAAGGTCTCTCCAAGTTCAATCCATCTTTTCTGATCTTTAGCTTTTCTTCTCCACATCATCCCTGCACACTTTCTTATTTCATTTATCCATCTTACATGTGGTCTCTTTGTGGGTCTTTTACAATCTCTTGGAATCCAGTTTAAGATTTCAGTTATATAGCATTAGATATAATAATTTATAATAAAGCAAAACATTGGAATTAATTATACAATATTCTATACACAAACATATAAAGGAATATATGCAAGTTTACTTCAAGCATTATTTATATTACATGGCTACCTTATGTTAACTATTTATTCATATGTTGGTATACTTTATATTACAAAGAGAGCTCTTCACATTATTGCCATCTACTGAAAGTTTCCTTTGAGTTGCCTAACATTATTAAACAAGACAGAGCCTTTAACCTTTTAACCGCTAATTATATTATTGGTTGTATGAGGTAAAAATCAAATCTTTTAATTGGCCCACTCACCAAATGAAAAAAAAACCTATTGTTAAAACATATTCACTTATAATATTTAATTCAACTCAAAATGTTTTTAAAAAATATATTTATTATTTTTTTGGTTTTGAGAGAGAAAGGAATTTTTTTAAAAAATTAATTTTTTTTTTTTTTTTTTAAATTTTTTAATTTTAAAAAAAAAAAAAAATAAAAAAAAAAAAAAAGGTTCTATTTTTTTGATAAAGAAAAATAACTTTTTCTTTTTTATTTTTATTATTTTTTTTAAAAATAATCAAAATTTTTTTTAAAATTTTTTTTTTTTTTTTTTTTTTTTTTTAAAAAAATTTTTTTTATTTTTTAAAATATATATTTTTATTTTAAAAATAATTTTTAAAAAAAAATTTCTCTCTTTTTTTTTTTTTTTTTTTTTATTTGGTGGTTTTTTTTTTTTTTCTTCCCACACAGAGTGTTTTTTTTGGGGGGGGGAGTTATAAAAAAAAAATAAAAAAAATTTTTTTTTTTTTTTGTTTTATTTTTATTTTTTTTTTTTTTTTTTTATAAAAAAAAGAGGGAAAGAACAAAAAAAACAAAAACAAAAAAAAAAGGGGGGGGGGGGGGGGGGGGGGGGGGGGGGGAGAAGGTTAAACATACTCATTTTTAGATGACCTTCCTTTTAAGTAAATATTTAAATATATAATTAACTAATTCAATATCACATAAATATATAATAATTATTATAATATTTAATTAAAAAGCAAGGTTAGGTAAAAATGAGCTCTGTCCTATTCACCAACATTAAGAAAACATAAAAGAGGTTTGAGTTAAATTATAACTAAATTCGCATTCAATTTTAAGATGATAACAATCAATCTTTAAGTTATCAACAATCTCATTCTGTAGTCAAGGCAACCGCATTTAACAGTAAAATTGTTATCACCTTCATCTATGGTCTGATATATTTATATAGATACTAAAGATTGCAACATTATCAAGGAGTGTGAGATTAATAATACAAAGAAGTTTTAAAAAATCTCATTAAGCAGGTAAATATAACCTGTTCTGAAAGCAGACTAATAAATAATCATTTATAACTTCCAAATTTCTTACAAAGTATATATTTACTAACTCAAGGCTTTAATAGGTTTGTAAATGTAGATGATAACAATCACTCTTTAAGCTATCAACAATTTCATCCCGTAGTTTTAAGATCATGTTGAACATTGTAAGCATATTTAAAAAAAATTGGAAAGCTTTGTTGTTGAATTTTCAACTGGTTTTCCATCTTACTGATGATCTCAGGTGTTGTTGGAGTTTCAACTGATTTTTCACCTTACTCATCTCAGGTGTCATTGGAGTTTCAACTGGTTTTCTCCTCTACTGATGATCTCAGGTGTTGTTAGAGTTTCAACTGGTTTTCCACCTTACTAATGATCTCAGGTGTTGTTGGAGTTTCAACTGGTTTTCCACCTTACTAATGATCTCAGGTGTTGTTGGAGTTTCAACTGGTTTTCCACCTTACTGATGATCCCAGGTGTTGTTGAAGTTTCAACTAATTTTTCACATGTTTTTCCACCTTACAGATGATCTCAGGTGTTTTGTGTTGTTGGAGTTTCAACTCACTTTCCACCTTACTGATGATTTCAGGTGTTATTGGAGTTTCAACTGGTTTTCTACATTACTGACAATCTCAGATGTTGTTGAAGTTTAACTGTTCTTTTACATTAGTGATGATCTTGGGTATTGTTGGAGTTTCAACTGAGTTTCTACAGTACTGATAATTTCAGGTATTGTTGGAGCTTCAACTGATTGTCCACCCTACTGATGAACACAGATGTTGTTTGAGTTTCAACTAGTTTTCTACCTCACTAATAATCTCAAGTGTTTCTGGAGTTTCAACTGGTTTTTTACCTTAATGATGATCTTAGGTATTGTTGAAGTTTCAAGTGGTTTTGGATCTCAGGTGTTATTGGAGTATCAACTGGTTTTCCACTTTAATGATGATCCCAGATATGATTGGCAAAAACACATGTCTAGCAAAAAGTTTTATCAAGCATTGCTACTTAAAACGTTAACAAATTTCTATAGAGGGTTTAAATAAATATTACATATTTATATGCTATTTAATTAATGACACACACACACATATATATATATAAACTCAGAAATTTGTACAAGTGACCAACTGGCATGAAACATGCCTTTAATGATAATGAGATGTTGTTAATACTTATTTTAGCTAATGATATTTATTATGACTTTAATAAAACATTATATTGTTTGGTTTGTATGTGTATATGTATAATCACACGCACACATATAATATATATTGTTTTATAAAGATATATTTACTAATGAAATGAAATTTATTATGTTTCCGTTCAATGTTAACAATAACAAAATTAAGAGTAATTTATTTATTAAAGTAATAATAATTTAATTTCTTCGAATAAATCATTATTATTTTAATATTATAACAATTATACAATTAATTTAATTGTCATTTAATTAGCAATTCAGTTTGAATAAAATTAGAAAATTTTATAAAATTTTTTTATACAATCTATTTAGAGAATCCATGAAAATGTAATTAACCTTAAGATTACCAATATAGAGCTGAAATCCTAAACACCCCCCCCCCCCACACATAAGAACGATTTGAAAATGTAAATAGCATAAATGTGAAACTAGTAAGATCATTAATAATAATATTATAAATTAAAGAAAAGTAAAAAAAACCCAGATATATGTAAAGTTAAAATAATAAAATAAGAGAAAAAAAAATTCATCCTATATAATTTTATATTTTGAAAATAAAAAGCAAACAAAATTGGTACCAATATGGTATGCATTTAGTTTTAATTTACATTCCAGGTGGAGCTACTAAAGCCAGACTAAAAATACTAATCAGTAGAAAAAACATTTTCTGAAAATTACAAATGTTTAATTTTCAGAAATGGGAGAATGTGATTTTTATTTGTGTGTGTGTGTGTATTTTAAAAAAGAATAGAAACAAATAATGATGATGTAAAATTCTATGCCTATTTTTATCAAAATAATGCTAAAATACAAATTGTAAAAAAGCTGCATAATTTTAATGAAGAAATAGTAAAATACAAACTTGAATTCTTTCTCTTTTTTGTTATTCCTATTTTCTGTCTTAAAAATTTAAATAAAGAATAGAATCAACATGAGGTTAATTTAGTACAAATGTAAAATGAAGGGATATAAGAAAATAAATAAGGGTTTTTTAAAAAAATTGAAACACCCCCAAAAATAAAAAAGATAATGTAAACCTTTCTTGGTTTTACTAGCAATAAGTAGGATGAAGTTTCTGAAGAAAGGCTAGAAAAGTGTCCATATTGCTGCTTCTGCTCTACCATGTCATTTCCAGTATCAATTAAATCCAGATTAAACTAATAGTTCTGAGAATGTGCCTCTCCCATCTTTTTCAGAATGTTGGCTTCAGTCCAACAACATTCAATCATTATATAGAGGCTAAAATCTTCACATTAGTAGTGCGACTCAGTGCAAGCCAGAGTAATCAATGGATGCCAGAAGGTTTGTGTATAAAATCCTATCTAGTATCTACTCATCCAATATCCCCAGACTTTTTCTAGATTGTGGCTTTCACCAGTGATGAGCTTTGGATCTGAGAGCACTGCACATAGATCTTAGGATTTAATGCAACCATCTAGCAGCCACCTTTTACCTTATTAGCTAACTATAAAGCTTTGGGGATAAAGGATGAGTAGGCACTAGATAGGGATTTTATGCACAAACCTTCTTGCATCTATTGATTACTCTGGCTGGCACTGATGGTACTACTCTATGGAGAGTTTAGCCTCTGTGTAACCAGGTTGTGTAGAAATGGTGACCACATGATGTTTAGTGATTTAAAGTATTCAGTCATCTATGTGTAAGCTCTGGTCAATTGATGACACATTTGACAATGGAATATCTGAAAAAAACCTGATGTCAGCATATGACTATTCATCAGAGTGGATAATTATGCCAAACACACATTCTCTCTATTGATGACATGACTCACATTAAGAAGTAGCAGACTTTTTTAAGTTGAATATCCAAAATCCATCTACTGATCAGTACTTTCAGATCATGATGTTCTTTTTTTTTTACCTCTTAATTGATTGACATCTTCTGCAGTAAGTCAAACTTGGCTTATTGTATTGCATTTGGCCTTTCCCTTTAATCACACAATTAAAATTTTCTCACACTTAGGTATATTTATTTTCATATTATTTGAATAAAATTAAAATAACATTCAATAATTTGTGCTACTGTAAAAATATTTATCAAAGTTGACATTGAGATTATTATCTGTGTCACATTTTATGAAACTATTGGGGAAATGTTATAATTATCTATTAGCATTCTTAATATGGCTCTTCCACCAGCTGAATCTTGGTTTGCTTTTATAAATATTCTTAGTTCTTTGATTTCTCATTACACCAGAAAGAATAAAGGACCGATTGGGTTACTTAAGAAAGCAGATAGCTTAATTACAACATTGAAAGATATACCTCCAACACCAGCATCTGTACAGGTTATTATTGACCTGAAGCAACAATATGTAGAGACACACCAAATCCTAATAGACTATCTGGCTACTAAAAAGGCAAGGCTTTACCTCTCTAAACCTCATAACTTCTCAAGGGGATATATAAGGTGGGCTTTGGGTTTTCAAAGTAAGTCTAAAATTCCATCAGCAATCACAGTGAATAATATAATTTTCTCGGGTAATAGCATGATTTTACAAATTTTAAATCATTATAAATGCAAGCTAGTAGATGTTTCACAGAATTTGGTGCCTGATACATCTATATATTCTTATGAGACAATTAATGGTATTAGTAATGATGATGTTAGAGCTAAACTCTCATCCATGCCTGATAGAATACACCCTGGAATACATGGAATACCAAAATTCATGTTCAAACATCTTGAAGCCTTCACAGTACCAATAGTGAGTAGAATGGTTGATCTACTTGCCTCAGGTCCCCTTACTATTGATCAACTCTATCCCATTGCAATGGTCCCATTTCTTAAGAGTGCTATTATCCCATTGCCTCTGGAGAACCTTAGACCAATCTCGATGACTCCATTGATTATTAAACTGATTGAAGCAATTATCAAAATAAAATTCAAAATCTCATTCTGCCTTTTATCTCTAGTTTTCAATTTGCAAGAAAGGTAGTTCCACACTGAGGCATCTGCCTATTCAGGTTAATTACGGATTATACAAGAAAAATAAAAAGTCAAAGCCAATAGTTGTCCAACTTGATATTTCAGCTCTTTTGACTCAGTCAGAATTCCTCAACTAATACATCTTCTAAGTGGTCTGAACATTCCCACAGGTATAATGAACATCATTACTAACCTTCTATTAAACAGACATATTGCAATTTCATTAACTCATTCACACCTACCAAGTCGATTCCACAGGGTTCTCCTCTTAGTCCCTTACTCTTCATTCTATATATAAATCCATTCCTTAAATCTTTAGAGATGAATCTTCCTGGTATCAATAAATCCATTCAGCACATATCCTACATGGATGATGTGCAGTGTTCTTACCCTCTAGAAAATTCATACCAAAACTAATTCAAATATGGACAATTTCACCATAGAGTCAGGTCTTGCATTTAACCTTAGAAAATCTGCTGTATGGAGACTTTCATCTGGAAAATCCATTCCATCCTTTTTCACAGCTATGCACAAAAATTTTTGGGTTTACAATGAGTCTCTCTCATGCAGCAATGAGGAAATTAATACAAGACACTATCATAATTCTGCAAGAAAAATAATTGATTCACTTTCAAAAGTTTATACATCATTATTTGCAAAAACAGCCCTACTCAACATGTTACTGTTCCCCAGAATTGCTTACTACATGGTTCATTAAATTTTCATCAAAATTTATCCAGAATATAAACCTCTTTGCTCTAGATTAATGTGGAAGGGTAAAACTGTTGCTATTAGCTTAAGAAGAGTAGAGACCAACAAGACTTAATGGCTTGTCACTGCATTCACTTCATGTTCTTTGTCTACAGAAATCAAATAACCTCATTACAAGACTTAATGGGATTTTTCCTGATGACTCACCTTTTCTATCTATTCATCCTATAGATACTCCACCTCCAATTAATGATGGTTGGCTGACACAAGTCTTAATTGACATTTCAAAAATTCTCACACCTTTAACTCAATTAAAACCAACGAAACTTCGTTATTGGGATGCCTATCTTCTTTTTTTTTCAACAATTATCCCAGATCATAGCATTCTCACCTGTACAAACTTTGCCATTATAAAGAAATATAAAAGATGTAATCTAGAGCCAAAATATTTGGACTTTCTTCTAAAGCTAAATCTCAATGCCCTTCCAACAAGCCACTTTCTTGTGATGTATAGAGGTTTTTCATCTTTGGACCCTGTTTGCTCACTCTGCCATAGGGAGGATGATACCATATTTCACATTTTCAACAATTGTTCCTCTCTTCAGGGCTGTAGAATATTGATTAATAAAATTTATACACCAAAACATCCAATTATCAACACACTCATAAAAGGTTTTGCTTATGGGGATTTTGCAATTATAAGAAGTGCAACTTTCATCACTTTCTGTCTATGGTTTGTCAGATGCTTCATAATCTTCAAGTCTGTTATACCTGATCCAACATTAATTTTTTTACAAAAATTAAAAGATATCAAAGAAAGAGATTTGAAGTTAGCTCCTCACCTAATAGCAAATTCCACATGGAATCTTATTAATATTGGACATTAAGTAATTTAATGGTTTATAAATGTATTGCCAAATTTAATGTTATTTTATAATTTTTTCTTTATTGTAAACATAGTTAAATAAACCTGTTTTTGATACTAATATGGCTTCAGTGGATCAACCAGGTATGTAAATAAAACATAGAGCACATATCATATTGGTACCATAAATTTTTTTTTATAAAATGCACTGATAGTTTATGTTTAAATAAGTTTTTTTAAATAAGTTTTAAAATCTGAGTTTTATATCAATTTTGACTTTTTTATAGTAGATATTTATTATAGATTGAAGCTTAATATGCTGTTTTATGAAGTATTATAACTTTATCGTTCTTATTGCATTGCCAAATCCATATAATATTAATATCATCTATGTTCTTTATCACTTTTTACAATATAAGTAGAGGTTCTGAAGAAGATTGCTGGGGCAATTGAAACTGGACATAGTGGGGGTTGTAAAAAGCATTGTAAAAAATAATAAAGAACATAGATATTAATATTATATGCTATTTTTACATATACCAGCACATGTTCTCTTCCCATTTTATTTGTTTACTTGTTTTTAAAATTAATTTTAATTACAAAATTAAAAATCCTCAAGGATATGTAATTTTTTTTCTCATGTGTCATAGCATCAGCCAGGAAGCGAACCTGGGACAACTGCTTGTAAAGCAGCTGTCACTGACCTTTCGACCACCAATGCAATTTGCATACTTTAAAATATTGTTGCAAATACTGAGTATCTATTGATTATATATATTTATAGAATAAATGATAAAAATCACCATTTAAATATTTAGAGGATGAAAGCCCAGATATAATTTAAACAACCTCTAAACATGAAATGAAAACTCACTTTTAATATCTATAAATAATAAATAACAGATTATAAGTAAATGAACAAGAAATAACCGAAGAATCCAATGAGTTATACAATACAGAGTCAAAACTTTCCTTACTATAGTGCCCCTCAGTACAAGCCTTGATAATCAATGGGTGCAGGAAGGTTTGTGCATAAAATACCTATCTAGTCCCTACTCATCCACCACCCCCAAACTAGTTTCTAGCTCGTGGCTTTCATCAGTGACAAGTCTTGGATCTAAGAGCATTGTGCCTAGATCTTAGGATCCTCACTGATGAAAACCACAAGCTAGAAACTTGTCTGGGGATAATGGATGAGTAGGCACTAGATGGGGATTTTATGCACAAACCTTCTTGAATTCATTGATTACTCTGACTTACACTGGGTGACATTGCTGTATGGAAGGGTCTTGCCTATGTTAACAACTGGTGTAAGCATAGAGAAAGGTGATTATGTGGTTTAGTGAGTTGTACAATGTAAATAAACTCTCAAAAGACAGATGCTCCCATCTATCTCTTAGCATTTGTTCTTATATATTCTTGGTTTATTTACGTAATTTTTAATAGAGGGAGAAATCTGTTGATTATATATATTCATAGAATAAATAATAAGAATCACCATTTAAAGATTCTATTCTGACCCTTGAACTTCTTATGAAGTCATGAGTAATAAAGTCACATGTCTTTTTTACCCTGTGTGGTTGGTGCAGTTGGTTGAGCATCCAATTTGGGATCAGGAGGTTTGGTACTCAAACTTCTTATAAACTCCCAAACAATAAAGTTGTTAGCATGATACAAATAAATGAAGTTTCCACACATACATATGTATATATCCTTAAAAGCCAGTCAACACTTAGACAATCCCAATATCAATAATAATCAACAATTTCAAACTGTTGTCAAGGCAACCTCCTTAATATCCTTAAAAGCCAGTCAACACTTAGACAATCCCAATATCAATAATAATCAACAATTTCAAACTGTTGTCAAGGCAACCTCCTTAATATCATTAAAAGCTAGTCAACACTTACACAATCCCAATATCAATAACAATCAATAATTTCAAACTGTTGCAAAGGTAATCTTCTTATTACATTAATAGCTAGTCAACACTTATACAATTCCAATATTAATAACAAGCAACAATTTCAAATTGTTGTTAAGGCAACCTCCTTAATACAAATCCATTTAGCCTTGATCATTATTACACTTATTATATATATATTGTAATGATTGGTCAATATATTAAATTTTAAAAAATGGCAAGAAAATGGATTTTTAAATTGTGGCCTTCCTTTATAGTGCTTTATTCATTTAGAAAATAATTAAATCTAATTATTGACAAAAAGCAACACTAAAACACTATCAAAGTAAATTTAACTGAATTTGTCACATGTAATCACACTTACTTATCTAACATACATCCACCCCAAAGTCTAAGCTTATTAACATTTCACATGTACACAATTTAAATGCATAGAAAGACACTAATTAAATAAGAGATTGCAAATGTGTGTTTTGCTTTTAATCTAGAAGTAATTTTAGTTTTATATATGGTATTCCAGGTTCATGTGATTTCCAAGCAAAGGTTATATAAATAAAGAATTCACCTGCTCATTGCTCTTGATGTAGGATATTTTCTCTTACATACCTATCGTTTAATTATTAGAATTAAAATTTTCTACAACTCAGAGAGAGAAAATTCATTTCTAAAAACTTCACCAACCTACATCAGATTCGAAAAATTTTCTTGGAATTTTAAATTATAATCTTTTATTTCTCTAATCAGAATCAAATTTTAAATACTTCTGTGTTCACAAATTGCAATTATCAACATCACATTTAGTCTATTACAACAAAATTGATGAAGTGGTAAATAATAGTTTCAACACATGATCATCATTCTTTACGCTTACACAAGCCATTTACACAAAGGCTAAACTCTCCATATAGTAGCATCCTTCCATGCAAGCCAGAGTAATCAATGGATGTAAAAAGGTTTGTGCATAAAATCCCCACCTAGGGCCTACACATACAATATCCCCAGATTAGTTTCTAGTTTGGCTTTCATCAGTGAGGGATCTTTAACCCGAGAACACTGCATTTAGATCTTAGGATCTAATGCAATCCTCAAGTAGCCATATTTTATCTGATTAGCTAATTATAAAGGTTTGAGTTCAAATTGAAAATCCAATTGGAATAACTGTGGTTATTAAAGAACCAAAGACACCAAAAAGTATGGATGCTGAACTGAGTTCAGATATGTATGACTATACAAGCTAATGGGTTTAAATTGAAAACATTATTGTGTTTTCAATTTGAATTCAAAGCTTTATAGTTAATTAATAAGGTAAACAGTGGCTGCTTAAGGTTTGCATTAGATCCTAAGATGTAGGTGCAATACTCTCAGATCCAAGGCTTCTCACTGATGAAAGCCACAAGCTAGAAACTAGTCTAGGGATATTGGATGAGTAGGCAATAGGTAGGGATTTTATGCACAAGCCTTCTTGCATCCATTGATTACTCTGGCTTGCACTGAGTGGCATTACTGTATGGAGAGTTTAGCCTATGTATATGTTTTTTTTTTTAAAATTCACTGAACCTTTTCTAGAGTTTTAACAATGTCTTGAGTCATTAAAAATTAGCAAAATGTTTTTCATGGTTAAAAAAAAAAAATCAAATTTAGGTTGATAAATTATTGAATTATTGGAAATATCTTTGAACAGGCAAAACTCTCCATACAGCATGTGCTAACCAGAGTAATCAATGGATTCCAGAAGGCTTGTGCATAAAATCCCCATCTAGTGCCTATCTCCAGACTAGTTTCTGGCTTGTGGCCTTTGTCAGTGAGGAACCTTGGATCTGAGAGCACTGCATATAGATCTTAGGATCTAATGCAACCCTCCAGCAGCCACCTTTTATCTCTACTTAATTACAAAACTATGAGAATGAAATTAAAAACACAATAATATTTCCAATCTAATTTCAATAGCTTATATTGTCATATGGGTGTGAACTCAGTGCAGCACCCATACATTTTGGTGGCTTTGGCTCTTTAACAATTATAGCCACCACTATTCTATTAGAGATAATGATCATGTGATATTTAGTGGTTTAAATATCTTTGATAGGTATAAAAACAGTATTCAGATATTTATCAACTTAATTAAAATGTTATAGTTATTAGTTGTTTTCTTTTATTTATCTAAGGCCATTAAAACAATTAAAATCCATAAATTAAGTAATTAATTTTATGCAATAATGATGCCATCCATATTAAATTTCTTCATGATTAAAAATGTTTATAAACCTTTACAGACATTTTCCATATTATAATGTAAGGATGTGATAATAGGTTGGTCTATTTCCATTATCTATCATTAAATGCTGAAGATATAGAAAATTTTAAACTTCATTTAAACTTTTCAAATACAAACAACTTGCTAGTAATAACTCACAAATAGACAACACAGGTTAGTGTTTACCCAAAATTTCTACTATTTGGTGCCTTTGATAGAATAGCTCAGTTGGTTGGAGTATTGTCTTAAAGTTCGTTATTCTACAATCTAAAGGTGTAAGTTTGCCTCCTATGCTAATCTTGTCACTGATCAGCCAGTAACACCTGAAAAAGAGTGGAGAATTATGGGATCTAGACAATATGATGTGAGGTATTGTTTGAGAAGGGAACAGATCTCTGTCCAGAGGATCTCCTGATAAAATACATCAAGAAAGCCAGACAAATTGATAAAAGAACTTGTTCTGACCAACTGGCAGAACAAACATGGAGTCAATTGAAGATGTAGCAGAAATACATAACTTAATTCAGATTCCTTGGTACCAGCTTATATTATAACTGATAATGAACTTTCCATCCCTGCCTCAAAACTTTAATCTGTTCAATTTACCTTCAGTGGCAATGATATTGCCTGGGGTTTCTATTATGTAACACATGAAAACCTCAATATATAATACATGCAACCATCAGAAGACACCCTCTTTTGTATTTTTAATTTTGTACAATATGCTATAAATAAAGTTTCCTTTTGAAATGTGAAACGTTGTGTAATTACTAATCTGAATCGCTTATTTGGGTGTTATTAGTAATAAATTGTTTGTATTTAAAAAGTTTAAATAAAGTTTAATTTTTTTATATATTTTACATTTAATGATAGATGATGGAAATAGTCCACCATATTATCACATCTAATATACCATCGTCACAAACTTTCAGGTAAATAATAATTTAAGCATTTTAGCATACCCAAAGACGAGAAATTTGAACTTGCCATACTAATTAATAATTTATATTAAAATTTCTGTACGGGAAAATCAAATTCATTGAGTAGTTTTTCCAGGATTTTTATTATAGACATGTTTTGCTTATTTATTTGTTTTTGTTTTTTTTATTTCGGCTGACTTCAATAATTGTAATAAAAAAAGGAGATACGCTTTGTTTTTTTCTATTATTTAAAAAAATATCCGTTATTTTTTTTAGGAAAAAAAAACTTGCCGGAAAAGAAGTACAATATTTCCAAATAATAATAATAATAAATTAGTTTAATACCTTTAAATAACGTCAACTTTATGATTTATTTATATAATTAATTAAAATTTTGATAGAATAATAAACTCAAAAAAAAAACAACTTTATAAATGTGTGTGTCCATAGGACCTACGGAAGAGTAAACTGCATCTTTATGCAAGCTAAATTTCAGCACTCCTAGTCTCATGAATAGAGCTGGCTCGAGAACAATGCAATGGCATAAGACCCACGCATTTATCAAGACCCTAGGCCTGCATAATCTGTCTTTTGCACATGCTAAATGAAGTTATGATTCCTTTTTTTTGCCCAAAACTCTATTACTACTTTTGTGTTTTTAACCCAATAAACATCACATGATCACCATTTCTTATGCTTGCTCTTAACTGTTATAAAACCAGGCAAAACTCTCTATATGTATTGCCACTCAGTGCAAGCCAAAGTAATCAATGGATGCCAGAAGGCTTGTGCATAAAATCCCCATCTAGTGCCTATTCATCCAATATTCCCAGACTAGTTTCTGGCTTGTGGCCTTTGTCAGTGAGGAGCCTTGGATCTGAGAGCACTGCACCAAAATGTATAGGTACTGAACTGAGTTCAGACCTATATGATTATATAAGCTGATGAGCTTGGATTGAAAATATTAAAGTGTTTTCAATTTAAGTCTCATAATTTTGTAGTTAAGTAGAGATAAAAGGTGGCTGCTAGAGCGTTGCATTAGATCATAAGATCTAGGTGCAGTGCTCTCAGATCCAAGGCTCCTCACTGATGAAGGCCACAAGCCAGAAACAAGTCTGGGGGTATTGGATGAGTAGGCACTAGATGGGAATTTTATGCACAAGCCTTCTGGCATCCATTGATTACTCTGGCCTGCACTAAGTGGCACTACTGTATGGAGAGTTTTGCCTGTTTTTTATGTTTTTGTATTCAGTAACAAAAGATTCAATTTAATTCTAATTCTTCTCTCTCTCTCTCTCTTTCTCTCTCTCTCTCTCTTAGTAATTCTGCAGGATGCTTTCCAATAGAAGGTGAGGATGTTTAATGTTTGTAAAACCAAGATATGTACAAAGTTTCATGTTTATCAGTATTATTAATGTGGTTAACCATCATTTTTTTTAATTACTGGACAGCCTTTTTATTTAATCCTTTTCTTCAAGATGGTAAAGTAATATTAGATTATATGATTTATTTCCATTCATGTAGTGCCTCTTCAAATTCCTTTTAACAAAAGCAGTTCCATTGTCTGAAACTAACCCTTCTGGAATTCTATGATAAGATTTCATATAATCAGAAATCAAACTAGAATGTTACCAATATTATATATCCTTCATATGTATCAACATGGTTTACATGTCTTTTTTGCCATGACCTCACAGTCTCAGGCTTTTAGTGTACTCATTTAAAACCAAAATGCTGCTTTGTTGGCATGATCAGCCTTTTTATGTGGTTTTCAATATCTGTATTCTATTTCAACCTCAAATAAAATATCTAATTAGAACTGTATATCAATATCTTTCATGGATTAATTTACTATATTATCTCTTTTCTATATGGTATTCTATCACTCACCAATATGCAATTTTTTAATGTTGATAATTTTTCCCGGACATTCCAAAACAATAATGCAATATGCTAGGGCATTTATCAGGCCAGCCTCTCCTTATTGACTGGATTAATTAGTTGTGATTCTCACATCTTTTTATCCATTCTGCCACAACTCTACTGTTTGGAATTTCTCTTAATAGTATCAATCAAATTGATATCAAAGATTCTATTATTCAGTTCATCTTTATTTGGGATATGTGACAGTGTGTCAGCATGCATTATTCATTGTCTTTTCATGCAACCTAAGGCTTAATCATAGGCTGGTGGAATGTTTTACTTCCATATCATCTAACACTGAGATGATTAGATATTGGTTTTACTTTTAAAACTATATAGCCAGTAGTGGTCCATGATCAAATTTAATTGGTTTTTCTTTTAAAATTATATAATCACTTGTGGTCCATGATGAGATTTAATTGTTTTTTATATATGTATTTGTAAAATTTCTTCACACCAAATGTCTTAGTGAGTTCCTTATTATCTAGATAATGACTGATCTTATATATATAATACCTATATTCTTTTTTGTCTGATTGGAGTACATGAATGTTTTTCTATAAGGCTATCATGTGTCAAATTCACAACCTGTCACATGTCAAATTCACAACCATTCTCTCATTAATAAACTATAAGAGTTGCCCATAACTTTCACATATCAAATATATATATATATATATATGAAATATATATATATATATATATATATATATATATATATATATATATATATAATACTTTAAATTTTAATTTAGCTCTACTAATATTTTGCTGGGTACATTTCTGAACTAAATAAATAGGTTGGGTTGTTCCAAACACTTTTTTTCAAATCTGAATTTTTTACACATTATTTATATATATTATTAAAATCTTTTATTTAATTTACACTAAATCTTAAGAAAATTTGTTAAAGCAACTAATCCAAAAATACTATTACAAAAACAATGGCCTTATTAAAAAAAACTATTAAGTCTGATCGTAACGCTGTCATTCCATCATTAATAACTATAATTTATTTACAAGCAGTTGTCCATAATTATAAAAATATTTTGTTTAATTTATGTTAAATTTAAATAAAAAATTGTTAAAATAAAGATGGTCTTTCCAAGGTCAGGTGCATCAGGTATATAAAGATACACTTATTTAAGTCTCTTCTGTTGTCTATAATAGAAAATGGCACAGTGAATGGAAGACAGATCAATTTTCACATATAAACAAACTACAATCAATACATAGTAAATTTTTAATTATAATTAATGCAAAAGACATTGATATAAATTTTTTTCATTGAAGAATAATTTAGGATATTAAGCCTTTTCCTCAAATGGTATACAGAAAAATGTCTTTGCATAACTGCACTTCAAAGATACCAATATGTGTATCCCATATATATGTAAGAAACAATAATATTTTTCACATTGACAAGTATAAATATGAAACTCAACACATATAGAAATGCACTTTATATTTTAAATAATTAAAATTTATTTAATTTTTAATATAATTAATGTTCAGTTATTTTAAGCTGGTATTTACTACTGTTTATTTACGAATATTTTACATAATTATAATTATGTTTCCATACTCTACCATTAAACTTGGTTGGAGTGCTTTTGATAGAAATAACTTGATAATAAAAGGAAATATTCCTGTTTGAAAAGGAAGGTTTTTAATAAATGGGTTTTACCAGTTCTTACTTATGAATCTGAGACTTGGACCCTTAATAGAAGACCAATACAGAGACTTCAGACCATTCAAAAAAGTATGGAGAGATGCATGTTGGGAGTAACAAAAAGAGATTGAAAACACAATATATGTGTAAGAGAACAAACAAGTGTTACTGACTTCACTGAAAAAATTAAAAGACTAAAGTAGAGTTGGGATGGACATATTGCTAGAAGAGATGATAATATATGGTTAGTTGAAATTGTAAACCGGATTCAAAGAGATTGTAAAAGACCCAGAAAGAGACCACATGTGAGATGGGTGGATGAAATAAGAAAGTGTGCAGGAGTGATGTGGAGAAGAGAAGCTAAAAATTGGAGAAGATGGATTGAACTTGGAGAGACCTTCATTCTGCAGTGGATTGATAATGGTTGATGATGATGATGGCTCTACCTTTCTAGATATTAATGTAAAATAATACCCATGCAGAGTTTGAATATAAAATTTTTAATATTATTGTACAGAATTGAATATAAAATTTTTAATAATATTATTGTACTGAGTATATATACATTTGACTTACTGATTATGAATATGATGTGAAAACATTGAAAGTATACTCGGTAAAATAGTATTGTTACAAATTTTTTACTCAAGCTCTGTATGAGTATTACTTTATATCACAAAATTATAAATAATTTTAACAATTATTTATAAACACATGCACATACATCTTTATTTTTTTTAATGTAAATAGACAAATTATAACAGTATGCATTACATTTAAATTATAAAATTAATTACAAAATAAGTTTTCAGAAATACTACCAAATTCACCATTTCCTTTATTTTCTATAATATCTTATATATATGTGCAATTTATCCACTACTTTGAACACTTAGAAAAAACTTTTTATTTATCTATATTCATGCACAATCTTATGTTTTGATTGTCCTGCAGTCTTCTTCAGAACTATGATATTATATTATCATATTATATAGTTATGTATTTTATTTGATAATGTTCATTTTATCATAACTCTGAAGAAGACTGCAGGACAGTCGAAATGTAAGATTGTGCATGAATATAGGTCAATAAAAGGTTTTTGCTAAAAAGTGTTCATTGTAGAAGATAAATTGTATTAATAGAAGTATACATTTTCTTTAACCAAAGCCATCATATGTAATTTACACAAGCTAACCCTATATCTGATCTGTACTCAAAATGTATTATGATAATATTCAAAGATAGGAATAAGCTTGTATCAGGAACATTTTAAATATGCTAAAAATAACATTTTATGAAGTTAAAAATGATCTAAATGTATATTAAAGTGGAAGAATAACAGGGAATTGCAAACAAAAATATATAACTACCCCCCTCCCCCAAGAAGAAATAAAATAAAAAAGAAAATCAGTGATATGGAAATATTTTAATCATATGTGTTATAAAAAAATTAATTGGCTTTATTAAATATAAACCTTAAGCATGTTTGTGTATTTTGTAAAATAAAAAATAAAATCTTTTTATATTTATTGAAGAACATAAGGTTGTTAAACAAAAAAATGTTCTACATGCCATGTATTAATTTAAAAAGGTAAATTAAAGAAATATAAATTTTCACCTGTATAATACAATATTTTTGGCATATGTGTTAAAAAAAAATTGTCAAATCACATATAATATTTGATAATAAAAAGTACAACTAGCTACGAAAAACTTGAAAATGAACGGAATAAATATTTTAACAGATACCCAAAATATTTCCCTAAAAAAATTATTGAAAGAAATTGGGTTGAGTATTGGTCACTTTTTACGTAAGATATAGAAATAAAATTGTATAAAATGAAACAGTACTATAAACATTAGAGATGACATTGAGTGATGAATGATGAATAAAAAGTAAAAAAATAAAATGGTCACCATTTTATATGCTTTCACATGCTGTTAAGAAGAATACCAAACTCTCCATACAGTAATGCCATCAAGTGTAAGCCTTATAGTGTTATAGTAAACAAAATATATAAAAAG
Organism: Epiperipatus broadwayi; assembly: GCA_028023455.1. Classification (NCBI taxonomy): domain Eukaryota; kingdom Metazoa; phylum Onychophora; class Udeonychophora; order Euonychophora; family Peripatidae; genus Epiperipatus; species Epiperipatus broadwayi. The sequence goes on from JAQFVV010012930.1 coordinate 200,158, forward strand.
TGGAGGTTGGAGGGTTGTATTGGATCCTAAGATCTAGGTGCAGTGCTTTCAAATCCAAGATTTCTCACTGATAAAAACCACAAGCTAGAAACTGGTCTGGGGATAGTTTGTATTTTTATATTGGAGTATTTCCATCATCTAATATGTGTATTGAATGTCTTTAGAAAAATTTAACTTTATTTAAATACTCCAAATACATTCAACTGCTAATAATAGCACATCAAATCGGTTAGTATATGCACAATGTTTCAAGAGATATTATTCTCCCCTCTTCTTCAGGTGTTACTGGCCTGACCGAGTATTAATGGATTCAAACCTGGAGCATATTAGATGATGAAAATAGTCCAATATAAAAATACAATTAGAACACTATCATCACAAGTCTCTAGGCAAACACTAGTCTGGGGATGATGGATGAGGTGGTGCTGGATAAGGATTTTATGTTCACACTTTCCTGCATCCATTGATTATGAAGGCTTGCACTTTGCAGCACTACTGTATTGAGAATTTGGTACTCTTAAAAAATATGATAATATACAAGTCAAAATTTATATGTATATAATTATATAATGATAAAATAGTAAATTCTTATGTTAATTATTATTTACATAGAAATAAAAAATGTTAGGAAATTTATGTCGTTAGTGTAATTGTTCTTAAAATGAAAATAGAATTCTACATCCTTAATATATAGTTGACTCTTGACAACAAGTTTTTGTTATGGTATAACACAATTTGTTTCTGACATAAAATGTCTTCCAGTACAGAAAGTATCTAATTTGATACTGGAGTTTCAGTTTACCTTTTTTGATACTCCAATCTTAATTATTGCAGTGACAATAAGACTATTATCATTAGAAATATTCAAACAATTTCTTGGTTCTGAAATTTTCTCATACTTTCATAGTTTATTTCTATTTTTGATTTTGAATGTACTGTGAATGCTCTGTATATAATCTGATCATCATCATCATCATCAACAATTATCAGTCCACTGCAGGATGAAGGTCTCTCCAAGTTTAATTCATCACCTCTGATCTTTAGCTTCTCTTTTCCACATCATCCCTGCACACCTTCTTATTTCATCCATCAATCTCATATGTGGTCTCTTTCTGGGTCTTTTACAATCTCTTGAAATCCGGTTTAAGATTTCAATTGTCCATCTATTATCATCTCTTCTAGCAATATGTCCAGCCCAACTCCACTTCAGTCTTTTAATTTTTTCAATGAGGTTGGTAACACCTGTTTTTCTCTTAGCCATATATTGTGCTTTTGATCTCTTCTTGTTACTCCCAACATGCATTGCTCCATACTTCTTTGAGTAGTCTGAAGTCTCTATATTGCTCTTCAATTAAATTTGATATGTTCATTTATATCTTTCATTACCTGTGTTTTTCATTTTTAGACAAACAGTCAAATAAACAATTATAATTACATAATTAAAAACCACCAATGTAGTTTTTTTCAATAGAAATACTCAACCATTTATAAATATTTTTAGTATATTAGGCATATTCTCACATATCCCTTCACTTAAGTCAAAAAGATAAATAATCCATTTGAATACCTTCAACTTTAAATGACTATATAAATTAAACAGCTTGTATGAGGGATATTTTACATCTATGTGTAATACTTGCATCTATAAATATATAAATTCAACATTCCTTTTCTTTTTAAAACTTGTTTTATTCCAAACTATAATTTTCTTTCTCTTCCATACAACATTTCAACTACATTCTGTAGTCATTATCAAGTTTCCTTAAAAAAATAAAAATAAAATAAATAAAAATAAAAAACAAAAATAATAACACAAATAAATAAAATATTAATACATTCCAAATATATAATATTCAAATAAAAACATATTATTATTATTATCTATAAATACAATTATTTACCTCCTTCCCTATCTTTAATTATTTCTTTTAAAATATCTTTATAATTTAATACTCTTCTTATATAAATTTATTATGTATTCTCTAAATCTTTACCCATTAACATTCTTTTTATACCCCTCCCCCATTTTTTATTTTTATATATTATTCCTATATTATCTTATTTTTTATCTTTATTTATTAACATTCTATTTAATGCTGGTTTATACTGATATATATACTTCCTCTTTTTTTATTCTCTCTTTAAAATTTTTAACGCATTCCAATGGCCTTATATCAAAATTTTTATGCTTAAATTCCTTTTTATGAATATATATAGCAGATTTTTTATATTGAATTTATGGATTGTGATAAAAGTAATGTAAATATGACTTATATAGTGTAACGATCTGGAGAAGGTCACTTAACGTAAACTGCACTACAGGGCGCCATCTAGGCATTTGAACCTAGAAAAATTTATAAAGTAGGCAGATACGTAAGTAAAAAAAAAATTTTTTTTTTTTTTTTTTAAATTTTGATTCCGGTCGTTAGCCCATGTCACTAGCTCAGTGGAATAGCAGAGATTTAATAATATAATATAAGAGTATATATAAAAAAAGAATAAAATAAGCCACTGCCAATAATTAGCATACAAACATTTATTTATGCACATATATATAAGATTTAAAATTATTTTAGTATTAGTTTTACATTTTAACATTTAACATTATTTTTAACTTTACCTTAGATTTTAATTTACATTTTAATTTCTATTATATTATAAGTTTACATTTTTAATTAAGTTCGCACAGATGGGATTATAAAAGCTTGTTTTAATATGTTGCATATAGATCGGTTACATAGATTACACGGTTAAAAACATTTCAAAGTAAACATAAACAATCAAAATATAAAATCATTGATACTGACAATTGCAAAGGGAAATTTATAAGTAACCCAATAGTATTCACCATAAGATACTTGCATTGTCACCAATGACTTAAAAGACATCCGAATAAATACATTTTAGATACTCACGGTAAGGTATCATTATTTATCGAATGTCTATATATTTTGATCAAATATGAAAACCCAAAACATACTTAACCGATGACCAATCCATGCAAGCGTCTATAAACAACTTAAATTTAATGCCTTTTTATTTAGGGTCGAGTATGAATAGACTACATAAATTTGCATTTGAAAATAAAACATTCTATCCCCATTTAACCTTAGGCTAAAGGTTCGCAGCCAAAACTGGCATCAATTTATCTGATATATCGATGCACTCAATGTAATATGAAATACGGCAGCACCAAAAAGTTAAGAGAAGAAATTGCCTCTCGTCAAATAAGAATATGACATCTATCTGACAAGAAGAGCAATAAAAAAAAAACTCCATAGAAAGGAAAGGCGTTCTCCATCTTATAATTCCTTCCATAGGCAAATGGGTGAGTGCAGCATATGAAACGATTCTGCCTATAGCGAATCTGATATTACATCTACTAATCACACCAATATATCCAATCCATTGACCCAATTTAACAACAACACAAATAACCTAACATTACCCTCCCCTAATATAACTTTACAAATCTATACAGCCATTCATGCCCGACTTAAGTTTAACATTGATATATTTTAAGTTGTCGGAAAACAGAAATCATAAATAAACTTAAACAAAATTAAATAAATGGAAATGATTTTAAACAAATAAATAAAAAATACATCAAATAACATTTTAACTACTTTAGTCAGATAGGAAACTAATGCAATTATTTTAAATACGAAAAGTTTTTAATTTAATGTTCATTAATTGTAAAGTTCTTACGGTTTTAAACAGTTCATCTTTATCTGTTGTTAGTAAGTTTGAATGGGAATTCTCACACCGTCCTGAAGATATTGGTATACATTTAGCCGTTGTTTTATTTATTCATTTGGAGGTTTTTTAATTTAGTTGGTCCTCAATGTAGAAAATGATGTTTCACTCCCTTTTCTTTAACAGCTGAAGAAATTGAAAGGGCCTCTTTCAATCCCTTCACCTCCAACTCCGTACTAATACATATAGTTCACATCGTAATAATCATTAATCACTAATTAATAATTTCCAAATTTTCCTTTTATACGTATTCGAAGGATTGACTTGGCATTATGTCATCGATGTGATGATCCTTTCGCTGAGGTCCGATTTCCCGATGGACTTCTTTCATTGGCTAAAAGTTTCTATTGTTTTCCTATCTGACCGATGTTTTTACATTTAAATGCCCAAGGCTGGTTTACATTTGACTAATTAAATTTATCATTTCCATTTCTGATTAATTAACCTGTTTTCCAAATCAAAGATATATTTAAAGATAAATTTAAAGATATAATTTTATCTCCAAATCTTTTTAAAATTTAGTTTTAAAATACTTTTTCTTTAATAAAGTTTTATTTTAATAATTTTTCATTATCTGTGCGATTTAATATATACGAGTTTAAGATGATATTTAATTTCAATTTTTAATTCTTAAAGAAAATTTTTAAATGCGAACTTTTTAATTTACTTTCATGTTTAATAAATAATAAAAAAAAACACCAATGTAACGAACGTCTGTGCTCGTTACAATAGGAACAAGTAAGAATAAATTAAAAACTAGATTAAGGCAGCATTTATATGATAAAAAATCTGCTATATATATTCATAAAAAGGAATTTAAGCATGAAAATTTTGATATAAGGCCATTGGAATGCGTTACAAATTTTAAAGAGAGAATAAAAAAAGAGGAAGTATATATAGATCAGTATAAACCAGTATTAAATAGAATGTTAATAAATAAAGAGAAAAAATAAGATAATATAGGAATAATATATAAAAAAAAAAATGGGGGAGGGGTACAAAAAGAATGTTAATGGGTAAAGATTTAGAGAATAGATAATAAATTTATATAAGAAGAGTATTAATTTATAAAGGTATTTTAAAAGAAATAATTAAAGATAGGAAAGGAGGTAAATAATTGTATTTGTAGATTATAATAATATTATGGTTTTATTTGAATATTATATATTTGGAATGTATTAATATTTTATTTATTTGTGTTATTATTTTTGTTTTTTATTTTTATTTATTTTATTATTATTTTTTTAAGGAAACTTGATAATGACTACAGAATGTAGTTGAAACGTTGTATGTAAGAGAAAGAAAATTATAGTTTGGAATAAAACAAGTTTTAAAAAGAAAAAGAATGTTGAATTTATATATTTATTATCATGGAACTATAATTTAAACAGAAAAAGAAGTGAAAAGTTGTGTATATAATTATACTTGCATCTATCTAACTAACCAGTTTATAATCAATTGTTTTTATGATAAAGTTTAATTATTATATTATTAACATAGAGTTTATTTGGAACATTATACATCTATTATATTTGTATCAAACCAACCAATATATAATCAATCCCATTTTATCATAAAGTTTCAAGCTTCAGATATTATATGAATCCTTGTTATCATTATCATTCTAAATCAAAAAAAGCATTCCTTCTATAGTAATCTATCATATTGAAACAATTTCCACCTTAATCAGTGTATGTTTACATTTTTAAAATTTTAATTTAGCTGAATTCAAACCTTTATCCTTATCAAACCAATTTTTCTACAGTTATTCTTTCTTTCCGAGGGTGAATTTTTACAGTGACGCATGTATTACTAACGGCCCTTCCCATACGAAGTTTTCCCGAAAACAAATAGAGTCATTCACCTCTTATGTGAAGTTTTCCCGAACTTTGGGTCATTCAAAGGGGTAAGTAAAGCAACCAACAGCAGAACACATACACATCAGGTAATGAAATCAAACTCTCCCAGCTTTAACTTAACTTTTAATTAGACCTCTACGTTTATGGACAATGAATATATTTTTTGTTTGTTCATTGCCAAACCCCAATCTCATTATTCAACAAGAATCGTAGGGTCTATTAAATATTTATTTGATTCAGCCTTTTATCTAGTTGCCCATATTAATGCTCAGGGGTGGTAGTGCCATGCACCGGAGAAGAAACAAAAGGGGAACGAAGTTTCAATTCAATTCTTTCTAAGAATCTTTCTATTCTCTTTTATTCCCATTAAAGTTTAAACTAAACCTTTTACAATCCTCATATACCTTTCTATCTAATCTGTCTTGCTATAAATTATCGTTAAATTCACACCAGCATGCACGTGTATACGATTTTGGAACCCATAAATTCTATAACGTGTATCACCCTAAATCAATAATTTAGCTATAGATCTACTATTACTTATTAAAAAAAAACACAATCAATAAATGGCACACATATACATACACATATACATATAATAAATATTTTTAATGAATTATTATTAAGAAGACAATAAAAAAAAGATTTAATAATACAGGTATATTACGAAATATTCTTGCAATTAGGTTGGATTAACTTTAAACATTTAAAATGACATAATAAGTGTATATTTACCGGTATAGTATAATCTAAATAACTGGCATATGTGTTTCCGAGTGCACTCGCAAAACAATTCCGGGGATCCTACTTAGGCAAATATGGTGTCCATCGCTTCCACTTAATATTTCATTCCTTTAGTCCCTCTAAAGTGGCGTATTCAATCTTCTGTTCCTTATTCTTTCAGCTTAATTCCGGAATGGCATACAATCTACACTGGATTCAAATAGCTTTAGTTATGTAGGGCAGTTGGAGATGTTGATTGTAGAATATATTAGTGTGGCATATTAAAATTGCTGGTGTCCGAACACCTACCAGGCACGATGGTGATTTTACCCCATGCGATCCATGAGGTCACTAATATATGTAGTTCAGTTCGCACAATTTACTTCTCCAACTTTCTTCTTTTCAGCTAATGTAACAGCTTTTCCTAATAAATTTTCTTCAATAAAAATTTAGAATATCTGCACTTCTTACACGTCAGACTAGCAGAGCTCAACTGTCCATTTTTTCCAAATTAATTAATCAATCTCAGTTGCCTTTCTCCTGATTGCTGATATTCCTTTGTCTCAAAAATAGATTTTCTTATAAAAATGTCAAACAAAAGGAATACTACTTAGCGATCTTGACTTTTACTTATCTCTCTTTTTCTTTTTAAATTCCTGAACTTTTAATTACAAATCCTCTTGTCAACTTTAACCACACAAAAGAGATCAAAAATAGTTCAATAACTAATGGCATTCCATGTTCATTTTTCTTAATCAAAAATTATTTCTGAGAAATCCATTTAATTAAAACAAACACATAATAAAAATATATATCCATTCAAGCAGTTGGATTTTGTTTTCTTTCTTTTTCTTTTTATTGAACAATGCGATCCATTTGGCCAATTCATTCAGGAAATTTATACTCGCAAAAGAAACTTTTCTTTTATCTGTTTTAAGGTCTTCTAAATTTTTACTTTCTTGTTCTCAACAATAATATTTACCTACATATATGTATGCTACTCATAATATATGCCCACACCCCTCGTTCCAGCAAATACACGTGCGCTTGGTATGTGCAACTTTTATAAATAATTATATAAGACTAATAATATATAAATAAAGAAAAAAAATTATCTACAAAAACTACCTTTTCATTCCTTTTGTAACAGGGTTTGAACACAGTTTCTGTTACAATATGGATGACAAAACTTGGGTTATTATATGAGGAGCTTGGAGAAATATCCAATCTTTAATGGCAGGTTCACTTAGTGGACTTCATTGATTGCCAATAGTTACTATATGCTCCAATGCTTCATCTTTATCTTTAAAAGCATCCATAGATTGTGAGATTACTACTAATGCTGTATTTTTATATTGGACTATTTCCATCATCTAATATGCATATTGAATGTCTTTAGAAAAGTTTAACTTTGTTTAAATATTCCAAATACATTCAACTGTTAATAATAGCACATCAAACAGGTTAGTACATGCATAAGATTTCAAGAGGTATTATTCTCCCCTCTTCTTCAGGTGTTGCTGGCCTGACCAGTGACAGTACTAGTATGAGATTCGAACCTGGATTCTATATTCTTGAGTAATGAATTTTAAGGTAATTCTCTAATCAAGTGAGCCATCCTGCCAAAGGCAACAGTCTATAGTAAATCATATACTTATCTATGAGGTTCCTCCTGATTTCTCCACTTTTTCATAAGAGCAAAGTTGATTAGTGGTTTTCATACATTATGTATAGTCACACTAGGTTGACTTATGAAATTTTTTGCCATTGCCATGTGAGCAGCTTCTTTAAATTTTCTTCTTTGTACCTTTTCTTCTCCAATATTTTTGTATTTTCCCAATTGAACATTGTTCATTGGCACATACATGTTCTGCTACCTTAGACACATATGTTTTCTCTCTTCTAATCATCAGTTTGTGTTGTTGCAAGCACTTTTCAATGGGATAACAGGTCTCATCAATATATGTTTTTCCACATCCACATGGTATTTTATAGATGCAGTTTTTTCTTTTCATCATTTCAAGTTTAGGTTTTGTAAATATTAGAATTCCTCATACTATAGTATGGCTCTGGAAAGCTGTTCTGATATTATACTGATTGCAGATTTTCCTTAATTTGTCTGCTATTTTTGGAAAGTATGGGTACACTACAGTACCAATAATTGTCTTTGCTCTTGATGGTTTTTTGTTGTTGTCTATTTAACATTTTCTTAGTAACAGCTGATGGATAATCATTTTTCATAAGAGTTTGTTCTTTATAGATCTTTTATTTTTCCAAATTGCTGGTTTCTGAACAAACTTCTTTTGCTCTGTTCCATAGTGATAGTATAACTTCAAGTTTTGTGTTTCTGGTATGATTGGATGTATAGGCTAGGTATTTTTCTGTATGTGTAGGTTTTCAGTAAACTGTAGTTTTGATTTTGCCATAAGGGGGTCTTGTCACAAGAACATCTAAGAATGCCAATTTTTGTTCTTGTTCTGATTCTATTGTGAATATAATTGAAGGAGATATATTGTTGATGTGTTTCCAGAAAGTTTGTAGCAGTGCTTCACCATGTGGCCATACAACAAATATATCATCCACATAGTGAATCCATACTTTAGGAGGATATGGAGTAGTTTTTATAGCTAAGGTTTCAAGTTCTTTCATGTAAATATAGCTAATCAGGGGAGATAATGGTGAGCCCATAGCCATTCCTTGATTTTGTTTGAAGAATTCTGTGTTATATTGAAAGTAGATGATGGAAATAGTCCAATATAAAAAACAACTAAAACACCATCATCACAAACCTTCAGGAAAACACTACTAATGCTATCTTAATTGATACTGGACTATGATGTTTCTAATCTAATTAAATGTTCTCCAAACTGAATGGACATGAAAAGTCCAATTAACATAGTTGAAAATTTATTGTATCTGGTTTAATCATTCTCTATGCTTTAAATTTACATATACTATGATCAATATTCTTGATCTCTCATTGCATGTTTTCGGGGATTGGATTGCAGATTTCTTATTGCACTTGAGAAACAATGAGTATTTTGATACCATAGCCATTTTTTATTTTATAGTGTATGAGAGGAATTTCATGGTTGGACGATATAATATGCAATGAATTTATTTGTTTAATTGTTATTATCCAGATAGTCATCATTGTATCAGTTTTCAGTAGGATATTGGGTGCACACTTAGAAGAGACATCATATATGATTAGGAGATATTTAAATCTTTTATAGGAAGGGATGGGTTTGTAAAACTCAAAAGCTGGTAAATCATATGATCAGTTGAAAATGATGATCTTTAATGAATCAGCATACAATTTATTTAAAGATTGTTAAGCAGATTTTTCATGTTCTCAGAATGAACACAATACTGATATAAATTCTAGGTGAGAATAACAAGTTTCACCGTATCTGTTTCAATTTTCTGTAGCCATAGTTTTCATAGAAATAATGTGTATATATATGGGCAGCCTCTTTCTCTTAAACCCCAATATCAATATTCCCAAGATATCATTTTTTCCCTATATAAGTCAACATATCAATAACCACTAAGTATTTACACTGATGATTATTGATTTGGCAGTTAATGGTAATAAAATAATTTTATTGTGCTTCTCAGCAAGTGTCTGAATACTGTCTGTTTTACAAAACAAACCAGATGCACCCAGCCTTCTAAAAGCCTATGGTTTTTTTTTAAATTAGTTGCTTTAACATTTTTTTTAAAGATTTAATAATTATACCACACTTTGAACTCTCTCATTGGTAAAGTCAGAAATATCAAAATTAAATATCACGCTTAGCACTTTGGAGGTCTTTTAACCTCATATGCATAGCTGAATAGTTAGAAATGTTATGGTGTTGTTGATGTATGCTAACATATGCAAATTAATCTTCATATGCAAAACAATTTTTAATATTCACAGATTGATCAGCTTGTCCCCTTTTTAGAAGATTTAATGTAAATTAAAGAAAACATTTGAATATTATATAAATAAATTTCTAAATTTTAATAAAACTAAATTCAAATTTACATTTTTAAATATATCTGTTATATTTTCCAATCTTAAAATGCAAATATATATTTAGTGGAACACCCTCTGAACAGAAAGTTTAATTTTTTCCCCCAATTTTCAATAGCACCATGACTAATCATAATAGTTTTTTTAGCTTTATCAATAGTTACCATTTATTAATGTCGGAATAAAAAATCACGGGTTATTTTTATATTTTTTTATTAAATATACTATTTGTAATATTTTTTTGATTGCTTTAACAATTTTTTTTAAGATTTAATGTAAATATGTTTTTTATTATATATTTTTAAGTTTGTCATTCATCTGATCTACATTAGGGCATTGACAGACCATGAAAGCTTGGAGCACCTTAATGTTGAATTATGAATCGGCATTTGTGGCTGTTTCTGCATCTAGCTGAGAATCTTTACTGTGAAATATATACTATATCTTTGTAGTTAAAAGTACTCTTACTGATTTTCCCTCAGTATTTTTTATTTAATGGGGATTTGCTTCCTTCACATAAACAGTGGTTGTGACATCATTGGACAAACATTCATTCACCAATCAGACAGCAGAAAAATATGGATTTTATATACAAGATTTCAATGACTTCATCTATTACTGGGTATATTGTGGACAGGTAAGCATTTTTTTTTATAAAAAATGCTCATTTCAACTAAGAATTTCTGTGACTACATTTTCAATTCTCACTGTATTGTGTTGCATAGCTAAACTATGACTCTTAACTCTTATAGGCCTGCATTTTTGACATTTTTCTTTGTCTCACACATCAATGTAGAATATACGATAAAATGATTATTACTTATTAGAAAATAATAAATTTGACTTCATTTGATGGATATTTTTGTTTACAACTGAAATAAATTTTAAATGTTCACAATTTGTTTCTGTAAATATTTAAAAAAATGAGATCATAGTCAAAACAAAGACTTTACACATCATCATTTCTAGAAAGATTATTTTCAGTTTTCAAAATCAACAATATATTTCTTATTATTTTTAAACATTCAAATGAATAATTATTTATTTCTCTTATATCTAACAAATTATGTATTAAAAGTTTAATTTTTTAGAATATTTATTGCAAAATTGCGATATTTTTATCCTCATAAATATAAGTAGATTGCTTATGTAGAAGCTAATCTTGTAAATTGTTTTAGACCATGTTTACATTCACTGCTAATATAACATTATATTTTTGAAAATAAAGTATTTCAAGTCAAAATAAGTTATTAATAATTTATATTTCTTGATATCTAAAAAATATAGTATAAATTATTTTTTAAAAAATTTAAAACCATAATAAATTTGCAAATAAACACATTTTTGGGCATTGGAACGATTTTCTTTAAACAATGTTAATAAGCATTTATTTTTATAGTGCTAGGTTTTATAAATTGTAATACATTAAAGATCAGCCTTTTCAAGCTAAAAAGCGCATGCACAATAGCTTGAAAAGGCTGATCTTTAATGTATTACAATTTAAACAATGTTGTTAAATGCCGAACATTTTACAGCCTTGGCAACAGACAATGGCTGAACATGTCAGGGCAAGGCTTATGTCTATTGTAAGAGTGGGAATTTTGAATTTCCTGCCTTCTACCATAAATTTTTTAGCAAAAATTGAATATAATAAAATATACCATTTTACATGCATTTTAATGTATAATACTTATGAAAAAATTCATCAGGGGGGTGAATTGGTCAAAAGACAAAATTCTGTCATCCCGACATATAATTGGGTTAATTAAGTATTTGTGAATGAAAAGCTCTAGAATTTAATATTTCCTGTTTTTGGTGATCATATAGTCTAATTTAGAACTATGTTAGTAATGACATTTCCATTTGCTTTAAGATGGTTCTATTGTCCTTATTACTAATTTCCTTTCAATATAAATATGTACCTTTTTATTTGATTTTTTATACCCTTTTCTCAATCATTTTACTATACCTAATCTTTTTTTCAACTTTAATATGCATGATCATAATAAGCTTCTAAAGCCTTCATTTTTTTGCTCTATACTTTCTTGCTTATCCTTATGAGTTTGTGTTATGTCATCTATCCATGATCTCTTTTTTAGTACAACTATCTTATCAATTTTTATTCTCATATCATGGCTATTACAGCAGCTGATCCACTTTCCTTATTTTTCTAATGTTTTTTTATATTTTTCTCTAATGGGCTCAAGGCCATTTCTGGTTCTGTCTTCATTATTTCATTATATTTTCAATGCTCCATTAAAGATATACATGGATGACTATAATGTTTTGCAAATCTCTCTTGTCAAATTTAAATAGGAAGATGCTCAATTTGTAGCTTTAACTATTTATAATTTTTAAAATACATATATGAGGGTTGACAAAAATAAGTAAAGCATTTGAGATACCACTGAAGGTTTCAGATATTCTAATAGTGAAGGCTTATAACTAATCACTGAAATTGTATGTAGTATCTAAGAGGCAAAACCCTCCATACAGTAGCATCACTCAGTGCAAGCCAGAGTAATCAATGGATGCAGGAAGATTTGTGCATAATATCCCTACCTAGTGCCTATTCATCCAATATCCCCCAGACTAGTTTGTCGATTGTGGCCTTCATCAATGAAGAATTTTGGATCTGAAAGCAATGCACCCAGATCTTAAGGATCTAATGCAATCTTCCAGAAGTCACCTTTTAAGTTTTTAGTTAACTATAAAGCTTTAATAAAAACACAATAATAAGTTCAAGCTAAGCTCATTATCTTGTATAGCCATATAGATCTGAACATAGTTCAGCATCCATACTTTTTAGTGTCTTTGGTTCTCTCAGATAATGAGCTTAGCTTGAAAACATTATTGTTTTCATTTTGAATTTAGCTAAAAAAATAAAAGATGGCTGTTGGAGGATTGCAAAAGATCTTAAGATCTAGGTGCAGTGCTCTCAGATCCAAGGTTCCTCACTGATGAAAGCCACTAGCTAGAAACTGGTCTTAGAGTAGGTACTAGATAGGGATTTTATGCACAAATCTTTCTGCATCCATTGATTACTCTGACTTTCACTAGAGGTGCTACTGCATGGAGAGTTTTACCTCTATGTAAACACCTTGTGTAAGCATAAAGAATGGTGTTCATGTGATGTTTGATAATCTCTATTTGAATTAAGAATCATTATATTCTACATGTGATAAAAATATATAATCTTTGAACAGTATTTATAAGGATTTAAAATCATTTCTCATAAAGAACAGGCTCATGCTATCTGAGAAATGTAGATAGAAAATATTGATGTCCCATGAATATATAAATCTGGTGATTGGAAAGACAATGGAATTTGAATTAATAGAATATTCTTTTTTTCACACAAATATTTCACTGACTTGTTAGATTACATAAATTTAGAGATTATAATCTTGGAAACATCCATTTGATTTACAAAATATTTAGATAGTTTGTAGTTATGATGTTTTTTAATGCAGAATAATATTTAAAACAGGCAAAACTCTCCATACAGTAGTGCCACTCAGTACAAGCCAGAGTAATCAATGGATGCCAAAAGGCTTATGTATAAAATTCCTGTCTAGTGTCTACTCATCCAATATCCCCAGACTAGTTTCTAGCTTGTAGTTTTCATCCATGAGGAGCCTTGGATCTGAGAGCACTACATTTAGATTTTAGGTTCTAATGCAACCCTCCAACAACGACCTTTTGTCTCTACTTAACTACAAAACTATGAGTCTTAAATTGAAAACAAAATAATATTTTTAATCCAAGCTCATTACCTTATATAGACATCTAGGTGCAGTGCTCTCAGATCCAACGCTCCTCACTCATGAAAGCCAGAAACTAGTCTGGGGATACTGGGTGAATAGGTACTAGATAGGGATTTTACACATAAGCCTTCTGGCATCCATTGATTACTCTGGCTTGCACTGAGTGGTACTACTGTATGGAGAGTTTTGCCTGTTTCAATAACAGTTATGAGCAAGCATAAGAAATGGTGGTCATGTGATGTTTAATGGTTTAATAAAATTTAAAGTAAGATAATACAAGCTGACTTTATAAATTGCGGTAGTTCCACATCTATATTTCCCATTCATCTAAAATTTTCCAGAGATTGCTGAAAGTGAACTTGCGTAATCATGTGATACGCTTCAAGTTATCTCATCTAGATTTTAATCTTGTCACGTCATCACTTCTACTTATGTCAGAAATGAACGATTTTGCAACTTTAAAAAGTTTGTAAAACTCATAAGTGATTGTTTTGATAGACCTAAAGGTTTTATAATGTATACTGATTAGCGCAGTTATTTGTCCTGTTTTTTGGTTACAATCATTCATAATTTCTATTGATTGTCTTATTAAGGATTAATTTCTAATCATATTTGGTTGTAGAAGTTTCATTCTTTATCTTTAGTAAATGTAGCGACTGTCTTAAGATTTGATCTTGGAATATTATACATTCAGCAATTTTAAACAGCAACGTTTTTACTAATTAGGAACAAAAGTTTGGTCATTTTTAAACTGAAATCAGTCCAATTTTTTTCAAAGGCTTATAAAAACAAACATTATCTTTCTGTTAAATACTCTTTATCAACTCCTTAGAGCATATCTACGGAAAGTCTGTGTGTGTATTATTTAGATGTTTAAATATTTTACTTGGCAATTAAGTAATTCAAAGTGTTTTATTGACGTTTATTTTTTTGTTTGATAAAAGAGAAGGAAATCAGTTACCATAATATTTCTTACTTTATAGCAAGTTTTTCTTAAACACTTTTATTTTTACATTTTAATGGCAATTTTATAACAGAGAACCTTTCTTCACTTAAATTGATATTATTTTATTAAGTAGTAATATATTGTACTTAAATATCTCTAACGAGTGATTTATTTAAGAAAAATCCTTTGTAGAATATAATAAAGTGTATCTAAATCCATTTATTTTTAAAAGGTCAGCCACGTCTTATAGGATCAATTCTTTTAAGAAAATATATTACGAATATATTTTATTGGAATCCTCAATTGAAAAAATGTGTAGCATAAAGTCAATTTGATGAAAGACAAAACTGATGCTTAAAAAATTGAATATGTGTGTGTGCGCGCGCAGGCGCGTTAAATAACTACTTGAATATTTTTATTAATCATATATTTTTAAGTACACATGCACACACACATATAATATTTGCAATACAGTCATATTTCATATATCTTGAGTTTAATTGTAACTATAGGGGATTTGAACACAGACTTTCAAGCTCACTACAGCTCTCAACTCTATCTCATAGCATCGATACATATGACCACATACGCGAAAAAGATAAATGATCATCAATATACGTATTGCATGCTGAAACAGCACTCATCAATTGGTCCAGATCATCATCTCCCACACATATATGCTATCTTCATATAAACCAAGCACTGATTATATATAATGCTGTTCAGCACGACGAAATACATATATTGGTGATTATTTATCTTTTTTACACGTGTGTGTCATGTGTATGGGTGAAATAAAATAGAGTGAATAGCTGAAGGGATCTTGAAGTCTGTGTTCAAATTCTATGTAATTATATATATATAAAAGACATATTTTGCATGTTCATCCGTATTAAAAAAATTAAATATGCATATGCTTGCTAATTTATTTATTTAATTATTCGAATGTCACAAAAAAATACAAAGATAAAATACCAATCGAAAATAACATTTTTATATTTATATGCAGGAATTAGAAAAAAGTTGAAATAGCAAATAAAAAAACGATGTAATCAAAAAGGTGATCACATATTTCAAAAGGGATGAAAAACGACCAAATAAAATATCAAATTAATAAAAGGTCTAAATATGCTGCGTCTGATCTCCACAATATACATGAATCATGATAGAAATATAAATAATTTACGGCAAACTCATGATAAATCAAAACTGATGTTTTACTAGTCAGGCAAGTTAAACTTAGCTATACAGTGTTCAAAAATAATTGGAGATACTATAAAACATAGTTCTTTTACACTAACAATGATGAAAAATCATTGGATAAATATCGTTTTAAAGCTGCTTTGGAAACTTTAGTCGTCACATTCATATTTTCTTTATCTGTATTGTATATTATCTTTATCAGTAAGCAATTCATCTCGCCTCTCCCTTCTCATATTAGTTCTTTTATATACTGCAATAATTCTCAGATCACACTATTCTAATCAACTTAAGTTGTTAAAGCATATCTACTTAAACTTTCAATCTCCCTACAGCTATTCAATCCATCATATACAACCATTACACATGACTAAATCCAGTGAAAAATAAATAATTTCCAATATACATATTTTGTGCAGTACTCATCAGTTGGAGCAGATCAACATCTCCCACATGTATATATAATCAGTGCTAAGTTTATATTAAGATAGAAAATCTTTAAACTTTAATGGACATGTTTCAATCTTCTCAACTCTCCAAGTCTTCAGTCATCCATACATATTATTGAAAATCTGATGATGGAATGCTTGAAGACATTGTTGATGCCAAAATTGTTGTTTTACATATAAGGGGTCAGAATGACAAAGTCAACATGGGTATGACAATTATATTGGCATCAACAAGGGTTTTCAGTTATCCATTATTGAATTTTCAGTGATATGGATGGTTAAAGAGTTGGAGGGTAAAGAAGATTGAAGTTTGACCATTAAAATTTGAAGATTTTCTATCTTAATGTAAACTGAGCATTGATTATATATATATATTGTAACGTTTATTTATATACGTTACAAATATATTGGCATTGGGTAAAAAAAAAACTAAAAGATAAAAGTGGATTTAAAATTTTGTTGAGTAATTTTTTTTAAAAAAAAAAAAACATACAATGAGGGTTGAATTATCCTTCTTATTTTTTTTTATGTGATTAGTAATAACAGTAATTGGAGAGAACAAAAGAATTCCAAAAGCAAGAAAAAAAAGATAAGCTGAAAGTAGAAATACTCAAATTAATTAAAGATGGCCGAAAACTTGAAGAAAATAAAGACTTTATTACATAAAATTTATAAAGACTGGATAAGATTAAAAAGGCATGGTACTAGCATGCGCAGAAGTCCTGAAAACTGGATATAAAAAGAAGGGATCCAGTTGAAGGAGGGTCTTGTTCGTTTTGTTTCTCTAGTTGGTCTTGGATAACATTGATATATCCAAGATCGCTCTTCGCTGAAGGAATTCGGCATGTCGCAGTGAACCGGAGCTTCTGAAGACATCGGACCTAATGATGTACACCAGGAAAAGCCTTCGTGACTGACTGGGGAAATGGACCACAAGATCAAGCAATAACCAAAAGGCCGAGCTCATTATAACCAAAAAACTATGCATAGTTATCTACTACTGAATTCATGAAACTTACCGGTAAGAATAATTATCCTGATTGTGACAAAGTTAACTATTTAAAACTATTCGTAAAAATATACGTATAAAAGAATCTCGATAGTGACTTTAATTTTTATATATGAGAGACTCTTATTTAACCAAGAACTTTTTGTTTATTTTAACTGATATTTATATTTTCTGGATATTTCCCACCTGAATTAAATGTGTTCTCTCCAAGGTATTAATTAGCTACTTAACATGAAGTATTTTAGTTTGTCAAAATTAAAAATATTTCTAATATCAATTCTCATTTGTGCGTTATTAATAATAGTTATTAGTTTTTATTATTAAATTTATTTTTAGTGTAATAAGATTTAAACGTAAGTTACCTTTGCCAATATGTTTCAATACGCCCAGGACTAATAATCGTAAAAATCATTAATTCTCATTACGGTAGAATTACCGCCCTTAAAAAAAAAATATAATAAAAATCATTTTTTTTTTTTTTTGTTTTACAACTTGCAAGAGGTGCTGGCGACATATTTCAGTGGATTCTTAGGAATTCTGGTGCCCATAGTAAATAAAATTAAAAGTTGATTTTGTCAATAGCACAATTCGTAACAATTAATAGGCTGAAGTTGATCAGGAAAAATAGCTGTGTTTTTAGAATAGAAATACAACTTTCTTCTTTTTTGACATAGCTTGATCAACTCACGCGCAGTTTATATTAGCGTGTAAAGGCCTAGCAAAATGAAAAATGTTACAATATATATATATATGAGTGGGAGATGGTGATCTGGACCAATTGATGGGTGCTGGTTCAACACAAAATATGTATATTGGAGATCATTTATCTTTTTCACACATATGTGGTCATATATATATATATGAGAGGGAGATGGTGATCTGGACCAACTGATAGGTGCTGGTTCAACACAAAATATGTATATTGGAGATCATTTATCTTTTTCACACATATGTGGTCATATATATATATATGAGAGGGAGATGGTGATCTGGACCAACTGATAGGTGCTGGTTCAACACAAAATATGTATATTGGAGATCATTTATCTTTTTCACATATATGTAGTCATATATATATATATATGAGTGGGAGATGGTGATCTGGACCAACTGATGGGTGCTGGTTCAACACAAAATATGTATATTGGAGATCATTTATCTTTTTCACACATATGTAGTCATATATATATATATGAGTGGGAGATGGTGATCTGGACCAACTGATGGGTGCTGGTTCAACACAAAATATGTATATTGGAGATCATTTATCTTTTTCACACATATGTGGTCATATATATATATATGAGAGGGAGATGGTGATCTGGACCAACTGATAGGTGCTGGTTCAACACAAAATATGTATATTGGAGATCATTTATCTTTTTCACACATATGTGGTCATATATATATATATGAGAGGGAGATGGTGATCTGGACCAACTGATAGGTGCTGGTTCAACACAAAATATGTATATTGGAGATCATTTATTTTTTTCACACATATGTAGTCATATATATATATGAGTGGGAGATGGTGATCTGGACCAACTGATGGGTGCTGGTTCAACACAAAATATGTATATTGGAGATCATTTATTTTTTTCACACATATGTGGTCATATATATATATATGAGAGGGAGATGGTGATCTGGACCAACTGATAGGTGCTGGTTCAACACAAAATATGTATATTGGAGATCATTTATCTTTTTCACACATATGTGGTCATATATATATATATGAGAGGGAGATGGTGATCTGGACCAACTGATAGGTGCTGGTTCAACACAAAATATGTATATTGGAGATCATTTATTTTTTTCACACATATGTAGTCATATATATATATGAGTGGGAGATGGTGATCTGGACCAACTGATGGGTGCTGGTTCAACACAAAATATGTATATTGGAGATCATTTATTTTTTTCACACATATGTAGTCATATATATATATATATGAGTGGGAGATGGTGATCTGGACCAACTGATGGGTGCTGGTTCAACACAAAATATGTATATTGGAGATCATTTATCTTTTTCACACATATGTAGTCATATATATATATGAGTGGGAGATGGTGATCTGGACCAACTGATAGGTGCTGGTTCAACACAAAATATGTATATTGGAGATCATTTGTCTTTTTCACACATATGTAGTCATATATATATATTGTACCCTTTTCTATAGGTCAAGAAATAGTTATAATGGTCAATTACTAAAAAAAATTTTAAATTTGAGAATATATTTATTGATGTATTGAATATATTAAATTTACAGAGTCTGTAAAGTGCAATTTAAAGCTATAGCAAATACCTGATACGTAAAATCATTTAAAAAATTAGTTAAATAAAGAGTAAAGAATTGCTCATATGGTTGTAAAAGCTGGCCATATTAAAATAACACAGCTATCAGTAATAAAAATGTATTTAATAAGTCAATTTTAATAACTTTAAAACTTAGAATAAATTAATATTATATAGTATTTAAATTTATAAACTATATTAAATAATAAAAATTAGTGTAATGTATTTGAATAGTAAATATTATGATGTTGAGAATTGTATTTATTTCTATATTTTTTCTAAATTATTTCTTCAAAATTTTATATAAAAATTTTATATAATATAAGTGCAGTAAATTTATTAAGACAGACAAAAATAGACAAAACACCGGAAACGATTACGTAATTGTCTGGAATATTTTATACAAGCACTTGTTTCAATTAATACCAATATTTTAAAGTATTTAAATAATATTATAGTAGAAATGGATGGAATTTATTAAACATCATAATAAAAATAAGTAGTGAATAATTTTATTAAATATTGTTTTGAAAATTATTTTAAAAGTGTTTAAATTGATTTAAATATAATAATTAGTTTTAAATAATAATTAGATAGTGTTTAAGTGTTACATTATCAGTTTAAAACTTTAGAAAATTATTTATAAATCCAAGTAGGATTGACCAATAGTAATAGAGCTTGGCAGACTCCCAAAATCACGCCAATTAATTGTATAATCGAGGAGAACAAGAATTGACAGACTCGAGTGAAGAGGTAAAAATTTTGAGCTCTCTAATAATTTCTTTTCTCCAATTTATTCAATTTTTCAATATAATTCTAATAATATCATTAGAACAAATTAACTGACAATTTTAAAATCATAGAGAGAGTCTTAAAATAAATATTTTTAAAGTTTTCATAAATTATGTATCACTAACTTAATCGAACCTGCCAGTGAATTCTATAGAAGTACAGTCGGAATTTTCAGTAAAAAATATGGATAGATTCTTTAAAACCAGTTTTAAAGTTTATAACATTTCAAAATTGTTTATATTGTTCATTGATACCGCTTATATAGTGTATCCAAAGGAAACTGCTTTTACGCGTGTAATATAGATGAAAAGACATTGTGTGCAAAGTTCAGAAAGAAAATAAAATATAAAAATCATTATGATTCATCTAAGAATAAATGGACAAATATAATTCTAAAATTAAAATTATTGGAATTGCTTTCTTTAAGATGACCTGAAAAAGAAGTATACTCTAGAAAAAAAAAATAGTTAAAGATCAAAAAATAATGTACATAAAATTAAGAATGAATGAAATAAAGCTTGCTCAAGAGAAATATTTGTATAAAGAAAAATACGGAAGAGGAATATAAAAAATATTGGATCCATAAAACGCAATTGGTACCTAAAGTATTAAATATTCGTAGTCTAATTAAAAAGGAGAAAGATGCATCGACGCGCCGAGGGAATATTTGCCAGAACATTAAAAAAAAACTTCGAGGGAGAACTAAGTAAAATATATTTTAATAATCTGATGCTAAAAGCTAAAATTAAAGATCGTCTAAACAAATTTATTAAATGAACCAAGTTATTTTAAAACTTTGAGAGTCATAATGGAGAACATTCAGATAAAAGAAGAAGAGTAATATTATGGGACTAAACAAGATTTACCGTCAGAAAAATATTTAATTATGGTTTGAATTATTTTTTATTATTATTATAAGCATTAGGTTTCAGAAAACGATAGGGAAACAAAATACATTAATTTTGGTATATATAATCTTATATGAAATATGTTTGATTTTGAATGTTTTTTTAATAAAATTGTATGCGTGTAATTGTATATTTGTGATGCTCGAAGGAAGGAAAAGAAGCCTACTGCAAAGCCTAATCCGAAGATAACAATTGTTTTTTGGTAACATTTATAATTATTGATGATATAATGTATGTTTTATTTATTTAGATCAGCCGAAAATTGAATGAATGTAGTACAAAAGTTTTATTATTATTATTATTATTGTAAAACGCATTTAAAACAACACATTGAAATATTTGAGATGTGATTAGATTTTGAAAATATGCATACGATAGTCATTTTATTTGTTGATAAATAATAATTTAATATAATCGATGATTATATTACATTTTCTATTGATTTTTCCTATTGGGATGTTTGAATATTGTTTTAACAAAAATGTAGGTAATGAACATACAGTGTTATAAAGCAAGATAAATTATTCTTAAGGAATAGAGAAATGATTTTCATATTCGCGAATCTTGTTTGTTGTTTTTTTAAAAGTTGTTTGTATTTATCGATGTTTGATATAGTGAAAATCTAGAGAGATAATTTGGGTAGTGACTTGGAAGTACAGGGGTGATTTGAAAACCAAGATGATGTATGAAAATCTAGGATGATACAGGGAATGGAAATAAGTAGTTTTGTGAGAGAATCAGCATAGTTAACATAGCCCTATGGCTGATCCACATTTCGTTTTATAGGTGATAATCAGTGTAGTTAACATAGCCCTACAACTGATACACATGTTGTCTTGGACAGTGTTATTTTATATTTCGTGTGAGTTGCCTTGATGTTTGGTAAAGCTGAATAAATAGCTGCCACATCACTTTCTTATCTTAAGGGTTAATAGACAATAAATGTCGAACCTGTTCACACTGTTCCATGTATTCTTGAAGTACATTGAAAACAAGTTATCCATCTTTCTTCCCAATATCCTATACATCTTTCGCTATCTTAATCTGTATTTCGTGCTACTACATCGTATATGATAAGTTTATTTAAAGGAAAACAATAGATATTTTAGAACGTATGTTAGGATTTTACTTGGAATAAGAATAGTTAAGAGTTAACTAATAATAGATTATAACCATTGAAAGAAAGATACAGATATCCTAAATAATGGAAGGAGTTATAGAAATATTTTATTCTAATTTTTAAGAAATAAACTATAATTTTTGTAAAAGTATATCAAATGAGAATATACAACTATTAAACATAGTTTCACGCTCTTTTTAGTATTAATTATAATTTAAAAATATAAATATTGCATATTTAAAAATACTATAACACTCGATAATTATTATCATATATTTGAAATTGTAATAAGGTGATATTTGAACACATTATAATATTATACAGGAGTATGGCTTATGCAAGAACGCATTATCATTTATATGAGCATGGGAGAACAAACATTAAAGTTAATCATAATATTTAATAATATGCTGTGTAATTAGTTTAAAGTAACAAGAAATGTAAATTTTTTTTTTAACCATATTGATTATAAATTGTGATGTTTATAAAATATTTATCCACAAAATAATTATAATACAGTAAATTTTGTATAATTAAAAGGTAAAGAATGTTGTTACCCATAACGAGTTAAAGATAAAAGCTGTGATAAACCTAAAGTAAATAAATAAATAACTTCTTAATGTACAATGAGTTAACTAAAGATAACGAAAGATAAATTTGTAGAATTTAGCATTTGTCATGTGAGCAAAAGGAGGATATCCGTTGTAAATAGAATGTAAATAGATTTGTTTTATTTTACCTAAATTTATTTGATGTTAATAAACTTTGTTAAATTTGTTTTATTAAAACTTGTGTCTGACTTTTATTTTCTCTACATCATGGTACAAATTCACAGAATGTTTTCACAACCACTGAAGTACATTTTGCACAAAAGATAACTAAAAATATGTTTAATCTTAATTATTATTGATGTTCTTATAATTAAGTAATTATAAAATTGCATTAAGTTATTGGTCATAAATCCACTATCCTAATATTTTGATAAATTATATGCTATTAATTGCCACTTACTTTATTTATCAGATTATCTAAACACTACCACTTCTTAGTTTACTTTATTGTTTAAAGACAAAAGATGATATTGATATTGATTGATTTATTATGGTAATAAATTTGCAATAAAAGAAATTTATACCAATTTGATTAAGTAAGAAAGATTGTAATCATTATTGTTATTAATTGCAGTGTAGTAGATATGGCATAAAATCCCTTACCATATGTGCTACTGCATTTTGTTGAAGTATAAATAAAGATTAAGAACCTGAGATTATAATTTATTGAGCTAGATGATGATTATTATTATTAAAGATAACAGAATTAATATTATAGTTATTAAATGAGTCTTAGTAAGTAGACGTTGCGAAAGTCATAAGAATACTATGTAGTTATTATTTGAAATAATAGTATAAAGGGGGGATAGTGTTCTTATGCCATTGAGGTGGTATCCTGTGGGATATTGGCTCAATGTGATCTACCTTGCCAACTCGTATTTCCACTTCTCGTCTCATGAATACATTAAATCTTTATGTTAATTTACTTTAAAACAGAACCTAAGTTAATTTTAAGAAATTTGAGCTACTAAAACATTTTTTAATTTAATATTTAATTATTAGAGCTAAAACCCGGTGATGTTAAATATAGTAATTTATTTATTTGTAAGTAGAGGTACGAGGTCGACGGCGGGCATGGTTAGAATATATATATATGAGTGGGAGATGGTGATCTGGAACAACTGATGGGTGCTGGTTAAACACAAAATATGTATATTGGAGATCATTTATCTTTTCACACATATGTAGTCATATATATATATATATATATGAGTGGGAGATGGTGATCTGGACCAACTGATGGGTGCTGGTTAAACACAAAAATGTATATTGGAGATTATTTATCTTTTTCACACATATGTAGTCATATATATATATATATGAGTGGGAGATGGTGATCTGGACCAACTGATGGGTGCTGGTTCAACACAAAATATGTATATTGGAGATCATTTATCTTTTTCACACATATGTAGTCATATATATATATATATATATATATATATAAGTGGGAGATGGTGATCTGGACCAACTGATGGGTGCTGGTTCAACACAAAATATGTATATTGGAGATCATTTATCTTTTTCACACATATGTAGTCATGTTTAATGGTTATGAAAGATGGAGTGAATAGCTGAAGGGATCTTGAAATTCTATGTTCAAATCCCCTCTAATTACAACTATAGTTCTGTATGTTCAATATAATTGTATTTAATATTAAAGCATATCTAAGAATATTTGAGTCCACTGATAAATCCATTATTAATTAATTAATTGGTGCACTTTTTCCAAACAAAGAATTTTTGTAATAAAACATAAGCTGGAATTGAAACTGTGAACTTACACATTTTCTGTTATTTAATTCATTATATGCATATAAGCATTTTATAGCTTAATAAATATACATCCCCAAATTTATTATATGTAAACTGAATCTTTGCTATATATAAGTTGTCTATATAGAAATAAATATTTTCATCAACATATAGACATAATATTTCATATTATTTTTCCAGCAGTATATCCATGCAATAGTTTAATTTTTCCCCATCTTCCCATTCTCATATTCCATGTAACTGTAATTATCATATTGCAACGAATATATGTGATAATTAATAGAGTACTATATAATATATATAACTAATCAAGTTCCACATGTTTATATGCACTCTGCTTAGTTAAAAAGTGCCTATATTTTTTTACAGTTATTCTTTAAGTGTGTCTGAGTTCATATATTCCATATCTCTCTGTAAATTATCACATACATTCATGACCTGAATGGTTTAATAGTAGTAGTAGATCCACTAAACATCACATGATCATCATCTCATGCTAGCACATAACTGTTAGTAAACAGGCAAAAACTCTCCATATTGTAGTGCCACCTTGTACTAACCAGAGTAATCAATGGATGCCAGAAGGCTCACACCCATATGACTATATATGCTATTGAGCTTAGATTGAAAATATTATTGTGTTTTTCAATTTTATTCTCATGGTTTTGTAGTGAAGTAGAGATAAAAGGTGGCTGCTGGAGCATTGCATTAGATCCTAAGATCTAGGTGCAGTGCTCTCAGATCCAAAGCTCCTCACTGATGAAGGCCACAAGCCAGAAACTAGTCTGGGGATATTGGATGAGTAGGCACTAGATAGGGATTTTATGCACAAGCCTTCTGGCATCCATTGATTACTCTGGTTAGCACAAGGTGGCACTACTATATGGAGAGTTTTTGCCTGTTTACTAGTAGTAGTAGAGTGGTAGATTCTGGAGCTAATGATTTGTGGATGGCTACCAGCTATATGCTCTAGCATTTGAATTTCTTGTGAACTTCTAAAAAATAATGCCATTGAATTATATCCAATATGATAATTACAAGGTGTTATAAAACTGATAATAATTGTGCCCACTTCATGGGAGTGTGATGAGAAGGACACAAACAATTTTGATCTTTACTTAATTTACTTTTTTACAATGCAACATTTAATGATTACCCATAACCCCCTGTATATAAACACAAAGATCTACATGCAGAGCTCTCAGATCCAAGCCTCATCACTGACAAAGGCCACAAGCCAGAAACTGGTCTGGGGATATTGGATGAGTAGACACTAGATAAGGATTTTAAGCACAAGCCTTCTGGCATCCATTGATTACTCTGGATTGCACTGAGTAATGACACTACTGTATGGAGAGTTTTGCCTGTTTTAATAACAGTTATGAGCAGGTATAAGAAATGGTGATCATGTGATGCTTAGTGGTTTAATAATTAAATATAATTAGATATAAATCTATTTTATGGAATAAACAAATCTGAATATATTCCTAATACAATGTACAAGTATGATCTTCTCCCCCTCTTCCAAATAATTTGACATTCACATAACAAAAGTTTGGGTATTATTTACAGGTTTATTGAAATGATTTGGGGAGGGGGGAATCTTGCTTGTAAATTGTCTTAGTAGGTTTGTATATATAGTTTTATATATTTGATAAGCTGTAAAATAATTTAAGTACTCATTGAAATAATTAGTTATTTTATCCAAATTAATATTTGAAACCATAAGCTGGTTTAGTGACCACTAATTAAAAGAGTTTGTCTTTTTCAAATATATTAATGCTTGATTTATTATAATATACCAAATCAAAGATCTATTAAGAATCATCATCTTTTATCTGACAAAATATATTGGCATTTATATACAAAAGATGGTCACATATTTCATAAACATCCTTTAATATTTAGGTGAGTTAATAGAAAATACTCTTATGCAAGCTAGCGACCAGTATCTATCGGCTTTCAGCATTTTATGAAATAATGAATAGTAATCACACATCACCATATATATATATATAGAGAGAGAGAGAGAGAGAAGAAAGAGAGAGAATTCCATGGATTGTTATTATAATAAAAAATAGAAATGAGGAGATAATATCCATGTATATAAAAATAACCTTTAACCTTTAATGTTATCAAAAAATTATCAATTATTACTAATTAAAAACCCTGTAGGCCAAACCAATTTTTATTAAACCTGTAATAGCTCTTTTGTTTGAGTTTTTTGAAATCAGAGGGATCTCTGGAGAAGTTAAAAATATTATTTGCATAATGTCAAGAAAGAAGTTATTCTTTCATATTCTCACACCTATAAAAATAGCTTTATGAGTTTAAATTCATATAAGAACTTGAATTGAAGTAAAAAAGGAACTCCTTTGGGAATAATTGATAAAGTCTTGGTAACATTGAAGGTTAAAGGTTATTTCTATTTATATGGATATTATCTCACTTTCTATTCATTATATATATATATATATATATATATATATATATAATTAGTTACAAGAGTTTGAGCAGTTTTTTTATTCTTAGTTTACTTCTATTTAAAATAGATAAATGCTCATTTACAGTGTAACATTAAATGAAAATATGAGTTTCCAATAGACTAAATAAATATCTGAAAGTATATATATATAATGTTTGTATGCTTATCTGGTATCTATAATATATTGCAAAAATAAAAAGATAAAATATTTATTTCAAGACGCTATTTTACAATACAGAGTTCAGAGTTTAACTATTATCATGATAAATACCCTTTCTAATCACATCTGATTTTCTGCCTTTCACATTTGATGGCTATTGTCATATAAAATAATATTTTTATAATCTCTAAAGAATATTTTAATTTAGTTGCCGTTTTTGTTAATTGCATGTTTTTGTTAAAAGTAATTATCTAATTATAAAAGATGTTTCTCATTTCCTCAGATTTTCTTTTCAGAAACATTTTAAAATGTCTTCATATATTAAAAAAAAAAACTTAATTTAATGTATTAAATTTGGTATTTTTCAATGTATTATATTATAGTAACAACAAAATAAGTTTAGACAACTGCATATAGATGTGGATAAACACCGATGCTTTATATGTGTGTGTAAAAAAAACAGATTTTAAATAACCCACTACAGTAGATTTATTAAAGAGGTCTTACTAACTGAGCTTTCTAATTGCTGGGCAGTGAAAATTTGAATCGTTTATAAATCTTTTTTCTAACTAAAGATAACAATAATCTAATGAATAATATTTTCACAGTATAATTTTCACTATACCACTCTCCTGCAAATAGGGGAATGGGTTCTATTTCTATCTGCTTTTAATACCTTGTAGAAAGATATAATCATAAACATATGACCAAAGACATGTGAAAAAAATAAACCAGCACTCATCAGTTGGCCCAAACCGGAATCTCTTATACATATCTTTATGATTATTCAGTATATGATATATTTTGCAAGTTCATCCGTGTTAAAAAATTTAAATATTTTAAAATACCGACGTTTCGACTTGATCACACAAATCATCTACTGGGTAATAAAAGGTAGAAAGACGGTTGTAGAGGCGCTACAATCACTGATTTGAAAAAAAAATGTTAAGGTTCCACCAATAGCAAAAATGTTAAATTAAGAATGTTTTTTAAAAAAATCTTTCCAAATAGGAGGAAGTTTGCATGTATCATCTCGCTTATTGATACAATCTGGCCTTTTAAGTATCTCAATGGTTTCTCTAATTTTGCACTGGTAGAGATTATCACATCTGGATATGATCCTGGTACTAGAAAAATCAATTTTATGACCTGAATCTATAGTATGGAGTGTCAGTGCTGATGATGATGAGTGTTGTTTAACTGCATTAGCATGTTCATCTCTCCTAATACTGATGTGACTATCACTCATACCTATGTGTATATATGTAGAGATAGATAAATAGATAGATAGATAGATAAATAGCAAATTAATATAGTTTAATTGATGGGTCAAAGGTGCTGCACTCACAATTTTAACACAAATCACTTAATTAAAGTATATTAGTAATTTTTATTAGTCATTCATTAAATTAGAGATTATCCAATAATGAATAATAGTCTGAACAGGCACTAACCTGTATTCAATGCACTTTAAAATTTGCAATAATCAAGCATATTTTGCCGATAGAGAGATCTTCCAAATCACGACACAAGATAATGACTTTTATAAAGATAAGAGTGGCTGTCTTATCTTTAACCTAAATATCCATTTATATAGGTGAAGCTGAAACATCTTGATTTGGAAGCATGAAGTAGTTGTTTTCTCCACTGTTTAAATCCACTATTTTTTTTTACAAATTAACTTACATGAAATCTTCCAAATCAAGATGCTTCAGATTTGCCTATATAAATGGACATTTAGGTTAAAGATAAGATGGCCACTCTTATCTTTATAAAAGTTGCTATCTTGTGTCATGGTTTGGAAGATTCCTCTATTGGCAAAATATGCTTGATTATTGTGAATTTTAAAGTGCATTGAATACAGGTTAGTGCCTGTTCAGACTATTTACATAAGCTCTTTGTGCATTCTATAAGTTAATTACTACTTTTCAATAATGAATAATGTTTCTGTAGTGTAATTTTTACTTCACCACTCTCCTGTAATGTAGGGAATGGGTTCTATTCATCCCTCCACAATGTGTTAAAGTGAATAGAATCTATTCCCTACCTTGTAGAGGAGTACTGTAGTGAAGATTACACTACAGAAATATTATTCATTATTGGATAATCCTTAATCTAATGAGTGACTAATAAAAATTATTAATATGATTTTATATTCATTTGGAGATCAATTTTGGCTGGGTCTAAGTTATCTACATGAAAAAAAGATTCTAAATCTTAATAAAATTTTAAAAAAATTTGAAGCTTAGCATGCAGATCTTTATATATGCACATATAATAAATCTTAAAATACAATAGTTTCAATTATTAGAGCTCATGTCCCTTCTCTCCCTTATTTAATAAACAGTAACGAAGAGGATTTGTCTCGAACACCATGAATAACTAAATTTCTACTTTTTACCCTATGGTTTTTGATGTGTCATTTTTGTTTCAATCCAATATCTCAGAGGTTTCAATCACTCTTCTATAATAAACTAACTAAAAAAAATAGAGACCGAGCATTATCACCTCCTGATAACTTTTCAACTACATGGAATTTGGTCAATCTATCAACACTACTGTAATTTTTAGATCTTTAAAAATCCTCTTTATATTATATATTAGTACATGTAAAATGCTTTTTTTGTAAACTCACGTAGATATTAAACATTTTGGTTGGATTTTATACTTATTAAATCTTTTTTGGAACATGAAACATCTAATGTCCATATGACTGACTGTATAGCACATTTAAATTATGTATGATGTATATATAATGTAATCTTTTATGTGTAACCAAGTATGCTTTAAAACTAAATCTTAAAGTAAATGGTAAATACTGTCCTACTAATGTTAAGGATATGCTAAATATGCCAAAAGTTAATTTATCATATTTATCTTTATCTCTCTTTTTCTCTTTAATTACTTTATTATTATTATTATTATTATTATTATTATTATTATTATTATTATTATTATTATTATTATTATTATTATTATTATTATTATTATTATTATTATTATTATTATTATTATTATTATTATTATTATTATTATTATTATTATTATTATTATTATTATTATTATTATTATTATTATTATTATTATTATTATTATTATTATTATTATTATTATTATTATTATTATTATTATTATTATTATTATTATTATTATTATTATTATTATTATTATTATTATTATTATTATTATTATTATTATTATTATTATTATTATTATTATTATTATTATTATTATTATTATTATTATTATTATTATTATTATTATTAAATCAGATTTATTTTTATAGCATCTGTATACAATTGTAATCACATTCACATCGGCTTTTTCAAACAAATTGTGAAATGCTTTTGAGTGTTAAATAATAAATGAATACCCTCTGACCCATACAAGATATAGAATTTATGCAGCAATAAAAGGAATCTTCTTATTACTACGACTCAAATATTTATATATGAGCAAATCTGAAGTACTGGCACAGAAGGTGTGACTATAGAACAGTCACTTTGAATTACTATATATAACTTATGAATGAATGACGCCGATGAAAAGGCGTTTGCATAATTTGGTTTGAAAAAGCCGATATGAATGTGATTATTATTATTATTATTATTATTATCATTATTATTATTATTATTATTATTATTATTATTATTTCTTTTTAATTTTGTTTATATAATCAGCATGCCAATAGCTCTTAACAAGCTTTTCAGATACATCCCTATCCTTAGATTGGTTTCTAGCTTTGGCTTTCGTCAGTGCAACATTAGGATATTCAAGCATTAGATTTAAAATACCAGATCAACTCAACACTTATTCTAATGTTTACCTATTAAGTAGTAAATCTGAAATTTTCAGACATCCATATGTCTTCAAAATGGCTATTTAACTTAAATAGCCATAACATTTGTAATATAAGCTTATTAAATTAAGTCACATGATATATGACTTGATTTCAATGCAATTATTGTTATTGCTATTAAGGCATTGGTGATTTTATATTGCTAAAGTATTAATATATGGTCTATCTGAATTTAGTTCAATCCCCTATGGCTATTTAAGTTAGATAGCTGGATTTGAAGACATATGGATGTCTGAAAAATTCAAATTTTCTTTTTAATAGTTAAACATTAGTTAAAGTGCTGGGCTTGATCTTAATGCCTCACTGATGAAAACCAGAGCTAAAAAACAATCTGGGAATAGAGATGTTCTGAAAAGTTTACTAAGAAATATTGGAACCCTCATTATATAACATTTGCAACACAAGCTTATTAAATTAAGTCACATGATATATGACTTGATTTATTTGCAATAATCTTGTTTAATAATTGAAAAAATAATTATGGTAATAGAATAGGTAATAAAATACAATTAACTATATTAATAGTAATGGGTAACAAGTAAAGATAAGCCGGTGCTCAACATGTTACAATGAAGTATTTCATTTTTATTTTTATAATCAGCAGATCAACCCAGATTAACTAGGGATCTTTATCTTCTAGTAAGGACTTTCCAGATATATATCCATTTGTACTATTTACAGAACAAAATCCGAAGCTTGCTTAAAAACTGAAAAAATTTAACAAATCATATGACTTAAAAATAAATGTTACTTCAGAAATGAAGCAGGTATTCAACAAGGCTCTTAAAAGTTATATAATGATGTATCTTTAGGAACACTCTATGTATTATCATTTGCCATTATATATTGGATTATTATCATCATCTAATTGAATTGTTAAGTATTTTTAGACTAATTCAGACACCATCTATGCTTTTCTAAATGCACTCAACTGTTTGTAATATAAGAAATGGGATATAAATTCACCAGTTGAAATCAGATATACATTTTTATATAGAACAGATTTTATATTTATATTTGTTTTTAAAAATAAATACCTCCTAAATGCTAAAGTAGAAGACATTTGTAATCAATAATTAAGATTTGTAATAAATATTAAGAAAAAGAAACTATTTTATGGATCACTGAAGAGAGAATTAATGAAAAGATTAATTAAATTCTATGTATGAAGTAAACTATTGTATGGTTGTGAAACATGGACAATGAGGAATAAAATTAGGACTAGACTGGAAGTCTTTGAGATGTGGTCATGGAGAAGAGTGGGAAAGAATCAGATGGGTAAATAAAATAATGAATGAAGAAGTTTTGAAAAGAGTAAATGAAAAAAAAGATTGACTAAGGAAATTAAAAATAGAAAAGAAACTGAATTGTACTTACGTTAAAAAGGAAGTATAGTTTAATGAAAAATGTTTTGGAGAGACTGCTGAGTGAAAACAAAAAAAAAAGGATGGAGAAAATTGATATTGTTGGATAATATAAGAGATGGGAATAGTTATGTGAAATAGAAGAACTGGGTGATAAAGATAATAGAGTGGGAAAATGGATGAATGACTTTTCTTTGGACCTATCCATGGAGCAGAATACTATTGATGATCGATAAATAATATGTGTCTGAATCCAATAGCAATACATTACATTATAGTACTAATTATTTCATATTAAATCACACTAAAAATCAAATATCAAGTATAAAAAGATTGGCTATATCTAATAAGAATTAATACTATGCATGAACTCTTCACAGTCATATGATTTATATTGTCACATATAACATTTACTATTTATAACATCTTCTTTGGTGATAATCATGGAATAAATAATTGCAATGGACTTTGTTCAACTGAAGATATCTAGTTAGTCAAAATGCATATTGAGAGCTATTAATAGGACTGAAATGATCTAGTTAGTTCAAATTCATAAATGTAAACATCAGCTACTAATTATAGACTAAGTTAAAGGAGCATGTAAAAAAAATAAAAAGATTAAAAAATTATTGACTTTCTTTTAAACAATTAATATTATGGATATATTTGAACTTTATTAAAATTAAAATTATGTCTACCTAATAAAAAATGATAGTAATGTGACTAAAAATATACAGTCTTTTAAATTGTTAAAAAGAGGTTGCCATGACAACAGATTGCGATTGTTGATTGTTAATGATATTGGGAGTATCTAAGTGTTGACTGACTTTTAATGATAAACTTTTAAATATGGATTAACATAGTAATACTAATTAAATTTTTTTTTAAAAAAAAAAAAGATTCCTTATAAATTATTAATTTAAAAAAAGTTAAATAATTGTCATGGGTAAAATTAGCTAGATAACAGAAAAGACATAAAATTATATTTTAATTCAAAATATTTTTATTTTATTTTTTGATCTAAGTTTTTATTAAATGCTTGCTTATATTAAATGAAAAATAATTTATTACTAATTCAAAGAGAAGATTTTTTATTCTTTGATTAATCAAACAAAGATTTTGATTGAATAGACGAATCATCTATTATTGTGAGTGGGGTATGTTACCTGTTGTTAAAGACACACACGCTCTCTGATTTCCTATAAATCAGCTCTCTTGTGGTTCCCGTTAAAGCAGCTCTCTAGTTTCCTGTAAAGCCACTCTGGTGTTTCAGCTCAAGACGCTTGTTTTGGTGTATCTGTTCAACCTGTAACTATCTCTACTGTTTGCAGAAATTGTTTCCTGTTAAAGAATTGTTAGTTGTCATCATTCTAGAATATTATGGAAAAAATGAAATTAAGAAAAATGCAGTGCTAAATGCTAGTATATGCCAATATGCAATCAGGATTATATAATCTCCGGTGGAAGAATTACTTGTTACCTGTCTGTGTTGAGAGATGCAACCCTATTATAAAAAAAATATCTGATACCTTTCTGTGGAGAGAGAAGAGATGGTAGACCTCCTGCGGAGGATCAGCTATTGACTGCCTGAGTGAGAAATTTGGCAATTTATAAGCCCTATTTTTGTTATACTTGATAAACAATAGTTACCTCTATCTGCCATGAAGATATTAAGAGTGTAATTCATAATAATCAAATTATCCTAAAGGTGGTACCACGCCGAAAGACCTGTCTAATATAATTAAATAATTATGCTGGGTAAGATAAAGTTTTATTTTACTTATTATTTTTAGTAATTCAAACGTTAAACCAGCAAGCATCACATGATCACATCTCCAATACTAGCACTACTATATGGATTTTTGCTTTGCTTTGTTTAATTCAAATGTTATAACAGTATAATTTCATAATTTTTATTAATTAACTGTAAATGTAATTTCCTGTGGAATTTAATTACTAGCAACAATTTTATATTTCATTTTTCAACGTGTGTTTAAAATATATCTGTAATAAGGTTTTAATGAAATAAATTTTTCATTTAGAGTTAAAATCTGTTTTGTGTGCGTGTAGTTTCATTTCATTCCAGGCAAAAAAGTTTAAACTTTGTATATATCCTTTTTTGATTCATGCTTTGCCGATTAGAAGTTTTGGTACGGAAGTAACCAACGGTAGACGGGTGTATAAATCTAACTTTACTCTTTGATCAGATAATACCATTTCTTAATTAGAAATGACATTTAGGTGTAATTCATAACCCTATAAAGATATTGATGGACTGAAGAAATATACTAGCTGTAGATTGATTAAAGGGGATAGGGATGAGAGTCTGGGGTTGTTTCATTAATTGTAGAAAATGAAATAATCATGAATAAATAAAATATAATTGTTAAATGGGCAACCAGCACATTGTCAATTAAAGTATAAATGATCCGTTTTCAATATTTAGAATATTATTAGATTTCCACTAATGAAATGTAAAATTACCCCTATCTATATTGGAGCAGCCTGCATTCCATTGTAATATACTGAGTCAATATTAATTTACTATTAATGTCACTAGCCAATATTAATAAATTTAATTATTTTGTTTTGGGAAAACGAGATTTAATATATAAGAAATAACGTACTTAGAATAAACTGTAATAGATTTTTGCAAAAACGTAAACATTTCAACAATTTATATTTGATATAAATATACTAGGAATGAAGATATCTCCAATCATAATGTTTAGTCTCAGAGAAACTGAACACAATTATTACTTTTTTAAAATATATATTTCGTAAACATTGAATTTCTTAAAATTAATTAATTGACAAAATATATCTGACTTGAATTGTTTTACTTAAATATTTTTATACATGCATTTTCAATTAAAGTTTATGACTTAAGCTAATTAATTTTAATTATGCTAATTGCCATGTTTACTAAATTCTAAAATTAACATGAATTGTTACATTTTCATTTACCTTTGTCAAACTCCTTCCACTCATAACTTTGACGCCATCCATTTCATATAAATACACTAATGATTATTACTAATCATTTTCGAAACTAGAGATTATCTCTAGCACAGATATAAACTTTAAACTTCAGTTAAAGATTAATATATCTGATTTTTTATATACGAAGTTATTCATCTTTTTCTATCCCTTATGTAATATCTTTATAGATATAATAAACACTTCCATATTTCCCCATTCTTTTAAATTCATATAAATAAAGATAGGTGTTTATTATATCTATAAAGATATTAAATACGGGACAGAGAAAGGTGAATAACTCCATGTGTGTAAATTTAAAAAATCAGATATATTAATCTTTAACTGAGGTTTAAAGTTTATATCTGTGCTAGAGATAATCTCTAGTTTCGAAGATGATTAGTAATAATCATTAGTGTATTTATCTGAAATGGATGGCGTCAAAGTGGTGAGTGGAGGGAGTTTGATAATAGTAAATGAAAATGTAACAATTTACTCTTGATAAATACTTTGCATATAATAGAGATATATATGAGAGATAGTGACCTGGGCCAACTGATGAGTGCTGGTTCAGTACGAAATGCATCTTGGGGGTCATTTATCTTTTATTGTATTTTTATTTATATGAATTTGAAAAGAATGGGGAAGTATGGAGATGTTTATTATATCTATAAAATTAACATACTGTGTTTTTGGAAATTAAGATCAGGTTTTATATTATTTTTTTCTCCAAAAGATGATTTAGGGCTTAATTTCAGGGGATGTCTTACTTCTTCATGTACAAAAATATGTATTTATTCAAATACACAAATCTACATTTATTTAATATTAGTAATTTCAACAGCACATGAAATTTTTTTCCTACTATTTGAATATGTAATACTAGAAATTTTTGTAATATTTTTGAAATTTTTGTAATATTTGAAATTGTAATACTAGAGGGAGCTGAGGTAATTTAATAATATTACTAATAAAATGTCTTTGACAGTTTGTATTTTACAGGAAAAAAATTCACCAGTTTGTAAGTATCTTCTAAAAACATCATCAATATTTGTGAGCATCTAAAAAAAACCCTTATAAAAAAACCCCACCAATTTGTATGTACATTCAAAAATAACCAGGACTTCAAACTATTATTTTTTCTGTTCTGGTTTTCATTCTGGAAAAAATGTTTTTTTTTTCTGGGTTCTGATTTGAAGCTCTGAAAATAAACGTAGTCACCTCAGTTACACTTTCACCCAAAATGGCCCCCAATTTCTAAAAGTTTGGTCACCCCTGGTATATATGATTAAGAAAAGTAAACCATTTTTATTCAGACAGTGAATATACAATACTCTATATTAGCAAAAGTTCAAGAGTAGAAAGGATCCATCTGCTTTTTAAGCTTTCGATGTTTATAAGTTTATCCTTGCCAATAGTGGTGGAAGTTCAGAATAAATTTGATGAGATGTTGGCAAGAGTAAAAATATCAAAAACTTAAATAATAGACGAATTTGTTCAATTCTTGAGCCTTTTTTAATATTAAGCTTTTGATATTTTAAGCTTGTCCTCACTACTGTTGCAGAAAATTCAGAGTAAATTTGATACATTAGTCAGACAGTGACAAGAATATGCTTAAAAACATCAAGCAATAAATAAAGTTGAATTCTATTATTAAGACTCTACTGACATACAGAGTGGTATTTATTCGTAATATGTGTAAAGATGATTTATTATATTTAATTATATATGCATTAAGTTATGTTAATTTTACGCTTATAATGATTAACTTCTGTTTAATTATTAAAACAGGATTATTAAAAAAACTATTTAATTCCATTCCATTCTTGTATACCTGATTATTAGTTTAATAATTAATAATGCAATATTTTCATCTGGCTATTAAATTAAATTCACCCTAAATTTCTATCAATTATTGATGAAGGTTAGCTTATAAATATCAAACATTTAAACATGAGATGAATCCATTTTATTCATGATTCTTCGCTAATGTAAAGTATTATTTATTTCTAGTTTGATGAGGAGTCGTTTATTTCTTTTGATTACCTATACATGAAAAATTTCTTAAGAAGATATAACTTTTTTAAATGAATTTATTAACTATTTCCAAAAATAAATTGGTTCAATAAAACAAACTTGTCTTGATTTATTTCTTTCAAACCTTTTACTAAATATTTGGTAATATTTACAATTTTGATAATTGTTTTGTATGCATTTTTTTAAAATTATAAATCTATTATTTTCTTTACATAAATTATATTACAAAAATCAATTCAGATGTCACACGACCTAATATATTGTCAGAAACAACAAACCAAGAATGCTGCTACCTTACATACCATCAATCTCCAGAAAATGTTATAAAATATTTGTTAAGTCCTTTAAATTAGGATTCCATATACTACCTTAAACAAACAGACTAATAAATAATACCAAAATCAAATACCCTCCAATCAAATAGCACAAGCAGTGTACAAAATTGCATGCCCAAGCAATGGATGTAAAGCAACATACTATGGAGAGACCCATGCCAACATCATAACCAGAACTTCTGAGCATAACTACTTATATAGGAGAGCACTAAACAACGCTGAAAGTAAATCTATATTCCTCTCACATCAAAGATCCACAAGCCATGTATTCGAACCCACAGTATCAAAGGCACTGTGCACAGAGTGCAATGATACTAAATGCAAAATAAAAGAAGCATGCTTCATTGAAAATGATGACAATGCAATAAAATGGAATGAATTTTATTTTTCCATTTCTAGAATGTGGATGATATGAAGACATTGAATAAATTTGCATAAATTACTACCCAGTTATTTAAAATCACAAAAAATAAAAAGAAATGGCACCTGATATAAAATATTTCATTTTTTTATCAGAAGAGATTGGTGAATCCTGATCATCATCAACAACAACTAACAAAGTTTCTTCTCCCATCACAACACATTAGCTTTTAGATATTCTTAAAATTTCCATTCTACTACATATTTTTTAAATATATGAATAAGGTCATTTGAAAAAGATAAATGACCATATTCATATATTTTAAGACTATGTGATAGTGTGGAAGTGGATTTAATGTTTATATCTGACCTAGAAATATTATCTTAAGTTCTACCCTAATAAATATTAGCAATAATCAATAAATTTTATTTAAAATGTATGAAAGCAGGAAGTTTGCATTTGTAGATCAAACTGTAGTCAGCAGGTGTTAAAAGTTTTAGCGAATCTGATGAGATTTATGACTAAAACATACATAGGGTTGTCAAGCATTGGTAGTTGAGAGGTCAGTGATGGCTACTTTGGGTTTGCTTCCTGGATGATGCTATGACACATGAGAAAAAAACATACATAGGGTAGTAAGATTAATCTGTTATATTGGATGGCACTTCAACAAGAGCTATTATAAGTTAATGAGAAAACTTGTTTAACCTCAGAGATTGTCTGGTAATAGTAGTAATTGATAGCCTTATAACAACATTAAAGGTTAAAGATTACCTCTGTTTACATGGATATAATCTCATCATTACTATTCCTTATTATAATAACAATTAATAGAAATATTTAACATAGATTATAGTGGTCATTCATTCTGCTTTATCAGGCACTGAGAAGAAAGACCACGGTGTTTCTTGATCTTAAACTCAGAGGTAAAAAGCCAATAAACTCACCACGCTGGCTAATGCGTGTTGGTGAGCAGCCAATGATATAAGAAAGTATAACTGTGAAATAGCAAGGAAAGCTGTAGAAGAAAATAAAAGTCTCAAAAATGTTAAACAACATTTTGGTATTGGTAGGAAATTTATATCTGCAATAAGAAAAAAAGATGGAATTATTACTAAAAAGAGAGATGACATCATGAAATTGGTAGAAGATTTTTATCAAGAATTATATAGTAATAAAGAACAAGTACCTCCTATATCTATTACATCTTCCGAATTGCCCAGAATTTTAAATGAAGAAGTGAGACATGCAATTAAGTGTATGAAGAAAGAAAAGGCTCCAGGAAATGATGGAATTATAATTGATATATTAAAAGAAGCAGGTGAAGAAATAGAAACAATTTTAGCAAAGTTATATACCAAATGTCTAAATGATAAAGATGTACTGGAAGATTGGAAGAATGCAGTAATAATATTAATATTTAAAAAAGGTGATAAAGAAGATATTAGAAATTACAGACCTATCAGCCTTTTATCAGTTTTATATAAAATTTTTACCAAGATAATTACAACTCGTCTACAGAGAACTTTGGATTTCCACCAACCAAGAGAACAAGCTGGATTTAAAAGTGGTTTTAGTACAATAGATCATATCCAGGTATTGAGAGAAGTCATAGAAAGGACAAACGAATATGAGTTGTCATTAAGTTTTGGATTTGTAGATTATGAAAAGGCATTCGATTCTATACACATTTCTTCAGTGATTAAAGCATTGGATCATCAAGGTATAGATCCAGGATATTGTCATATTTTAAAGAATATTTATAAAAATGCAACAGCAACAATTAGATTACATAATGATACTGGAAAAATCAACATTGAGAAAGGTGTAAGACAAGGTGACTCCATATCTCCAAAACTCTTTACAGCAGTGCTGCAAGAAGTATTTTGTGGATTAAAATGGGAAACTAAAGGCGTGAAAGTAAATGGAGAGTATTTAAGTCATTTAGATTTCGCAGATGATGTAGTTGTTTTTGCAAATAATGCTTCAGAGCTGCAAGAAATGTTGCAGGAGTTATCAGATGAAAGTAGGAAAGTAGGATTAAAGATAAATGTTAAAAAGACTAAAGTAATGTTTAATCGATTTGCTCAAAATATGAAAAAAGAGATTGATTATGAAGAATTAGAAGAAGTTAACATTTACAAATACCTTGATCAGATTATTAATACAGATGGAAACTAATGGAGAAAATTAATCATAGAATTAAACTTGGTTGAAGTGCTTTTGGTAGAAATAACTTGATACTAAAAGGAAATGTGCCTATGTGTTTGAAAAGGATGGTTTTTAACAAATGTGTTTTACCAGTTCTTACTTATGGATCTGAGACTTGGACACTTAATAGAAGAGCAATACAGAGACTTCAGACCACTCAAAGGAGTATGGAGAGATGTATGTTAGGAATAACAAGAAAAGATCGAAAACACAATGTATGGGTAAGACAACAAACAGGTGTTACTGACCTTATTGAAAAAATTAAAACATTGAAATGGAGTTGGACTGGACATATTGCTAGAAGAGATGATAATAGATGGACAATTTGAATTTTAAACTGGATTCCAAGAGATTGTAAAAGACCTAGAAAGAGACCACATGTGAGATGGATGGATGAAATAAGAAAATGTGCAGGGGTGTTGTGGAGAAGAGAAGCTAAAGATCGGAGGAGATGGATTAAACTTGGAGAGACCTTCATCCTGCAGTGGATTGATAATGGTTGATGATGATGATGATGATGATGATGATAGTGGTCGTTGCAATGAGAAAAAGAGAGATAATTAAAAATGCTAATTAATGTTAAATTCATCAATTAATATTATATTTGTATAAGAGACAAAAATAATATTTAAATTGCTTAAAATTAATAAAAGAGATTATTCAATATCTTAATTATAAAAAAGTTATATTCATTATTAAAAACAAAATTTAAAAAAGCTGTAAAGCTAATACATTAAGATAATAAATAGATACCAAAACATTCAATCAGTATTATTTATTATGCTAAAATATTGCATTTTAATTCTTATTATTATATCTTAATTAAATATAACTAACTACTTCTAAAGCATTTACATTCACTATACATCAATGATTATAAAATTGGTTAACGCTTTAATGAGTTTTCATTTAAAAATAATTGGCATTAGATAAAACAAGAATAAGCAAATGATATTTCTATTTCATCATTTTTATTATCTAAATACCAATAATTATGCGCTTTTACGCTTGTAAGAGAAGCTATATTTGTTAATATTTATTTTTGCTTAGTGCTTTCAAAGCTCCATGGCTTCATATTCATAGCTGAGTACAAATGACAGTAATGAGGGGGAGTATTCTAATTTATGCTAATTGGTTAGGGGGAGTATTCTAATTTATGCTAATTGGTTCGGTGTTGTGTTTTGGTATTTTATTTTTGTTAAAATTTTGTTTACATTAGTTTGTCCATCTTTTTGAAATGGTGAAACAGGTGTCTTTTCTATTAATTGATTGATTAATTAATTAATTAATTAATTAATTGATTATCTAAATAATAAAAATAATGATACAAATAATATATAGAATCAATCATACAGAAACATTTAGAGTAAATGCAAAATAATATTTTGATAGGAAATTAATTTACTATTTTTATTTTCTGGCAAATTTTACTATTGGGTATTATATCACCCAATGTTTATATTTATATTTAGCTTTGGATATTTATTACTACTTTGTTTTACATTTCTTACATCAAATATTAGCTATGCACATATCCATTGTATTTTACAGCTCTATAAATACTCATTCAATCACTCTTTTTAATATTATTTTACACTTAATGTTATATTTCAACCGTCTATCTTAGAATGTTTCATGTAATAATACTATCTTCATAGTCTCCTCTTATGAATAATAATATTTTATGAAATTCTTTCATTTAAAGTCATACATTATGAAGGCATATATATATATAATAGTAAAAATTTGAGTCCTATATCATGTGAATTAATTTTAAAAGCCTATATTACAAATTTAATACAATAAGCATGCTAATTGCTCTAACATGCTTTCCTGACAAATGCTGAAAGAGAAAGCATTTAAAACATCTCTATCTAAAACTATTTTTATTCCCAAACCGGTTTCAAGCTACTAGTTAATTGAGATCAAAATAATAAATTTATAATTATTATAACAAATGAATTTATAATAAAAACATTCACAATTGTAGTTATTTTACTACCTTTCACAAATTTCATGTTTTGTTTCTATCAAATTATTCATCACATTGTGCAAGTTTCATGCTTTATAGAGTAAACTTATTGCAATTAAAAACTAGATTTTTATGCAAAGAATATGCCATTATGTGATTTACTTTTTTACATGTCTGTACAGTAAATAAAATTAAATACCAGAATAA
The DNA here is from genome assembly GCA_028023455.1 of Epiperipatus broadwayi. Lineage (NCBI taxonomy): Eukaryota > Metazoa > Onychophora > Udeonychophora > Euonychophora > Peripatidae > Epiperipatus > Epiperipatus broadwayi. Next base: position 243,376 of record JAQFVV010012930.1, read on the forward strand.
ACTACACAAATTACAATACCTTAGTGCTGGGAATCAGTAAACTTTTTAATGCAAAGAGAGCCCACGAGAAATGCCCCCCCCCCCCTCAATAAAAAGCTGAAAAATTTATTCGTGAAAACTATAAATTTTTGACTGGCTGCGAATATATTTGAACATTTAGTTTAGTAATAGAACATAATAGGACCTGTAAATATACTAACGAAAAATAAATAAATATAAACAAAAAATTTGACAATTTGATTTATTCACAAATTTCTAATATTTAAACATTTCACCATATACAATAATTAATATTCTGTAATAAGACGGAATTCAAGAAACAACGTTGAAATGTACAGTAATGTGCATTTTTTCTTACCTAGAGTCATCAAAATATTTATTTACAAATTACAAGAGGAAATAAAAACTGTGTCTATGTTTATCGTGATTAAATTAAGCCACGAAATTTGGATCAAAGTCATATTTAGCTCGTGATATGATGTGATGCACTGTGACTTCACCTTAAACGGAGTCAGGAATCTCTCAGCAACTATGCCCAGAGAAACTTGTTAGCCACTTTATCTTCCCTTTCCCTTCCCCACCCTAAGTTTTCCCATAATTAGCTCCATCCCATTTCCACAATATAATCTTAGTCAACTCTATGGCCTTTATATCTAAACCCCCCCTTGTCTTTTCCCAAACCCAGCATAAAAACCAATAACCCACTTTCTGTAAATCACTTTGTTCATAGTTTACTGTCCACTGTCCTAGTGTGAATAATTTTTACATATAAGTTTGAAGTCATTGATGAATAATGGTGATAACGACTTTAAAATCGAATAAAAATGTCAAATTTTCTTTAAATGCGAATATTATGGCTATGTTCTCTTTCTATGTTAAATAACTACTTTTTGATCTTTTTTAAACATACAAGATATAAAATATAATATCTGTGTTTAAGTTTGACCTTTATGTTGGATCACAGCCGTCCTGGTGAAACAAGTTCGTTTAAACCTATTATTAAAATGACATTATTATAATTAAATTTCTTAATATAAATTTTAAAAAAAAAAAATCAAAACAGAATCATAAAACTTGTGATAGCTAATGGAAAAAGGATTATCGTGAATTCTAATCTTATAAATTCATCTACTATAATACAAATAAATGTAATCATTTTTTAAAAGTTAGGATATAGTAAAACAATTTTAAAAATCCTTATATATATATATATTAAAAAACATCTTTTTTGTTGTATTGTTCACCTAATGCCATACTTCGTTTTTATTTAGAATTTTTAACAATGAAAATATGTCGCAAGCAAATAATTTTTCTAAAAATTGATTTAAAAGTGATTTGTAAATACCTCACCAAAAAGTACTCTTCAGCAGTCATTACTGATCCTGTGACCCCTACGGACAGACCCCCACCTCCACGTACTGTCTGGATAGACTCCATTGCCAGTAAAGTTCTCAAGCACAATGGCAATTCCATCCTCGCTCTTGATCATAAAATAAACATCTGGGAAGCACATGCGCTACTAAATCCAAAGCCCCCGGCTATCCAGGTGCATCTAGGCCTAAACAATTGCAGGATCATGTTAATTTTTAAATGCTTCATTATGAAACCCAAACTTTACCTCATAGAAGTTAATCTGGGTGTGATCCCTACAAGCTGGGTCCTTCATTTCAAAAGATATTTTTCAAAGGTAGACCCAATGTGCTATATCAGTCACAGAAGGGATGAAACATTTGACCATTACCATCTTCCTCTGCCCTGGCTATCAAGACATCAAGTGGTCCATCAATAATGAATGCAATATCCCTCTTCTGAAAATTCTCGACCCCAAGAGCTGTCTACATTTCGGTGACTTTCCGGTCGTCCGTCTGGCCATCTTTATTTCATATGCTATATGGTTGGCCAGGTGCTCAACTAAATTTATGCTTCCACAACCTGAACCATCAGTAATCTTTAACTTAGAGATGAAGGCTCTGCAAGCAACAAACTTGCTGCTGTCAACAAAATTCCTTTTCAATAGCACATTGAGTCTTTATGGAGGTCTCGCCCTATATGCAATGAGATTGCTACCGGTCAATTCCTCCAGCCCGGCTGGAAAGAACACAAGAGACTTATCCATAATTGAATCATCATTTTTCTAACACTAGTCTTGCATAGCAAAATCATGTAGATTAGTTACAATAAAATTCTTTTAAAACTAAATAACAATATTAGCAAAATGTTTTCTAACCAGTGGCTTAGGGTAGTTTTGGATCACAGATTTTAACCTGGAAATGATTTAAATTTTATTTGCTCTACATTCATGAACCATAAATATATTTTTTAAGTCCTTTTAAAGGTATTAAATACATCTTGCAATCTAAGTAACAATTGGAACCAATCCAGGTTCAAATCAATAGGTGTAAAATTGGTGATTGGTATGCAAATATGGATGATCAGTCACTATATGCTAAATATGTTACTGGAAGATTATGAAAATAAATACAATTAAGAAAAAATTATTGACATATGGAATATAAAAAACTTCATATCAGTGAATAACAACTAATTAATAAAATATTTTTTGTGTAGTTGGTAACCTGGTAGATATATTGACAGAGAAGTCACTTTAGGACAATTGATCATATGATCTCTACCTTAGGCTGTCTTTCAAGCAGTCTAATAAGGGTAGCATGTGTTACCAAACTCTCCATACAGTAGTGTCACCAAGTACAAGCTTTTATAATCAATGGATGCAGGAAAGTTTGTGCATAAAATCCCTATCTAGTGCCTACTTATCCAACATCACCAGACAAGTTTCTAGCATATGGCTTTCATCAGTGACAAATCATGGATTTGAAAGCACTGCACCTAGATCTTAGGATCTAATGCAATCCTCCAGCATCCACCTTTTGTATATTTGTTCAACTATAAAACAAGGAGGCCAAGATGAACACACAATAATGTTTCCAACCCAAGTTCATTCATTTGTATAGTTATAAGCTAGTAAACCAATCTGGGGATGCTGTATGAGTAGGTAATAGATACTGAGTTTATGCACAAACCTTCCTGCATCCATTGATTATGAAGGCTTGCCCTTAGTGGCACTACTGTTTGGAGAATTTGGTACTATTATTAAAAAGCATGTGTAAGCATATGAAATGGTGATTATGCAATGTTTTGATAGCATGTGCTGTAAGCAAAATTCATTTCACAGAGATCTATAATTCAATGACAGCTTGAATAATGATAATTATACTATGAACAAAACAGTGCAAATTTTACATAGATCATATATACTTTCTAACTATAAACAAATAGGATTCTAACAGTGGAAAATTCTCTATACAGTAGTGCTGCCACATGCAAGCCTTAGTAATCAATGGTTGCAAGAAGGTTTATGCATAAAAATATCTATCTAACTGCCTACTCATCCAATATCCCTTGGACTAATTTCTACCTTGTAGCTTTCATCAGTGAGAGGCCTTGGATTTGAGAGCACTGCATCTAGATATTAGGATCTAATATAAGCCTCAAGCAGCCAACTTATATTTGTTTAGTTAAGCATAAATTTAGAAGCCTAAGATGAAAACACCATAATGTCTCCAACCCAAGGTCATTTGCTTGTATAGTCATATAGATCTGATCTCAGTTCAGCATCTATACATTTTGGTATCTTTCGTTTACCAAAAACCACAGTCATTATTATGCCATAAGGAGGTTAGAGATAAAACCATCAAAACATCACTTATCTGGCACATGGAATAATGGTAACTTGGTTTTTGGAAAAACCAAAGATACAAAATGTATAGATGCTGAACTTAGTTAAGATCTATATGAGCATACAAGCAAATTAGTTTGGATTGAAAACATTATTGCATTTTCCTAGTTGGGATCTTAACTTTTTAGTTACCTAAACAAGTAAAAGGTAACTTCTGGAGGTTGCACTAGATTCTAAGATTTAGGTATAGTGCTCTCATATCCAAAGCTCATCTCAATAATGAAAGCCAAAAGATAGAAACTAGTCTGGGATATTGGATGAATAGTCACTAGATAGGGAGTTTATGCACAAATCTTCTTGCATCCCTTAATTCCAAAGGTTTGCAATTAGTGGCACTACTGTATGGAGAGTTTGGTTCTCTTCTAAGCAGCCTGCGTAAGCATATGAAATGGTTATCATGTGATAATAGGATTCTAAAATTGAAGGAATTTATTCAAAACTTGTAAATATAATCAAAACCTTCAATATAAAATAAATAAACTGCTCTAAAAGAAGACTATGATATTAAAATGGGAGGCATTATATAAATGATCATCTAACAAATATGCTGGAAAAATATGGAATTGGTAAAAAAAAACTGTCAAAAAATAATTTCCTATTGAAATACACCTCATGTTATTGATCATAATACCACCACACCTCCTCACTTGAATAGAGCTCATAATTTATATAAAAATCAAATATATTTTAAATTAGATGATAATCAAAAATCACAATACCAATCTACTTCTGGTACATAATGAATCTAATCACTAGTTATTTAGTGTGGTGGCCTAGCGGTTAGCATGGCTGCCTTCCAAGCAGCTGGCCCGAGTTTACTTCCTGGTCAATGCTTTGACATATTAAAAAAAATCAATGGTTATTTAGAATAGATTTAAAAATGAACATGAAAAAAATAGTATGGTCAGAAATATCAATCTTCTAAAATGCTTTTTGTACATTAAGTAGATTAATATTGATTAAGTTGAGAGTGAAACAAAAACCAAGATCAAAAACATATATCCCATGGGTAATTAACACCACTTTGAATCCCGCAAATGTAAACAGTGGATATCGAATTCTAGATCTGTTTGATAAATGACTAATAGTTTTGTCAAAAATCATATAAAGTACCAAACATCATATGATCACCATTTCTTATGCTTGCTCCTGTTATTAAAACAGGCAAAACTCTCCATACAGTAGTGCCACTCAGTGCAAGCCAGAGTAATCAATGGATGTCAGAAGGCTTGTGCATAAAATCCCTGTCTAGTGACTACTCATCCAATATCCCCAGACTAGTTTCTGACTTGTGGCCTTCACCAGGAAGGAGCCTTAGATTTGAGAGCACTATACCTAGATCTTAGAATCTAATGCAATCCTTCAGCAGCCACCTTTTATCTCTATTTAACTACAAAACTATGAGAATAAAATTGAAAACACAATAATATTTTCAATATAAACTCATTAACTTATACAGTCATATAGGTCTGAACTCAGTTCAGCACCCATACATTTTGGTGGTGTTGGTTCTTTAATAACCATAGTCACCACTATCCTACTAAGAAGGATTGGTATTAAACCACCAAACATCACATGATCACCATTTCTTATGCTTGCTCATAACTTATTAAACAGGCAAAACTCTCCATACAGTAATGCCACTCAGTGCAAGCCAGATTACTGAATTGAGTTCAGACCCATATGACTATATAAGATAATGAGCTTAGATTAAAAATTTTATTGTTTTCAATTTTATTTTCATAGTTTTGTAGTTAAGTAGAGATAAAAGGTGGCTCCTGACGATTGCATTAGATCCTAAGATCTAGGTGCAGTGCTCTCAGATCCAAGACTCCTCAGTGACAAAAGCCACAAGCTAGAAACTAGTCTGAGGATATTGGATGAGTAGGCAACTAGATAGGTATTTTATGCAATAGCCTCCTGGCATCCATTGATTATTCCGGCTTGCACTGAGTGGCACTACTGTATGGAGAGTTTTGCCTGTTTTAATCATATAAAGTATAAAATTATATGTGCTTAGGAAGGATAAGAATTCTTTTTCTATAAAGTTCTGCAAAGAATTAGAGTAACATGAAAATAGAAACGAAAAAGTGAAACTTTTACAGCATAGTTTAAATATCTTTTTCATGAGGACAAAATAAATAATAATTAAAAACTTAATAAAATATGGTTACAAACATAATTAACTGAAATATGAAATGAGTATTGTTTACATCTTCATTGTGACTCCTAATAATATTAACAGAAGGAGCAGTTTAAAAAAATAATTAGAACTAAATATTTTTAGACCAGAAAGAAATAATACTATGGGGAAGTTAACAGAAAAGCTCATGGTATGGATGTAATAATGAATGAAGTTATAAATCACATGATATCATATAGAAATAAAATTATCTATCAACTTTCTTAAAATATTGGGTCAACTCCAATATTATCAAGAATGTGGTATCAACTTTTATACTGCTCTGCAAGAAAGGTGACCTAAGTTATTGAAATATCCAATAAACAGCAGAGATTCAATATCTAAAAGTGGTACAGGACAGCAGATATTAAATATTTGTTTGATGATTGGTAGATAATTTAAGGTTAAAAGATATGTGCTTTGTGAATTGTAGAAATGTTTTGACAACATAAATTGAAAGAAGCTATCAAACATACTTTTGGACTTGAGAACATCCTTCCTCTAGTGATTTATGCAAAATCTCAATGAGGTACAATTCTGCAAAAATGAGAATCGTTAAAAATTTATCAGCAGAATTCAAAATAAATATTTATTTCTTCCAATAAATAAGAGTATTCTGGGAGATTTTTAAAAAAAATAAAATTATGACGTCAAAATTTAATATTGTGTAACAAAATATGCTTATTCTTTCTTTATGGCTTATGGAAGAAGTAAGATTATAAATCTTTAAAGATAGGATATGTCTCTTCCTTAATATATATATATTATACCGGACAAAAGCTTTAGACTCGCATAAACTGACCGCCAGGGCGCCACTAGTCCGAAATTTGGAACTAGACATTTATTTTTAAGGGGTTACAGGGTATGCGAATCGAATGTGCCGGACTAGCTCAATCAAGCAAATGAGATCTATGTTTTGTTCAGTGAGTTGGAAAGGTAGCAACAAAATCAACCAAGTAGATGAATAAATAAATAATTTTATTAAAAGTATGATTAAATAAACATAAATCTAAATAATAATTTTTAAAGCACACTTAAAATATGTACTACACGTACATACGTCAAAATTAAATTTAAATATTTTATATGGCTTTGAGAGCGATTTTCTGTGCGTGAAAGAGTGCAAAATACTGATAGTAGAAGAAGTATTAGTAAGTATTCAGTGATCTCATGTAAAAAAAGGGAGGCTAGCTTCCTGCTTATAACCCATAGTTAGAAAAAGGCCGAATCTCCGTATTTGAGATTTATGTAAGCTTATGTCGAAACCGAAGAAATGCGAAAGTAGCTTCCAAAACATTAATAATAATAAAAAGAGTGTTGAAAGTTATTACTTTCAATCGATTGACCTCCCTCTAAGTGAGACAGGCTAGGAGCTCACGATCTACCTATTGAGCAGGTTAAAATGATTGTACGTGCCCCTAATAAACGAATGGGAAGCTTGAAGAAATAAAACTAAGAACTATTATAAATAAAGTTTCACGACATAAGGAGAACTAATAATAAAATGGGTCACGAGCCAGAAGTCAATTAAAATAGTCTGTAATATCCAGACTGCTTTCTATAAAAAAAAAAGAATGTGAGATTATAAATAAACTACTATCTTACTTATTAAGACTTAAATAGGACGGACATGTAATAGGTTTGAAACTAGCACTCATTAAAAAAAAAAAAAATCAAGCACAAAGAAATCGAATTACATAAGATATATAAAAAAAACATATATTTAAAAAGGGGACAAATCTAAGATAACATTATTTAAATTGCAAAAATGTGAGGTACCTTAATAATTTATTTCAATGCTAGTGCACTAGACTTCTTAGGTTAGTCCGTTGCTCTGGATTCACTGACGGTAGGCTTGGGCGAGTTGGTTAGTGGTTTCTTTGGAGCCGGTTCTTATGGCATTGTAGGCAGTTAATGGAGACACAGGACGTCCGAACCTGTCCTGGCGAGAAGCTTAGCACATCATGGTAAAGAAAATATTTTTGCTGTAGGTTTAATGTTCATTCTATGTAGAATAATTACTGGATCAGCTTTCAGAATATGCAGGAATCGTTCTTTCCAAGTATTTTGGCAGGAATCGTGCAAGCTGTAGGTTTAATGTTCATTCTATGTAGAATAATTACTGGATCAGCTTTCAGAATATGCAGGAATCGTTCTTTCCAAGTATTTTGGCAGGAATCATGCAATTCTCCTGTCAGAGTTGGTGTCTGTCTCTTTGCGCTGGTGCAAGTATTCTAGCTGATGCCAGTATTGAAAGCTAGTCCAAGATAATCCAATGGCCTGATTCAGCCTGTTATATCTGAATCATATCTCTTAAACCAATTACCAAATTTTTTCTTTTTAATTAAAATTTAAAAATTCTCGATCTAGATAACAATAATTATCTAATTAACGAAATAAATTGCCCTTTACAGATCTAGGAATTAACTAATGAAAAATTCTTTTCTTTTTGTTTTCCTTCTTTTTAATTAGCCTTATCAATCTAAACCCCCAAATCTGAAAAACAATCTATTTATACACTTTACTTTTACATAAATTTAAAAAAAAATAATCTTAGTTTTCTTTTTTTTTTTCAAAATTAAAATTAAAAACCAAATATAACTGTGGTATTAAAATATAATTCCCACGCACATACATATATATTTGTACAAGCATTAAAAAAAACCTTTTAATCAAGTTTTACAAACGAAACCTTAAATAAAAATTTATTTTATTTGCTTCACCCCTATAAAACTATAATTTTTGTAATGGTGTCTTAAACATCCATTACAATATATATAAACAAAAAAAGACTTATAAATCCAATAAATATTATTATATTTCAACCAGAGGACTGGTTTTCATCAGAAAGAAAACCAGTCCTCTGGTTGAAATATAATATTATTTATTGAATTTATAAGTTTTTTTTTGTTTTTATATGTCTTTCCTTTGGTTAGTTTGTTATATATTAATATTTTGATATATATATATTGCATTTGAAATATTTAACTAAAAATTAAACTTTTCTAAAGACATTCAACACACATATTAGATGATGGAAATAGTCCAATATAAAAATACAGCTAGAACACCATCATCACAAACCTTCAGAAAAACATTAAGAAAAATGTTTCTAATATCGAGAAATATTTTATAAAATCTTTGTATCATTCATCTGTAACTCCACATAGACATTAAAACAGGCAAAACTCTCCACGTGATGTTTAGTCACAGTAGACATACATCTAGTGAAGTTACTGGGGGGTCTTTTTGTTCTAAAAATTGGTTTAGAAGTTATTAAAAATTTCTCTTCTAATTTTACCATTATCCACATCCAGTCTATTTTGATTTGTATTTCGTTTAAATCACACTTTTTAATTAATCATCCTTAATTCTTGGGAGATCATTAGAGTTGATAAATTCAAATATCCAAAGTTTTAAAAAATGTACATTTAACTTATCGCAGTTAAACTTTTTTTAACAACAGCAATAAATCTTTTTTCTTTAAAATATATGTCTTATAAAATATAATGTTCTTTTCATTAAATCCTATTAAATTATACATTCTCCTTTTTTTCTTTTTAAAAACTTTATTTCTTCTCATCCAACATATATATTCATATCTTTTTTTTATTCAAATTTATATCTTTAACACCCAAAGTAATACGTATATATACTATAATGTAATATATACGTAAAAAGATGTATTGATAGATGAAAGAGAAATGTTATTGTCTTTATGATATGGGTATATACATCTTTGTATATTAATTTTATTTGTACTAATAATGATATAAATAAATATGTACTTTTATAAATCCTTGAAAATGACTATAGAAAAAAAGTGGTCAAAACGTTGAGTATTAAAAATGTCAATATGTATATATGTTTGATGTGAAAAAATAAAGTTTTTAAAAAGTAAAAAAAAAAGAGTACAGAATTTAATTTGCTTTAATAAAAAGAACATTATATCAACGTATTAAATATGTAACTTTTTTTATCTGTTGATTTTTTCTTCAATTCAATTTTTGAATTGCCTTTATTTTTTATTTTATTAGTTTCTGAAACTAGGTTGGTACTGAAGCTATTTCATATATATATATATATATATTGTGCTGTCTGATATTATAATAAATAATAAATAAATCATATACAACAGCTATGTAAATATATATATCACCAAAAGCCAGTCAACATTTAGACAATCCCATCCCAATAACAATCAACAATTTCAAACTATTGTCAAGGAAACCCCCTTTTAGCAATAAAGGTGGAAGCCCACCTTTATTAATGGCCCAATATATTTATACAGACACTAAAGACTGCAACTTGACTAAAGAGAATGAAATTATTGATACAAAGAAGTTTAAATAAATCTATTTAAACAGCTAAATATAACATGTTCTGAATGCAGACTAATAATAGTCAATTACAACATTACAAACTGCAATTATAATTTTGAAATTACACCCACTGTTTAAATAATAAATGAAAAAATACTCAAGGCTAAATGGTTTGTAACTAGCTAACACTTAGACAATCCCAATATCAATAACAATTCAACAATTTCATACTGTTGTCAAGGCAACCTTCTTTTAACAATAAAGGTGGAAACCCACCTCTATTAATGATTCAATATATTTATGTAGACTCTAAAGATTTCAACTTGACCATAGAGATTGAAATTATTGATACAAAGGAGTTTAAATAAATCTCTTTAAACAGTTAAATATAACCTGCTAAATAATCAATTATAACATTACAAACTGCAATTATAATTTTCAAATTGCACTCATAGTATTACTTAAATAATAAGTGTAATAATGCTCAATATAATTACATGTAAAAAGCCTTTTTTGGCTTATGATTTTATGCACTTTTCAAATATTAATCATCTATTTTTATGTTAATGTGATGTGATGTGATGTATTATGGCTTCTCCTTAAACGAAGTCAAGAATATCTCAGCAATTATGCCCAGATAGAACGCCATCTAGTGTTCTATAATGGAAGTAAAAGTAACAACCATAACAAAATAAAACATCAGTAAAATATAATAAAACTTTCATGTAGAGATCCAATATAACATAAAAAAATGACTAAATAACATAACAATGTACAGCATAAATAGTATATGCACTATATAATTTTATATACACATTACCTTATATAATTTTCCATTCATTTTTAATTGACCAGTTATTAATTAAATTTACTAAAGTTTTATAAATATTACCCAGAGAACAAAACCCTCCATACAATAGTGCCAATCAGTGCAAGCCAGAGTAATCTATGGATGCAGGAAGGTTTGTGCCTACTCATTCAATATTCCTAGACTCTGGATTGCACTGAATGGCACCACAATATGAAAAGTTTTGATCCTGTGTAAACAGCTTGTGTAAGCATAAAGAATGGTGATCATGTGATGGTTAGTGGTTTTATAAATATTCATACAATTACTAGTTATGTTTAATATTTTAGCACACGTTATCAATTTTTGTTTATAAATGAACTTATCATCTTTTAATCTTTATTTAGATGAAGTATAGAAGCAATAGAATAGAAAATTATGATAAAGTAAAAGCACATGGTCAAGATCAGAAATACTTTACCATTATATACTATTCTCTTAAAATAATTTACTCCAGAATTTTAATTTCATAGTTGGGTTCATACATCAATATTATGGTATTTCTGCCAAACTTGTGCTGTTCAAGTTAATATGAAAAGTTAAAATAAAATCAGACTTATGATTTTGGAAGCCATCTGCCGACAGTTGGTTCAGAGCTTTCAAGACTTTCTTATTAGTTTTATTTTAACTTTGCATATTAATTTGAACAGTACAAGTTTGATAGAATTATGTAATTGTATACTATTGAGAATTACAGTATTATGGTATATGCATTTTAAAATTATACCTACTCACTAATATATATATATATATTAGAAAATACAGTACTTAAAAGTTTATAAAAATATATCTATAACCGTCACTTAGAAGCGCTTTCAACTATCTTTGTAGTTTTTATCAACTAATACTTTTAAAATGTCAGCTTTCCCATAATTCCATGATCTTAATGTTTGCTGCTTGCCTATTAATTAAATTCTGCTTGTATTTATATATTAACATCGCTTCTTTAATTTTTCTTTTATTATTATTTCTTTCAGTGTTCCAATATTTTTACGTTACTATAATTAAAATCAAAACCATATATACATGATTTATTATGGTCATAAAAGACAGATGCTGATAAATTATCATTATTTTTATAATTATGGGAAAGTTGACATCATGGAATTATGGGAAATCTGACATTTTAAAAGTATTAGTTGATAAAAACTACAAAGATAGTTGAAAGCGCTTCTAAGTGACGGTTATAGATATATTTTTATGAACTTTTAAGTACTATATTTTTTAATATTTATTTATACATTTATACATATTATTTTGAAGAAATACAGACATCGATTTGTAATATTATTAATATATATGTGTGTGTGTCTTTGTTGCTACATGTTTGGGTCAATAAAGAAAACAGCGTTTGTTTGCCAATAATTATAATTTTTATACTAATTTCAATGATCAGAACTATGTACTGAGAACAGAAAGAACACAGCAAACAGCAAAACAAAAGAAAAAAAATCCTCACAAGATATGACTTATAATTACATATTAGCATACTTCCAAAATATAATTTAATGTCAAATATTTTTAGAAAATTTCGACTTTTATTTATAATTTCCATATTCTTTCAACTATTGCTATCATCACACTAATTAATACATAACACTATATTTTATAGGATATTATTCTCCTTTCTTCAGGTGCCACTGGCTTAGTCAATGACAATATTAACACTGGAATTGAACCAGTGACCTTTAGATTGGTAAATTTTGAATTTATTGTGATGCTCTAATTTAATAAGTCAGTCTGTTAAAAGTAAAAGTCATTAGAACTTAATATTCATATATATGTGGGTCCTCCTGATTTTTTTCATTTTTTAAGGGCAAGATTCATTAATAATTTCTAATGTTGTGGATTTTGACACTAGGTTTGCTTATAAGACTATTTGCCCTTACCATGTGAGTAATTTCTTTAAATTTTCTTTTTATTGTTTCTTCATTATTCAATATTTTTATATTTTATTTAATGAACAAAAAATGTTTATTGGTATATGCATGATATGTTTTCTATTTTAGACTCATCTGTTTTTCTCTTTAATCATTACAGCATATTTTTTGATCATTTTAAAAGAAGCATCAGATCTGAAAGTTATTCTGATATTGTATTGACTGCAAATTTTCTTTAATTTATTTGATGTTTCTGGTATATATAAATATTTTATAATCAAAATTACTCCAAAGGCAAAACTCATTCAGACTAGCCAAGAAAATAAACTCTAAAACACTACCAATGGTTTCACTGCTACAAGCAGACTTCTCAAGTATAAAGAACTACAAAATAACAACTTATTTAAACTAAACATTACCCACAATTCCACTTAACTCCCACACACCCTTAATATTAAAAGAACTTTTAAATAAATTAATTGCTTCAGAATCATAATTTTTTTTTCATGTGTCATAGCATTGGCCAGGATGCGAACCTGCTAACCCAGGATGACTGCTTATATGCAGCTGTGCTGACCTCTCAACCACCAAATTCTTTAATTCTTCTTTTTATTTCACTTTTCTCAAAGAAGACAACCTTGGCTTCATCAAAATTAATAGTGTGACCTGTATCTTTTTTATGGACATTATTGTTTATTTTGCATTCATTTTGTTTTTTATTTAACATTTTCTCAACATTAGTGTATAGAATACCATTCATCATAAGAGTATGTTTTATAGTGAACTTTTATTAAGCTGCTGTTTTCTGGATAACCCTTTTTTGCTTTGATCCATAGATATAGTCCAACTCTCATTTTTTATGTTTCGCCATAATCAGCTATATATGCTAAATATTATCCTGTATACGGGGCTTTAATATAAATTGTAGTTTTGATTTTTCCATGAAAGAATCTTAGTGCAAGAATATTTAAATTACTGGCTTCTGATCAAACCTTTTTTGCTTTGATCCATAGATATAGTCTTCTTATGTTTCTGACATAATCAGCTATATATGTTAAGTATAAAAAATTGTAAATGACTGAAAAAAAAACTGGATGGATAAAATAAGAAAGTGTTCTAAGATGATGTGGGGAACAGAGGCTAAATATTGAAGAAGATGGATTGAATTTGGAGGGACCTTCATTCTGCAATGGATTGATAATGTTTGACAGTGATGATAATGATTATGATATAAATAGTAAATACAGAAGAGAAGCTAAAGACCAGAGAAGATGGATTGTAAATACAGAAGAGAAGCTAAAGATCAGAGAAGATGGATTGAACTTGAAGATACCTTTATTCTGAAATGGATTGATAATGGTTGACAGTGATGATGATGATTATGATATATATATATATATATAGTAAATACAGAGAGAGGGCTAGAGGTCAGAGAAGATGGATTGAACTTGGAGAGATCTTTACTCTGCAATGGATTAATAATGGTGGAAAATGATGATGATGGTGATGATACATATAGTAAATACAGGAGAGAACTAGAAATCATAGAAATGGATTGAACTTGGAGAGATGTTCAATCTGCAATGGATTGACAGTGGTTGAATATGATGAAGATGTTGATAATATAGATAGTAAATACAGAAGATATGCTAGAGATCAGAGAAGGGGGGCTGAACTTGGAGAGACCTTCATCCTGGATTGGATTGATATTGGTTGAAGATGATGTTGATGTATATAATAAATACAGAAGAGAGGCTAGAGATCAGAGAAGAGGAATTGAACTTGGAGAGACCTTCATTCTGCAATGAATTGATAATGGTTGAAATGATGAGGATGATACTAAAAATTATCCTGTGTATATGAGCTTACTATAAAGTATAGTTTTGACTTTTCCATGAAGAAATCTAATTGCAAGACTATTTAAGAATTTCAATGTTTGTTTTTGTTTTAATTCTCTTATGAATTTAATTTTAAAAAATTCATGTTATTGATGTATGTCGAGCGCATTCCTAATAATGTTTCACTGACCATACAATAAATGCATAAGTGATACAGAAAGCCAGACATTAAGTGATGATGATTTCAAATATATAAAATTTCTATTGATAGTTGTTAATGACAGAATGGCTTATTAGAACATCACATTATTAGTTCACTTCCCACGCTAGCATGGCCACTGATAGGGCAAGCAATATTTAAAATAAATGAAGAACAAAACCACTGGAAAAATTGTGTTATATACTAATCTAAATAAAGTTTACATTTTTAAAAAATTATTTAACAGTTCTACTAGATGACAGAAACACTCACAAGACATGAGTTTCAGCAAAAGGCAAACTTCTAAACATCATATGATCACCATTTCTTATGCTTGCTCATAACTGTTATTAAACCTAAGATCTAGGTGCAGTGCTCTCAGATCCAAGGCTTCTCACTGAGGAAAGCCACAAGGTAGAAACTAATCAGGGGGTATTGGATGAGTATGCACTAGGTCAGGGGTGGGCAATTGTTTTGGCTCGGGGGCCGCATAGGTTGGTGGAGGGCCGCATCAGGGGCCACTTTGTGGAAGTGAAGGTTAACAGAGGGCTGCATCTTTTTTCCATGACACAATAAACACACTGCTTTATTCCCTGTATTACCAAAGAAATATTTGTTTGTCTATTCTTCATTAAACACATGACATTCATTACCAATTTTACATTTTTTTGGAGCATTCATGGTTTCACAAAAGTTGGAAATATATATATTTGCTAATGCAAAGACAAAATTGAAATTAAACAGATCAACTGGAAAAACACTGCACATCGTAACTACACTGTGCATGTATATTGATGTGGCCATTCAAGTGGAAAATATGAGATGAATATTTGGTCATGCAACTGGAAGGAAGTCTCAGTCCAAGGTGGATTTTTCTGATTGTCTTGGAGGGCCGCATAAAAACTCTTAGTGGGCCGCATGTGGCCCTCGGGCCACTATTCGCCCACCCCTGCACTAGGTGGGGATTTTATGCACAAGCCTTCTGGCATCAATTTATTACTCTGGCTTGCACTGAGTGGCACTACTGTATGGAGAGTGTTTTAAAATGCAAACTGACAAAAATCAGTTGTAGATAGAATGTTTACACAACAAAATATAATGGATGAATACACATCCACAAATTTCAAATATAATTTTTACTTTGGGATCATAAAGAATGTTACATTTACACATTAATAAATTAGATTTAAATATGAGATTTGTTTGAGAATTAGGGCTTAAAATTATTTCAGCTTTATATAACACATAATCTCTTTGCATTGTTTATTTAAATGATGATGTCATCAATGTGTCACTTTAATGTCCATTTGTTTGTTGTTGGTATACATTACAACTGTCTAACTATACAGAGCATTGGTCTAATGTTTAGCACAGTTAATAACATTGTTTTTCTGCTTGATGAGTACATTTTGTGAGAATTTGGTTTAATTTTGTAGTTATTTTGTATTGCATTATATAGATTTGATCCTATATGAAATTAATTAAAAAATTAAACTTAATATTTTTAATGGTTAATATAGATGTAAGTTAATTAGTAAATGGTATGATCATTATATATGCTAATCAGGCTTGGTTGTGCAGACGGAATAGCAAATTTTCCAAGTTACAACTAACCAAAAAGGAGACCACTTTGATTACTAGTAGATTGGACAGGCTTGCAATTGTTTTCAATCAAACTGTAGAACCATATCTGACTGGTTGTTGCACATCAATACACTATGGCTGTGGCTTTAACCTCATATTCATTCAGTATGCAGAATTGCATCTGATTGGCTGCTGCACATCAACGAATTTAACTTTGTATTCATTCACACTGCAGAATTGCATCTGATTGGTTGCTCAGCCTGCAGAATTGCATCTGATTGGTTACTGCACATCAATACACATTGGCTGTGGATTTAACTCTGTATATGCAATGGTGATCCCATTTATTAAATAATTTACATATATATATATTGAAATATATTTAAGAGAGTATAACAACAAAAATTGCCGTTTATAATAAGTTCTAAATATATATATATGCTTACTTAAGTTTATTCTTTATATGAAATATCTGATAAACAAGTAAATATTACACTGTATTTTCTTTAATTAGAAAGTCAAATAAAAAACAAAGGCTTGACAAAACTGTTTACCCTTTATTTGCAATGTCTGTCTGGGAAGATGTGCACAGACGTTCACTTATATCAACATTGTCCGTTAAACAGTATATTTATTTACTCCATGAAGACACAAGCAGAAGGATTTTATAATGAAACATTAAAATATTGTCCATCTTAATAGTTTCACAATTTATTTTACAGCAGAAAATTTTGTCACCAAAATGAATTTATACATAAATACATTTGTATATATATATGAAAATATAATAATAATTTCATGTATTTCTTTAGGTAAAGTTCTGAAGTAATTAAGGAAACAATTAATTGAAATCAGCAATTATCAACAGAAATCCAGTCAACTAGTAATAGTATTTTTGTCTTATTTACTTTTAAACTAAAAGTGAAAAAAAAAAAAAATTAAGCCAAGATAAGGTTACTATTATTAGATATTAATACATTGCACAGGCTAAAACCTGCATTTATATATATGTAATATAGGCGGGATTACAACTCAGACTTTCACACGACCCACTACTCTCAGTGCCATCTCATAGTGCTGACCCACCTGATCACACACATGTTGAAAAGATAAATAATCACCAATATCCGTATTTCATGCTAGATCAGCAATCGTTAGTTGGTCTAGATTACTATCCTCACACATATATACAATCAGTGCTCAGCTTTATATTATTAGTTATGGCAAATTCAGTTTATAATTGTCCGTTTTAACTGTTTGCATAACTATATCACAGCTGAAGTTTATTTAGGTAAATAATCAAACATTTATATTACATTTTAAATATTTTCTTCTATAAAATCCATATGTCAAACCTTGGTGGCCGAGTGGATAGCACAGCCGCCTTACACGCAGTTGTCCTGGGTTCGCTTCCCGTCTGATGCTTTGACGCATGGGGGAAAATAAATCCATGAAAATATTTTAATAAATATATATATAAATTAAAAGTTAGAAAACATTGGTAAGCTATTTATTATTTATTACTGATAATAATTTATTTGAAGAATTTATTTATTATTTGATCATAATATCTTGTCAATACTTTTTAGGGATCAAAACTACAAAACGGCTAATCATATACCCCCCCCCCACATATATATAAATATTGATAGTAACTTTAAAATATTGTTCCTAAGTCAATTTAAAAATGTAAATAAATATTTGATTTAATATATATATATAGTAAATACCAATATTCATTATATATGTGTAATCCATATATTAATGATAAAATACAATACGTGTAAAATTCCAATCAAATGTGAATTGTTATTTTAATATCTTTATTTTAGTAAAAGTAATCTTTTATATTGTTTCAAAGGATAAAAATAGTTATTTGATTTTGAAAATTTTATCATATTAAACAAAAAAATATCAATTTGTTACAAACAATAATATTTTCTTAATTTTAAATAAATATCACTTTATTAAAATTACTAAATAGAAAAGTCAAATGCGGAATTATTATTTTTAAGTGATTTTCATAAAATTTGTTCGTTTTATTACAATTTAGAGTTCCCATTTGCAAAAAAAATATATAATGTTTTAAACATCAGTATTAAAAAAATTATATAATTATTATTTTAAAATAATTTATTAATTTATAAATAATTATTATATGTATTCAATTAAAACATTTTTGGGAGGCTGTTTATAAAAAAGTGTTGTGATACACTGTGGCTTTTCTTTTATTAGAGAAAAGAATATCTCAGCCATCATGCCCACAAAAAACTGATAGCCCCATTACTTTCCCTTTCCATTTCCCACCCTGAGTTTTTCTGTAGTCTTCTCTATTCTGCTCCATCCATCTTCCACAACATAATCTTTGTCATATGGCCATTGTATCTAAATCCCCGTTATAATTTTCCGAACACAATGTAAAAGACCAATAATCCTCTTTCTGTATAATCACTTTGTTTATATTTATTCTTCCACAACTTTATTATGTGAACCCTTTCTGTTTTTAGGCATATACATTCAATTAGCAGATGCCTAATATTATCTATACCTTCCTTACATAACTCGAAGACCACCCATATTTCTTCATTTATGTGTATATACCCTTGTTGCTAAAAATTCTGTTTGAGCCTTAAACAGTAAACTACTTTTCTTGCTATTATCATAAATTAACTTGCACTCAATACTCTATTTACTTCTATATATATTTAAACTCTTTTTAATCTTCATACTAATTCTCCATCTTTCCAACTCCTTACTCTCCATACTAGTTCTCCATCTCTCCAACTCCCTATTTTTTATTAATTCATCTATTCTTATGTCCCTATTCCTTGCCACTATAACGCTCATCAATTCTCTTAGCACAATCATCCAACCTTTTATATAAGTATACTGACATAAATTTCTTTATCCAAATCTTCTGCATACCATGTTATCTTTCTCATCCATCTTGTTACTTGTCCGTTACTCATAATCCAATTAAATACTATTTTGACTATCTCTTCTTATCCATAAATTGTAGTTTACCAAATATTTTCATTTTACATTTTTGCATCTCTTGTATAAAAACTTAATCATCCTTCTTTTTGAATTGCCTCCTACCAAACTCTCCATACAGTAGTGCCACTACGTGCAAGCCTTTGTAATGAATGGATGCAGGAAGGTTTGTGCATAAAATCCTTATTTAATACCTACTCACTCAACATGCCCAGACTAGTTTCTAGCTTGTGGCTTTCATCAGTGATGAGTTTTGGATTTGAGAGCATTGCAAATAGGATCTAATGCAACCCTCCAGCAGCCATCTTTTATTCTATTTGGTTAACACTATGGAGAGTTTGGTACTCTTATTAATGACATGTGTACGCATATGAAATGGTGATCATGTGATGCATTGATGGTTTTATTTTAAAGTAATATGATAATGCCTTTTAAAAGTTGGCTAATTTTTTTGGATCACATTAAAAATATATATGATTCTAAAAGCAAAATATTCTAAATTTTGATCTATTAAAAGTGTATAAAAGTTTTTGATTAATTAATTACAAATTTCTAACTGAGATGATTGATTGTTAAGTACCATAGACTTGGATCAAATGGTGCAAACTTGGTTTTTGTTAATTTTGAGCTTTCTACTTCTATTTAGAATTTCCCAGAATATCTACTAAATTTATTGTAATGAACAGAATCTATCCAGTGTGATTAATTGTAGACTTGGTCAAATAATAACAGTGATGATTACTGTCTAACTAATCAACACCCTAAGACCTATTATTGGTAGAGATCCTGTTAGTAGTCAGATTATTTATGATTTTTCTATTATAAATGTTATTGCAACGGTGTTTTACTTTAAATGTTTGAGTATAACATTTTAATAGCCCAAATTAGATGAAATTGTGGAACCTCCGGTGAACTATATAAAAACTATCAGCAAACATGTAATGTAGATAGATCCCACCTTCACTTTTGTTTTGATCATATATAAGCATACTCTTCCATGCAGATATTAAGATGTGGTACCAGCCTTTCCCGCTAATTAGTTTATAATAATTTCAAGATTACTTATAGTTGTCTTGAAATTATCCTAGTATATATATATATAAGTCACACTCCACATGCAAATATGTCAGTAAGTGATATGCTTATATATGCTAAAAGCTAAAGTGTAGTGGCCTCCTTTTATATTTACTGACAGTTAGTTTACATATAGCTCACTAGGGTTTTCCAGAACTTCTGCATGGTTTCATCTAATTTAGGCT
Source organism: Epiperipatus broadwayi (assembly GCA_028023455.1). Classification (NCBI taxonomy): domain Eukaryota; kingdom Metazoa; phylum Onychophora; class Udeonychophora; order Euonychophora; family Peripatidae; genus Epiperipatus; species Epiperipatus broadwayi. Next base: position 264,238 of record JAQFVV010012930.1, read on the forward strand.
ATTAAAATGCTATATTTACAAATATTAATTGAAGATTAATTTAATATTAAAAAATGACTAAATATTATGCTCAGAACAATGCCTCTAATTAGTTATAGTCATTTCAAAATAGCTTATAGTTGTCTCATAATTATGTTACTATATATAAAAATCATGCTGTGTGTAAGTATATCAGTATTAAACTTCTAAACATCACCTGATCACCATTTTTTGAGCTTACACAAGAGGCAAAACTCTCCACACAGTAGCACCACTCAGTGCAAGCCTCAATCATCAATGGATGCAGGAAGGTTTGTGCATAAAATCCCTATCTAGTGCCTACTTATCCAATATCCCCAGATTGGAGTCTAAACTTGTGAGTTTCATCAGTGAGGAATCCTGGACCTGAGAGTACTGAACCTAGATCAAGGCTCCTCACAGTGAAATCCACAAGCTAAAAGTAGTCTTGGGGATATTGGATGAGTTGGCACTAGATAAAGATTTTATGCACAGACCTTCCTGCATCCATTGATTACTCTGGTTTGCACTGAGTGGCACTACTGTATGGAGAGTTTTGCTTCTGTGTAAGTATGTCAGTAAATGATATGTTTATATATGACAAAACTTAAGTGTAGGTGGCCTCCATCTACATATTACATTTACTGAATTAGTTTACATATAACATGTTGGGGTTTCTCAGAACTTCTACATTATTTCATCCAATCCAGGCTATAATTTACATCTATTAATGCAAAATTAATTTATTAAAACATGGTTAATTATGAGGCTCAGGCAGAATATCTTATAGTTGTCTTTAAATTACATTTGTATATATAAATTGTGCCTTGCATGTAAGTATGCCAGTAAATGGTATATATATATATATATTGTACCCTCCTCCCCCGTCGCCTCTCTCACGCGTGTCCACTCCAAAATAACCTATAATAATGTTTAAAATATATTTCCGGGTTCTCTCTAGCTCAGTCTTAACAAAATGAATGAAATTAAAGTTTATTAAAATGATTACTACTAGCTCTAAACTTCAAAATATAAATACAGTTATATTATTAAAATTTTATTATTTTCATGAGACATGGAGCGACGACACGGGGAGCGAGACAGACTACATTGAGATATATCCACATGATACTATCCCAATGGCATAAGAACACTATACTAAATAATCAACTTATGGTATTCTTATGACTTTCCAAGCTCTTTCATTACGATTAAGATAATAATCATATCTTATTATTCTTTGTAATAATAATCTAGCTCAATTAAATAATTTAAGTAAATAAATGAAATAAAATCAAATCAAATAAATCTCAGGTTCATAAATTGCATTTAAACTGATTTAAATTACGGTAGTAAACTATGAGAAGGGAATTTTATGTCATAAATTCACTACGTAACAACTAACAATAATAAATAAGAATAATAATAATAATAATAGTATAATGTAATCCTATTTCTTCTTAAATGAAATAAATAAATAAATATTACGTTCGTGGTAGTATTTAATAATCTGACAATCAAAATACGTGTTGTAATATTAGCATATAATTTATTTTAATATTGTGGCAACCAACTTATGACCAATAAACGATATAATTATAATCCTTTAATTTTATCATACAAATAAATTTTCAAAAATTATTATAACACTTTTATGTTTATCTACTTTGTGCAAAATTATATGTCTGTTGCAATTATAAATGTGTATTGCGATATCATGCATTCTATGTGGAGAAATAACTAAGACACGAAGCTTACAAATAAATTTACAACATAGTTTATTAATAATTATACAAATAACAATATTTACATTATGTACATCGGATATCCCTACTTTCCTGTTACAAAATTACTTTACTAGTTTATCTTTTAACATTAAATTTCTACTTATTTTATTTTTAACTCTTATACAGTATTATTATTATTAGATATCTGATTTTAGTTTAGCTTGTTACAAAAATGTATCTATCAATAATTATCATTAATACTTTATATCTCTATTAATTTTAAAATTATATTTTTACAAAAATTTTTACCTTCGTAGTAAAATTATACAAACTCATAAAATTCTATTTTTATATTATTCGTATGGAATCCTAACGATTCAAACCCTTCTTGACATTTTGATGTTCCGTTTTATTATTGACCATACAATAATTATTAATCCAATACTTATCCAAGCCTTTGCTTCGTATGGTAACCACAATTATTAACACACCATGCACAAATACATATATCTGTTACCCATTATTGAATCATTTTTCAATCAACATGCAATCTCTATTTTTAAATATCATATAAAATATTAAATTTTTATTATCACTTAAAACTTTGTTTTAAATTTCTCTTTAAAAAAAATCCAATATTCTTTTCCGAATTATTTTTAAATTATATCACATGATTCTTTATCTCTTTATGACACTTATACTCTCACTTTTAAAATAACAATTCTAACTCATTCTAGTAAATAAACTATTCTTACATAACGACAACCTAGCCTCATTTCTATTTTATGTATCATTTCTATAAAATATCTTTCTGACGATGTATATTCATGAAACAAGGATAGCGAAAATAGATGCGCAGGATCAAAACAACTAGAATATTATCCGTCATAAAACTTGACAATGATGGCACAGTGAATTTAAAGAACACCATAGAGGAGTGACCTTTATCTGTCTATCCACCTCTACTATAGGAGTGATGCTAAAGCTATTCCTTCAGCTTTATATAACATCAAAAAAGTTTCAAAAATACGTAAAAAACACTGTCCAAAATATATGTGTTCAGTGATAGGACTTAGTTAGCTATACTGAAATCACACAAAATACTATGATCCAAATATTTGATTTTTCTTATTTCTTGGCAAAAAACATCATCTTGGTTTCCTCTACACCAGTACTACCAAGTCACTATCCGATTTTATTTCTCTAGATTTATCTATGCAGTACATCGACAAATTTCTGTCTACATTTCTAACAATAATAAAATTCATTTTTAGTTCAAACTATACAGCTATTCTTAAGAAAATCTTTTACTACTTATCTCGTATATTTATAATATACCAACTATTTTAAAATTATCTGAAGATTTTGCAACATAAAAGTTCAAAAGAATCACATAATTATTATGATACTTATATTATTAATTATATTTTTTAAAACAACTTATTGCATGCACATTTAAAATTACTACTATCTCAAATATATGTTTTAATGTTGGATAAAATGTGTACTTATAATTTTAAAACTTTCATACATCATTCTTCATTAATAGATGACCTAAAAAAATACATTATGCATTATCAATAATATCACAATTACCAATACGATTTCTATCTTCTTGATCGTATTCTGAAGGCTTCACCATTCCATTACTTCTTGTAGATATTTAAAACTTCCATACATACATTCTATTTTTTATAATAATATTTCTATCATTCTATTAAGCTATTATATTTAAAATCTCATTATTCTTAAATTCATGTTTATATGTTTCCCTAAGCTAATATAGAATTTTTATATTTTAAATACAATCAAATAAAAATATTAAATTATATTTACGATACTGCTTTGTCGAACTTGCTTGAAAATTGTTCATCGTAAAGCTAAAAAAAATATATACTTTATTTTTTTTCAGTCACTTAATGTTCTATAAAAAAAAACAAATGTTTAATAATTCTTCCTAAACGATGATCCTTAATTTTCTCAATATTTTATACAATTATTAATTCTTGATATCTCCTTCAACATAGTCTGCTAGCTTTTTCCCGCGCGCTTTGTTTCCCCCGATGCATCTTGTACTGACTTTTCAAATCTTCAATAAAATTTTGGTTTCCATGGATCCATTTTCATTTAGTTGAGCAATTGAATTTTAACATTTTAAATCAAGCATTTTTCTTCATTGAATACGTTATAATATTTTTTCTAATAAGATAAAGTTTAGGCACCTTGCCATAAAATACTTATAGCACTTTAATCTTTTTACTTTCCTTTATTTCACAATTCTGGAACTATATCTTTTAATAATGTTTTCTTTACAAAATAAACATTCTTTCTCCACGTTATTTTTCTTGATACTAAAATATTAAAATTTGTTCATAGAGAAGTATAACTTAGTTTTAAAATAGCTCTGTAAATTTACGTATAAATTGTTCTTGACGACCAGCAGCTTCTTTTTCAGATTTTCACATATCGTCCCAATTGTATTCCTTTCAGTTATAAGATTAAGTTTCGGGTTGAGCACAAATAAGGTCGTATTAATATACTTTCCCATTATTTTTCTTTCAGTAATACTTTAAATATTTTTCTTGTATTCATGTTACTGTAGGCTTTCTGGTTAAATTTGAATAAAATTTCCTGGTAAGATCACTTATAAAATTAGAAATTCATGTCTTTGCAGTCAAAAATATATTATATGTTACAGAATAACTTTTAGAATAATACGAAATTATAGATTTATATTACTTTCAGCTACGATGTTATCAGCTATCAAATGTGTTACTTTCTCTTTCACTTAACATTACTTCTCCCGCTCTGTATAATTCTTAGATTTTTGTCTGTTAATTTTACATCCTTTGATTGGTTAATATTTATTTTAGGTGAACAATTTATTCATTTTATTTTGATAAAGAATGGATGTTTTAAAATTAAGAATTGATGACGTAGTGTCTGGAATATTTATCCAATATTTTTTAAATTCAATTATAGTTATATAAAAAAAATCATCTAAGCTTTAAAATAATTATTAAAAAATATTTAATATTTATAACTTTCATTTTAATGATCGATGGCAATTATATCTAGTTTTAAATTACACAGTTTATTATTATTTTAACAAGAGTGTGTGTGAAGGCATATAATATACGGTCACGTGTCTACTAACTTTATAAAAATGATTTTTTATTTACGTCTTGGTTTAAATTACCAAAATTGATATATTTTATAAAAAATTTAGAAAATAATTTTAAAATGTAGAACTAAATATAATTCTCACCATCCCACAGTTTATTAATAAATTATACTCTATTAAATTTGATTATTAAATATAATTATACACTACATATAGTATTTATTTAATTTATTAGTTTTAAAATATTATATTCAAATTATTAATCTACTTTTAACTATCTATAGCTGTATTATTTTATATGGCCAGCTTTCACAACCATAAGCAATGATATGATTAAGCTTTATTTAACTGTTTTCTTTTAAAATAATTTATTAACTGTTACCTACCAGGTATTTTTAGCTTTAAATTGTATTATAAAATCTACTTATCCCATTATTATTTATATCTCTTACAAATATAACTTAAAATTTAAAATTTTTTAATAATTGACCTTTCTACCCTACCTATGACCTACAGACAAGGGCACAATATATATATATATATAATATTATTTAATGTCTGTATTTTTAAAGCAATATACATAATTATGTAACTGAATATTTGTAAATACAGTAACTAAATAATTAAAAATATTATCCATTTAGGAGCACTTTCGATTATCTCAGTAATCTTTGTCAACTAAAGCTTTGAAATGCTAACTTTCCCACAATTCCGTGATCTTAACATTTGCTGCTTGCCTGTTAATTAAGTCATGTTTATATTTGTATATTAGCATAGCTTCCTTTATTTTTTTTTTATTGTTATTTTTTTCAATTTGCAATACTTTTGCACTGTTAAAATTGAAGTCAAAACCATAAATACATGATTTATTATGGTCGTAAAAAACAGATGCTGAAAAATTATTATCTACTATGCAATTTTGTTTCGATTTCTAAACTCATTTTAATAATAGCAAGTGTTCTTTAGTTCTTTTTTCCAACATACATCTAGATTCACCTATATATACACTGCCACACCTACATATCCATTTATAAATGACACAATTTTAATTTATAAATGAGGTTTTATCTTTGGAGTTATTTATTAATTTGGTGTGTAAAATGCAATATCACATATATCTTTATAATTTTCCTTATAAACTTTACTTGATCATTTGAAATATATGGGATTGATATCCATATTCTTTATTAGCAGGAGAATCAATATTATTCTTAAAATTTTTATTTTTATATTTTGTCTTAAAATCTCTAATAACATTATATATGTGATTATAACTGTAGCCAACATTTAACAATTCATTCAAATATATTTCAATATTTTTGCCTTTATCTGATGAATATTTGCAAAGACTATTATTTCTAAATAAAAAAGACTTCAAACCTGCCATTTTGTGTGACATTAGCACCTTTGATTTATATGGAATATAACCTTTTTTTACTATTGGTTTAATGGTCATACAGTAATCCAGCATGCATTGATTTCTAGTTATTTTAAGATCAAGAAACTGAACGCACATTAAATCTTCATCTGTTTTTATCCATCTTAGGCCTTTTAAACCATTTAATTCTTTAAACAATTCATTAATTGTATTTGGTTTACCACATACAAATACATCATCAACATATCGATAATATACAATAATATTTTTTTGATAATATTCCTTTTTCAAAATACTTTCTTTATATGTAGAAATTATAAAATTACATATTTGAGCAAAAGTAGGTAAATTTCTTGTAGCATTTTCTCAATTAAACAACAAGTTTAATTGAGAAAATGCTACAAGAAATTCTTGTTTTGGTAAATATATAATATGTTCTTCATTTGATTTTGTTAATACAATCCTAATGTTAAGATCGATGTTAATGACATTATATGAACTCTAGATGTTAGTGAAATGTATGGATCAATTGATCGATTGGCATCCATCAAAATCATTTCCAAAGCATTAAGTTTAAAAAATGTTAACGTGAAAATAATAAAATTAATAATTGAAACATTAAATTTTATTGATAAAAATATTTATGCAGTTTTTAATAAGGATTTTTATAAAATGAGTAATGGATGCCCCATGGGTTTACCTACTTTTGCTCAAATATGTAATTTTATAATTTCTACATATGAAGAAAATATTTTAAAAAATGAATATTATCAAAAAAATATTATTGTATATTATCAATGTGTTGATGATGTTTTTGTATGTGGTAAACCAAATACAATTAATGAGTTGTTTAAATAATTAAATGGTTTAAAAGGCCTAAGATGAATAAAAACAGATGAAGATTTAATGTGCATTCAGTTTCTTGATCTTAAAATAACTAGAAATCAATGCATGCTGGATTACTGTATGACCATTAAACCAATAGTAAAAAAAGGTTATATTCGATATAAATCAAAAGTGCCAATGTCACACAAAATGGCAGATTTGAAGTCCTTCTTATTTAGAAATAAGTCTTTGCAAATATTCATCAGATAAAGGCAAAAATATTGAAATATATTCGAATGAATTGTTAAATGTTGGCTACAATTATAATCACATATATAATGTTATTAGAGAATTTAATACAAAATATAGACATAAAAATTTTAATAATAATATTGATTCTCCTGCTAATAAAAAAATATGGATATCAATCCCATATATTTCAAATGATCAAGTAAGTTTATAAGGAAAATTTATAAAGGTATATGTGATATTGCATTTTACACACCTCATACATTAAACAAATTAATAAATAACTCCAAAGATAAAAACTCATTTATAAATAAAAATTGTGTCATTTATAAATGGATATGTAGGTGTGGCAATGTATATATAGGTGAATCTAGATGTATGTTGGAAAAAAGAACTAAAGAACACTTGCTATTATTAAAATGAGTTCAGAAATTGAAACAAAATTGCACAGCAGATAATAATTTTTCAGCATCTGTTTTTTATGACCATAATAAATCATGTATTTATGGTTTTGACATCAATTTTAATAGTGTAAAAATATTGCAAATTGAAAAAAATAACAATAAAAGAAAAATAAAGGAAGCTATGCTAATATACAAATATAAACATGACTTAATTAACAGACAAACAGCAAACATTAAGATCATGGAATTGTGGGAAAGTTAGCTTTTCAAAGCTTTAGTTGACAAAGATTACTGGGATAATCAAAAGTGCTCTTAAGTGGATAAAATTTTTAATTATTTAGTTACTGCATTTACAAATATTCAGTTATATATATATATATATATATATATTGTAATGATATATAAATATGTCATTACATTAATTTAAAATAAAAACTTAAAAGTTCACAAATAAAAGTAAAAAACTAAATGCTAAAATTAAAATGTTTGCTAAACGTATATACATTCGCACAGATGCCAAACTTTAAAAATATTTTTTTAAAAAAAAATAAATAAATAAGTATTTGAACGTACTTTAAAAATAAAAACAGGTATTAATTAATTCTTGTAATCTATAAATGGAAATGATTGTTTTTAAATTGTTTGAAAAGCAAGCTAGCCTTGGGCTCTTGTATAATTAAAATGATCTGATGAAAGATAGATAAGAAAATAAAGAGAAATTAGCTTGACCAATCGAAGCACTAAGCCTTGGCTCGGACCTTAACGAAAGTGATGGATTAGTGACATTTTATTGATTGAATCCGTGTGGATAATATAAAAAGGGAAATACAGTTTTTTCTGGGAGTTCCAGCGTTTTGTGTTTGAGAGATGTGGTAGGACGCACATACCACACTCTCTATAAAAAAAAAATGAAAAGACTGTGATACCTTGAACCAGCTATTGCTATCTCCAGAACATTACCTTCCAATGGAGGCATCACGGGAATTAAAAGCAGAAACCTGGACTCTTCTACCATGAGCTATGAATTTTACAAATTAACAACAACAAAAAAAGTAATTATAAACTTTCGTCATTGTTTTTTTTTAAAGATTCAGCTAATTTAAATTTTAAAATGAACTCTTATTTGATTTTCAAATTAATAATTGATTGTTTAAATTTATATAGTTAGTTTTGCTAAAATCATTTCCATTTTATTATTTTTATTTGTAATAATATTTATTGTAGAAATTATTAAATGCATTACATTTAGGTTGTGTATAGACGTTGCATAGATTCATTAGCGGTTGATTATGTTGTGGTTTTCACAGTCGATTAGAACATATAAGTCAACAATGTCACTGCGGTGTCTTATGATGAACACCAAAAGGTCTCCTGTATTCCCTCAGCAATTGACGTTATCGATTGACTTTGTATTTTGATCGGTTGTGTTTAATTGGGAATGTTTTTGACCATGGAATCTGTGCAGCCAATCTATACTCGACATTATAAAACAAATTGTATAAAAATAATCTGTGCAAACATATTTAAATGTTAAATTTAAGTCGGGCGTGAATGGCTATATAGTTTTGTAAAGTTATATTAAGGGAGGGTAATCTTAGGTTATTCATTTCGTAGTTGAATTGGTTCAATGGATTGGATATATTTGTGTAATTGTAGATGTAGTATGAGATCCACTATGGGCAGGATTATATATATACGCCACACACCTTCTGTTTGCCTATGGATGTGTTTGTAAGACGGCAAAGGACCGCAGTCCATTCCTATGGAGTTTTATGTTTATTGTTCTACTCGCCAACAGATGTAACATTCCTGTTGGTGGAGAGACAATGTCTTCTCTAATTCTATTTACTGATCAGATGTACATTCCTGACAGTATAGTATTTTGTGTTGTCGTATTTTCATGCTACATTGAATACATAAATGTATCAGATGGATTGGCGCCGGTTTGATTGCGAAATTTGTTGCCTAAGGTTAAATCAGGGAAGAATATTTTCTTTTAAAATGCAGATCTATGTAGTCTATTCATACTCGACTCACTAAATAAATATTAAACTCATGGTTGTAATTTACTTAAATGTAAAACTAAAGATTAATAGAAAAATCTAAAATGTTGAATTTATTCCTCAAAATTTAAATGTTATTTTATATGTGCGTAAATAAATATTTTTATGTGTTAATTTCTGGCAGTGGCTTTTATTCTTTTATATTTAAGATATAAAATTTATATTTTATTATCTCTGCTACTCCACTGAGCTAGTGACTTGGGCTAACGATCTGAATATTTAAATAAAGTGGAATCTTAACAGCATGTATCTGCCTACTCTACAAATTTTTCTAGGTTTAAATGCCTAGATGGCGCCCCGTAGAGCAGATATCGCAGTTTGTGGTTAGATTCGATCTTCACTTGCATTTCGATCGTTATAATATATATATATGATCACTAGATGGAGCTTTACCAATAGCTCCTAACAAGCTTTGTTTATATAAATGCTGAAAGAGATAGAATTCAAAATCTCTATCTCTTCTATTTCTTTCAGCATTTATGTAAACAAAGCTTGTTAGAAGCTATTGGTAAAGCTTCATCTAATGATCATAAAATGCAAGCTTAAAGGCAAGTTAAAAAATTTATAACTTGTTTTGATTATCATATATCTATATATACGATCAGAGCTAAAGTGTAGGTGGCTCATCCTACATTTTATCTTTACTGACAGTTAGTTTACATACAGCTTACTGGGGATTTTCAATACTTCCACATTATTTCATTTAAATGGGTAGATAAAAAAACGTTTTTGTTACTACTTTATTTTAGAGATTAGACCAGAATTTATTAATTCATCATCAAGTTAATCTATCATAAAGCCACAACTGTTCACAACATTATAACAAATATATATTATAAGTTTTTCCCATATTCTTTTCTATCCTGCTCCATCCCTTTTCCACAATGTCATCTTTTTTCATTCCATGGCCTTTATATCTAGATGCCCCATATCTTTTTCCAAACCCAGTATAAAGACCAATGACCCACTTTCTATATAATCACTTAGTTTATATTTACCCCCCACAACATTATTCATACTCTTCCTATTTGTAAGCATTTATATTTAATTAACAGATGACTAATATTTTCTATGTCTTCCTTATATAACTTGCAGACTAAATCACCCACATTTCTCCATTTATGTATATATTCCCTTGTGCTAATGGTATATCAGAAAATCCTAATCTTTACATCACCTAAATCTGAAATGCTGAAAGGCAAGAACTAGAGCTACAAAATACCAATTGAATGTGGAAGGACATTAATTGATAAGACCAGGTTCCCTATCTACAATGATTAAAAGAACACCAAGTAATGGTTGGAAAAGAAAAAGTAGATATGTACATAAACAGCATCTCATACCTGTACCAATGAAAATATGTTCCATTAGGGAAAGATAATAATAATAGGGAGGGAAAAAGTGAAAGGAAAGAAAGAAAGTGGTTCACACATCAGTGACAAATAAGCATATACATCAACCTAATGTGATAATTTATAGTCTTTGAAAACCTATTAACTTTGCCTTTAAGAAAAAAAAGTCTGTTGTTAGATTATCATCTTAAATTCAGCAATCACAAATTCAAAGCTCATCAACTCAATTCTTAGACTGGCTTGCTATTACAATTAATGGCCAATCCAGCAATATGGGGAAAAAATAAAACAATATATTTCAAAACTTTGTGTTATATACTAACCTAATACATTAAAGCCAATTACACAAAGCTTTAAATAACTTTATACATGTAGATGATAACAATCAATCCTTAAACTATCAACAATCTCAACCTGTAGTCAAGGCAACCTCCTTTATTGTTAAAGTAAGTTGCCTTGACTACAGGTTGAGATTTCTGAATGCTTAAGCATTGATTGAAATAAATCAATTACTCAAGACTTTAATAGATTTATAAATGTAGATGATAACAATCAATCCTTAAACTATCAACAATCTCAACCTGTAGTCAAGGCAACCTCCTTTATTGTTAAAGCAGGTTTCCTTGACTACAGGTTGAGAGTTCTGAATGCTTAAGCATTGACTGCAGTAATGCCAATTACTCAAGCATTTTTAATAGGTTTATAAATGTAGATGATAACAATCAATCCTTAAACTATCAACAATCTCAACCTATAGTCAAGGCAACCTCCTTTATTGTTAAAGCAGGTTGCCTTGACTACAGGTTTAGATTTCTGATTGCTTAAGCAAAGATTGAAATAAAGCAATTACTCAAGGCTTTAATAGGTTTATAAATGTAGATGATAACAACCTGTAAGCTATCAATAATATCAACCTGTAGTCAAGGCAACCTCCTTTTTATTGTTACAAAAGGTTGCCTTTACTATAAGTTGAGATTGTTAATAGCTTACAAGTTGATTGTTATTATATACTAATCTGTATGTTGCTACTAACAGTTCAATGTATTTAAAAATATATAAATAAAGTTTAAATTTTTCTAAAAATATTTAGCAATTAAACTATATACAGGAAATAATCCAAAATTTTCAGTAATTATTATATGTAATTAGCTTAAACTTAAATTGTATGATGAATACAATTGCTTTTTGATTTCTGAACTGCTACATTTTTATATACTGATTTTTTTTAATATATTGTTATTTTCAAATTATGCTATATCTTTGCTTCCATGTTTGTGATCTATGATTTGAATCTTGGCAGAGTAAAATTGTATTTTTTGTTACAGCGTCTAATGAGGCTTGGATCATTTTTAGGTAATCAGATCATAGACATTTCAGTTTAAAATTTAAATAAGTTAATAAATGGAATGATTCTACCCATAATTTTAGTTCCAAGGCAAAAGAATGATAAAAAAAATATTCAAACCCTTATAATCTACCAATTTTTAAACCCAGTAAGAAACTTCACTGTTTTTTTTATAGAAGGGAGATTCACTGCAGTAGGATACTTATGCAAAGACTTTCAGATATCACAGAGTCAAAACTCTCCATACTGTAGTGCCATTCAGTACAAGTTAGTGTAATCACTGGATGCAAGAAGGTTTGTGCATAAAATCCCTGCCTAGTGCCTATTATTCTGGCATGCACTAAGTGGCATTACTGCATGGAGAGTTTTGCCCCTGTGAAACAGCTTCTGTAAGCATAAAGAATGGTGATCATGTGATGTTTGATGGTTTAAAGTTTAGATATATTAGTGTGTCTTATAAACAAAATAAATAAATATTTCAGATGAAAGTGCTTTTTCACACCTTGATAGTTATTGGGTTCAAACACAGCCTAGTAAGGATTAATTACAAAAAGTGTAAAATTGTCTTACATTAATAACAACAACTTTATGATCTATTGTTAATAATATTTACTATGGCTGTAAACCTCAGGAATATGTGCATGAAAATGCGAAGGTAGTGACCTCTACAGGTCTTAACCACAAGTTTATGCCTTGGAAGAAAATAGGGGAAACATAATCGTTTTTCAACGAATTTTATTTACTTATTACTGATATTTTAAAATAAGAACAAAATCTATTTTTATACAAATATTTATTAAACTAAAGTATATAATTATATTTTTAAATTAAATTTTACATCAAAGTAGCAGGTGCTATTTTCTATAAAACCTCACTACCGTCTTTAAAAATCTTATTTGTAATCCATCAATCTCAAGAGAATTTATGTAAAAGATTACTATATTAAATTGATATTCGAATTGTGTTTTGTTTTATTTTTTTTAACTCGGGGAAAAAAACATAAACATGCAATTATTAAAAGAGATATTTTATTTCTGAAGACTAATATTATTTATTAAACTGATATTTTTATTTTAAGTTTAATATATATAACAACAATGAATTAACAAAACATTACATAATCCCCATTTCCTATGCGTACACAAGTGGTTATTAGCAATAACAAACTCTCCAGACAATAGTGCCACTCAGTGCAAGCTTTATTAATCAATAAATGCACTTAAGCAGTGCTCTCAGACCCAATGCTTATCACCAATAAAAGTCACAAGCTAGAAACTAGTCTGGGGATATTGGATGGGTAGGCACTAGATGGGGATTTTATGCACAAATCTTCCTACAACCATTGATTATTAAAGCTGGCACTGGATGGCACTAGTGACTGGAGTGTTTGCTATTGCTAACAATTAAGCAAGTTTTATTTTAGAATGAATATTCTAGACAATAGATATGCTTATTCAAAATATTCTTGAGATTTTCACCCAATTGTTTATCAAATTGACATCATAGAAAGTGTTTAAAAAATAGTACAAAATAATGTTTAAATGAAATTAATGTATGTGCTTTGTCAAAATGAAGTAAAACTGTTGATTTAACTGTTTTTTATATTTGCAACATAATTTATTTTAGACTTTTAAATTTATAGTTTTAATTGGTTGATATAAAATCATTATGGATTGACAAAAGAAACTAATCTTTCGCTTAGTGAAAAATCTCAATATGTTTTCTTAACATTAGTGAAATTGTTTATTTCAGCATTATCTTACACAATAACCCATAATCTAATATTAATATTATATATATATTGTTAAAAAAAGGTTGCCTTGACAACAATTTGAGATTGTTGATTGTTATTTATATTGGGATTGTCTAAGTGTTGACTGGTTTCTAATGGTTATATATATATATATTGTTACAGATATCACTTACATCACTCCAATACAAATTACACACCTTGTGGATAATTCGAATCCATGACCCATAATATTAGTGTTATTTATTAAACCCTCCATTAATAAAAATTAAAAACATTATAATTGGCAAACCATTAATTACAACACACATTTTAAACCCCAACTTAATTATACAGTAGATATATATCTCAATTGAAGTATAAGAAATATACATGACAATTAACCTTTAGTAATTATTACCTTAATTAAATGTATTATAACTCCCACACAATGTAAAAATGCATGGTAAATAAGACGGATAAAATAAACTCAATCAAGAAATGAGAATTTATATTAAAGTAAAGAAATATCAAATAAAATTTTTAGTGTTATTAACAAATTACATATATTAATATTCATTAAAAATGATGTCAACAATAAACCTAAATGATAATCACGTACTTACTTTTTTGAACGAGTTTCTTCTCCAAAAGAGAAAAAAATTATTATCTGCTAAATAACCTACAAAAATTTAGGTAGAGAATCGGAAGTTACAATTCAAAAAGAAACAGACAATTTTGAGCTGAAATACTATTAAAAACCAATATCTGAATATCCAAGAAAGTGAGAACAAACGTATAGAATTAAAGTTAGCCAACTAAGGAATTTGAAATTGGAATCTTCGCAAGTAAATAATTTCCAAAGTGTCTGTAATTCTAAGTTATAGATTACAATATCTACATTCAAGGATATACAATAATACAAGAAATATTGATATTACTTCACTCAAAATAATTTATTAAAAAGTATATAAATAATGATACAGACAAATATGCATGGCTAAGTGCAAAAGCGACATTGGGGAAAGGAAGTCACTGCTCATGGAGTCATAACTTGTCAGAACTGGGATGGAATTGACCTACCACTTTACATCTGCACTATGAAACATCAAGTCAATTCTTAATGAATGGATTCAATAACTATCCACTTCAAAGCATAAATTTCAAGGATATAAAAGGTAAGTGATTTAATGGATGTTCTAGAACCCTAACCATTTACAATTTATACCTGAAATGGATTAACAAGGATTACTAGAATGATTCGCTAAGGCATTTTTTCTTATAAACTTCAAAACTAAATTTAGGTTGACATCATTAATTTTATTTATTTATACATTTGATATAAATTTTTGTTCTTATCATTACTTTAATATGAAGACAAAAAGGGGAATATAAGGGTTAGAATGTAATGTAATGAAGAAATGTTGCCTTTAGTGTAAGCAAAATAAAGTATAGTATACAATGAGCTCTTGATTAACCACTAAACATCACATGATCTGCTGGAGGATTGCATTAGATCCTAAGAACTAGGTGCAGTGCTCTCAGATCCAAGGCTTCTCACTGATGAAGGCCACAAGTCAGAAACTAATATGGGGATATTGGATGAGTAGGTGCACTAGATAGAGATTTTATGCGCAAACTGTCTGGCATCCATTAATTACTCTGGCTTGCACTGAGTGGCACTACTGTATGGAGAGTTTTGCCTGTTTTAATGAGCTCTTGATTGCATACTAATCCGATCATCATCAAAGGGGAAAGGTAAGATTTTACCTAATACATATATAGGTCAAATATTTATATACTTGCACCACATATATTTTTCTTTGTTTATATTAATAGTTGTATTAAATGTTTTTGATATATTTGACTAATTATTTCTGTCATAAATGGTCTTCCTTGTCTATATCACGACTATCGTACATAACAAGGGAATCCCAGATCATCATGAAGACAGATAGGAATCTAATATACAAAATTAATTTAAACAAAACGAATTATGAGTTTCAAATAAAAATATAGAAAGTAAAGACGATTGTTGTAAACATAAACATAATATAAAATTCATTTATGTTAATACGGACATTCAATGGCTATTCTTTGGGTGGGACAAGGGTTTGTAATAATAGTTAGAATCAATTATAAGCAAAGAATAACAATAAATGTCTAATTAAATGTTTTATAATTTTGTTATAAATTTCCTTTGTCAAAAATATTAATCGCTGTAAATATAGTTATTAAATATATTCAAATGTTAAACTCTTGGTATGTTTTTCTATGATCAACTTTCAATTGGTCATATCTTCTCATATATTTATAAATATTTTTGCCCATTTACACATAAGTTCATATTCACACCTACCATTAAACATCTAGACATGTTTACATCTATCTGTATTTTAATTGACACTAATATAGACTGTACTAGATGATCATGCAAAGTCTTCATGAGTTTAATACTTGGGATAATGGAAATGAAATACAGCATGGATGATGTGGGTTAGGTATATATTTAATATTTAGTTGATTCTTAACCTCTTCTCTCCTAGGAATGAAATCAATGTCTATGTGGTATGTATAGGTACAAAGATCGAAGATATACTCTGTTATTCATTGTGATGACCCAGCTAACCTATTTTCATACCAGGTAAAAGCCCATTCTGCTACACTGTATATATATATATATATATATATATATATATATATATATATATATATATATATATATATATATATATGAATATCATTAAACCCCAGTCAATATGTATACATCTACATATATTTTCCATAAGTGTATATTTATTTTCTGTACAGTTTAATGGTGTTGTAGAATGATGAAATTTAGATCAAAAAATTTTTGAGTAGAAGCCCATTCTGACACTTCTTGAATGACACATGATCTCCCAAGCAACTAACTATTCAATTATTTATTAGTACATATTTATAAATACATAGGTACATGATGTATTTATAGCAAATTCAGTCATTTTATTTCAAATCTTGATGTGGAAAGCATAATTCATAAATAGTAGAAAATTATATACGGCATACTTTTTTAACAGTTAAATATATAGTAATGATGTTTTTAGCATGTACATACAGTATATAAATATAATACAAGCACAAGCAAAATGCAGTAGGAGTTTCAGCATATTAAGAGACAGAATGCATATTCTTATATAAATCTGAATACTACATTACAGTTTCACATCAGAGGGTGTGGTATCTCCCCATACAGTAGTGCCACCCTGTGCCAAACAGAGTGATCAATTGATGCCAGAAGGCTTGTGCATAAAATCCCTATCTAGTGCCTACTCATCCAATATCCCCAGACTAGTTTCTGGCTTGTGGCCATCATCAGTGAGGAGCCTTGGATATCAGTGAGGATATTGGATGAGTAGGCACTAAATAGGGATTTTATGCACAAGCCTTCTGGCATCCATTGATTACTCTGTTTGTCACAGGGTGGCACTACTGTATTGGGAGTTTTGCCTTTGTTTACAACAAATTATGTGCTAGTATAGAGATGGTGATCATGTGATGTTTGAGGGTGTGTATCTCTCTCAAAAATAAATATGAAAGATGCAGTTCCCAAATAGAATCAATCATTTTAAGATATCACATGATTTAAGATATAGTGTAAATATAGTCATAGCATATATACTATTATTTTGAAAATTGGAATTGGATTAATAGTAAAATCAATTGCTCTATGTCTAAAAAATCCATGAAGTTTTTTGCTTTAATTTCATACATATTTTTAAATATTTACAATCATTTCTTACTTGCAATAAATGCTTTAGTGATATTCTTTCCAGTTGATTCTTTCCTAAAATTTTCAAATAGACTGAACAATGTGCTACTGTCAAATAGAATGTCCCTCTTGTTTATATCATCCAATTATAAATTTAGTTCTTTTTCTTTCTTCACAGAGTACTTATCACATGCATTTTCAAAAGCACAAGCAATCCTAGTATGGCCCTTGTCTCCCTTTTTACATTTACAATTTATAACCATTTTTGTTAAATAATTGGATAACTTCACAATACATTTTTATAACATTAATTTCTTGCCTATCAGATAATTGTTTATTCTTGAATGAACACAGAAAAGGATTTTCTTTGAACAATTTACCATAAAATTGAATACTTTATGTTATATATCACCAAGTGAAGATTTAAACCCAAAATAAAGGGTGATCAAACTATGGACTTACCTTAAAGTCTGTATTCATTTGTTAAGGACAATTACTAAATATTTTGTGACTGTTTTTAGAATAAATAATATTCAATTTGATTCATTGAAGGAATAAAGAGGGACACTATTATTCTAATTTATGTAAATTCATTAAAGATTAAAAAAAAAGATATTGATTTTTATTTAAACATTCAAATATGTGTGGTAAATAAAATATTATTTGTTTGTTTATCTCAAGCATAAAAATAATATCAAAAATCCTGCACAGTGGAAAGGTAAATACTAAACTTTTTATATAATATATTCATTCAAGTACAATTCTTATCACAAAGACATGAGAAGATTTTTTAGAGTAAAAAAAATACATTTATATCTTTTATATTAACAGCAATAATTATAATATTTAATATTAATCTTCTAAAAAAGGGAGTAAATCACTTTTCCCCAGACTATGACTTTTAGTATCCAACCTGGTCTTTAAATGTCAATTAGATCCCATCTGCTATTGAATAAAGTTTGTGATGATATTCGATTGTTTCTTTCTTTTATCATTTCTGATTTTCCTAAATAGAATCTTCAGAGGATCTGTGTAATTGGAATTGAAGAGAATATTACATGGAGTTATCCATAAACTATATATTAAAAAAGTGGCACTTTTAATATTGGCAAAAACTTCCGCTTTAATTCTTTGTATCAATGCAGGTATCAATAAGCCTTTATGTTTATAAATTAAGCTAATAAATGTTCTACAGACTTGCAAATAACTGCATACACCAAACATGTGTTCAACCATATCTCCATCTCTGTGACATAAACCACATAGGCCATCAATTGAAGTAAATCCATGGTTTCTTGTTAAGAAGCTACAAGCGGGTAGTGCATTTAAATTTATTTTTATCAGGAAATCAAAGTATTTTGGTTCCAGACCCCACCATCTGAACTTTTTCAGCAGATTAAATGTTGTCAAGTTAAGAGTTGAATTAATAGTCAAGCTAAAAAGTTTTTCAGATGGCTGGCCTACAGTCCATGTGACAGATTAGTAAATGGATATTATATTTAGTTTTTTCCCAGAAATTATCTGGCAATTGAAAAGCCTAGAAAGTAATACAGTTTTTCTAGGGAATTATTGAACAGGATTTTACCCTGCAGTGAGGTATATAAAATCTTTTTACCTAAGATACATACCACTAAAAGGCAAACTAACCTAACTAATAATTGGCTTCCTAAAAAAAACATAATATTGTTTGAAAATTCCAAATATGCTGATAAAATTCTAGTTTCCGTCTGAATTGAAACATCGGGTCATGCACTGCTGTGTATAACATATTTTCATAAATTATTTGAAAATTTCTAAGAAAAAACCTTCTCGAAACTATTGAATCAAATCTCCCTGGACTACATATTTCTCCAATTAAGAAAATAATTAAACATCTGTCTTACATGGATGACATACTGGTGATTCTCCCATCTGAAAAACATATTCTGAAACTACAAGAAGTGATAGATGAATATTCAAAATGTTATGGCCTAAAATTTAACCTCGCAAAGTCTGCAGTTTGGAAATTGATCTCAGGACAAATGATTGCCTCAAGATTTGTGGCCAACCTGCAGAAATTCCTTGGTTTCCCAATGCACTTGTCTTCAGTTTCAATGAGAAGAAATATCCAACAATTCCTGTTGGAGGCAACCAAAAAGATAACCACATCATTGCTGAAATATATCTTTCCGTCTATTGTAAAGTCACATTATTAAACATGATGGTATTGACAAAAATTAATTATTATTTTTCTGTAAAATAGTTCATCTCGAAAATTGTATCCTTATGCTCTGGGCTGTTCTGGAAAAAGAAAACAGTAGCGATAAGCTACAGACAGATGCAATGACCCAGGGCCATTAATGGAATGGGTCTCCATGACATTTCTACCTTATGGTTCCAGAAGTCATCCAATTTTTTCCATAAATTAAAAATTAATCAAGAGAATGAAGAAATTCCTACAATCATCATTCCAACAGACTAGCCACCACCACCGCAGAGAAGAAACTGGCTGGATATACAACTAAACGAGCTTATGAAATGCATAACAATCAATAATGACATGTTTTAAAACAAATAAACATACTGGCAATCCTTTATTATAAAGCACACTGACTTAAAAGACCATTTCTCAAGTTTAGCCATCTCAAATGATAAATTAATAAGGAAATTCAAAAGATGGAGCTTAGAGTACAAATATCTGGAATATCTAATCAAAACCAATGTAAATGCATTACCTACTAATGGATTTTTAGTTAATAAAAGAGGTACTCAAAAACTGACTCAAGCTGCATGATTTGCAAAAAAGAAGATGAAACTATCAACTATTTCAGATTCAGATGTAATCAGCTAATGCAACTTAAAAATATACTAATAAGTCTGATAAAGGCAAATCAATCTAAATTATTTAATTTGAAAGAATGTATCAGAAAAGGATCATACTCAAAAATTAGACTCTCATTAATTCTTGATCATTTATTATGGATTACTAGATTTAAGCTAGTACTTAATCATCAAAATTTTAATCCCATTAACTTCATGCAGAGCAATCTAAAGAAAACAAGAACAAGAGATAGCCTGATAACCCCTGAAGTTATTTTTACCATGACTTGGGACATGCTGGATTTATCCTCTCCATGGCCCAACCAATAGCAGGATGCTCCAAAAAGGAAAAAACAGAAGAGTAATTGACTCAAATTCTGGAAAACTAAATGAAGGAATGAGAAAACACTTTAAACAAAATATGTACCAAATAACCTATAATGTAATAATATAATCTTTAATAAATTATTTTGGAAACTAAAAAAAAAAAAGACAATTAATTATATTTTATAATGTGCAAAAAATTATAAATGATAATTTGTAGTTGGCTATTGTTTCTACTTTAAAATTGTGAACACGGATGATTTACTGCTTTAGAATACCTCAGAAAGATCAGAAATTGATGCTGTAAAATTTTTAATAATGTCTCAGTTACAAATGTGATGTTAGAAAATATAGTATAGAATTAAAATCAGTATGTCATCTGTTGGAGCAATACTCTAACCAACTCATGTGCACACTCCAACTCTTCAACTGTACATCCAATTGAAATCTGAAGATGGAATGCTGAAAGGCCACCCTGAGGCTGAGATTCCTGTCACACCCATGTTGACCTAAGGTCAATCTGACTCCTCATGTACAGTACATAATATATTTAATACATATACATATAGTACAATTTTAAACAACTAGACAACTGTAAGATAAAGTTCTGTACAAATTTACTACAGTTTCTTTAATCTATATCTATTTTTTCTCCACATCAACTCAGCAAACTTTCTCAATCTCTCTTTGTAGATATTTGGCAATGTCTTGTGATTTAGTTTAAAACTTCAAATTTTCTTCTATCTATTACCATATTTTTTGGCAATATATTCATCCAAGCTGCATTTTAATCTATTAATTATTTCATTTATGTTAACAGTATCTGTTAGTTTTTAAATCATGTATTATGCTCTTAACCTTTTATATTATTCCTGATATACATTACATCATTGGGTATAATAAAGTTCCTGTATTATTACTTTATGTAAGTACTAGTAAATGCATCTATCTAGTAAAATGCATCTATTAAAATTATCTTTCTCATTCACATAGAAACAGGCAAAACTCACTATATGTATTGCCACACACAGCAAGCTAGAGTAATCAATGTATACCAGAAAAGCTTGTGCATAAAATCCCCATCTAGTGTCTACTCATCCAATATCCCCAGAGTAGTTTCTGGCTTGTGGCCTTCATCAGTGAGGAGCCTTGGATCTGTGAGCACTGCACCTAGATCTTAGGATCTAATGAAACCCTCCAGCAATTACCTTTTATCTCCACTTAACTAGATGGAGATTTTATGTACAGCCTTTTGGCATCCATTGATTACTCTAGCTTGCTGTGTGTGGCAATACATATAGTCAGTTTTGCCTGCTTTAAAACAGTTATACACAAGAATAAGAAGTGGTGTTCATGTGATGTTCATTCACATAGACATATTTATTTTTAATATAAAAGCTTTCTGTCCAAGTTTCATTCTATGATTAATTTTATCAATTATATTTCTATCTATATTAATAAGCTGAGTAAAATATTTGTAATTAACTTTTCTAATTTATTATTATTAATCTTTATTTTTTTTATATAAAATACTATTGAACATTTAAAGTTTATTTTAATTTACATATTGGACTATTTCCATCATCTAATATGAGTATTGAATGTCTTTAGAAAAAATTAACTTTATTTAAATATTCCAAATAGATTCAATTGTTAATAATAGTGCACCGGTTAATATATGCACAATGTTTCTAGAGGTATTATTATCCCCTCTTCTTCAGGAGTTGCTGGCCTGACCAGTGACAATACTAGCAAGGGAATCAAACTTGGACCCTTAAAATTTCTTGAGTATTGAATTTTAAGATTATACTCTAATCAAATGAGCCATCCTAGTTGGTGAGAGTGTTATCTTAAAATTCAATACTCAAGAATTTTAAGGGTCCAGGCTCAATTCCCATGCTAGTACTGTCACTCCTCATACTAGCAACACCTGAAGAAGAGGGGAGAATAATACCTCTCAAAACATTGTGCATATACTAACATGTGTGCTATTACTAACAATTGAATGTTATTGAAAAATTTTAATAGTTAATTTTTTCTAAAGACATTCAATACATAATATTAGATGATGGAAATAGTTCAATATATGAATACAATCTATCCTTTAAGTTTGCTGGTTTAAAAAGCATTAAATTTCCAACAGTGTTGGAAATTTAGAGTTACCTTTATTACATCCAAAAGTATTAGTAAAATCAGGGTTCTCATACTCATTGATATGAAATTTAATTTTTTGGTTCGTTGGAAGTTATTGTTTGTGTTTTACTATTTTTTTTCAGGAAGTAATTAGATTCCTCTGGTGGCAGCTCAAATATCTTGTCTGACCTTTTTTGTATTGTATGCTGTCAGAACCTGATAACATGCTGCATTCACTTCTTTAGTTGCAGATGAATTTTCATCAACCAAAAATTTCTAAGATTTATATGTTGAATATGTTCTGTTGCTACCTTCAGTTGCTTTATCTTCACTAAGCAAGATGTATTTATTTTCATTATCATCCATTATCAGAGCTATTTTTATATGCATTGCCATGGACCAAAACTGGCATATACTTTATATGTCTTTGGAAACCGATAACTACCCCAAGTGGCTGCATAAGTTTATTGAAGTCATCGATCATATAATTTAAGTAAGCTTTTTTAATTATCCTGTAATATAGTGTTCTCTATTATCATTAAGTGCATATTTACCAAGTGTTTGCACTCTTCTTTTAAGTTTATTGCTTTGATCTTCTCTAAAAAAGTTCCACAATGATGTTTCTTGGATTGGAATGTTCAGCTATTCAGCAAACTGAATTCTACAGAATGTATCATAGAGTAATTCTTTTAGAAATCAATACAGTGAACAATTTCTGTTTGTAACTGCAACCACAATAATGATTGAAAAAGGTCTTGAAATGGATGCTTTGAAATTTCAGTTATGTTTTTAATGTTTTCTTTGGGCCAATCTTCCTATGATTGTCCTGTGAATCTATTATAGATAGTTCAGAATTATTTAAAAGAATATCCAGTTTTATTAGGTTATTAATAGTAGATCAGTGAAAGCATGGTGTTGGGATATTATTATTATTATTATTATTATTATTATTATTATTATTATTATTATTATTATTATTATTATTATTATTATTATTATTATTATTATTATTATTATTATTATTATTATTGTTGTTGTTGTTGTTGTTATTATTGTTGTTGTTATTATTAATGTTATTGTTAGCGTTACTTTTGTTATTATTATTATTATTATTATTGTTGTGATTGTGTTGTTGGTGTTGTTGTTGTTATTGTTGTTATTATTATTGTTGTGTTATTGTTATTATTATTATTATTATTATTATTATTATTATTATTATTATTATTATTATTATTATTATTATTATTATTATTGTTATTGTTATTATTATTATTGCAATAATTTTACTAACTTTACCTGTATTAATTTTGCTGTCATTATATTTTAACTGTTACATGTCTGGAGTTCATTGTAATATTCACGTAAGTAGCAGTTTTTTCTTTATAAGTTCTGATTAATTGAAACTATATTTTTGAGTTCAAAAGTGATCTAAAAATGATGATCAAGATATGCTAATTTTTATCACCCTTATTTTATCTCTCTTTATTTCAATCATCAGATATTTATATGTAGTGCTTTTTTAGTATCCTAAATTGCTAATAATATAATAAAATATTAGAACATTTTTGAAGCTATTATTATTATTACTTTAGATGATTAAAGTATATATATATATATTTGTAATTAATATAATGACTCATGAATTTATGTCTCATACAAGTTCCACTTGTTTGGAATAATTATCTTTTATAGGTTGTGATGAACAGTAGACATACTATTATCCAACATCAGAGGGTGCAACTAGATCTACATATTAGATGTATGAGAGTTTATTGACAAGGATACCAAGTATAAATACCTATATAGTTGTTATATCATTCGTAGACATTTAAATTTGCCTCTAAATTGTGAAAAGCAAAGATTGTTTGGAAACATTAATTGGCAGAGTAGACACAGTTAACAAATGCTCAAAGAGATCTACTGTAAACAAAAGAATGTTTGTTTATAACTCGTACATAATACAGTTTGAGCACAAATGTGTTTCAAAGATAATTGCTCTATTACATGTTATCATATAATGCACTTGATATATGCTAGCCCTAATCATTGTTGTTCACAAAAATTTTACATGATTTCATTTGAATATGTGCATGTTTTTATATACCTACTATTTATATATTTACTGTTATATAGATGTCACATCTGTGACAGGTAATTTCATGAGTATAGTTTCTGTGCACAGATATATATTTCACTTTTACATAATAAAAAAAAAGCAATAACAAAGCAGCTTAAATTTACTATAATAGTTCAGCACTTAGATCATTGCAAAATTAGACCTGTATACTGTTCATCTGATTTCACAGTACTTTAAAAGCAAACAACAATAAATAGATCTCTTAATCATCTGGAATACAAAACAAAAATATAATTCATGGGGAAAATATCTCTAGCAAATCAAAATTATCTGACAAGGCATAAATTTCCATACAGTAGTGCCACCCTGTGCCAACCAGAGTAATCAACGGATGCCAGAAGGCTTGTGTCCTCACTGAAGAAGGCCACAAGCCAGAAACTAGTCTGGGGATATTGGATGAGTAGGCATTAGATAGGGATTTTAAGCATAAGCCTTCTGGAATCGATTAATTACTGGTTGGCACAGGATGGCACTACTGTATGGAGAGTTTTGCCTTGTTTATAAACAATTATGTGCTAGTATAAGAGATGGTGATCATGTGATGCAAAATTATCTGCTTCTCAAGCAAGAATAATTTATCATAGAAAGGCAAGTAAAGATACACAAAATTACAATGTGATAGATAATCCAAAGATGACTATATGAAAATGCATACATATATATCAATCTTTAATCTTTGATTATGTGAAGCAAACTAAATAAATAGGCAAACTGCATACTAATTTAAAAACAATAGAATCAATTTATTAAACGATTTTTATAGCTTTGTACACATTGCATTAGACACACACATATCATGATTTATATTAATGATTTTGAATATCTTCAGAGAGATACTAAATTTTAATTCTACTAAATCTATACTATTTAAAAAAATAACCAAATTTTATATTTCTTTATTGAAGCTTTTTATTT
This sequence comes from Epiperipatus broadwayi, assembly GCA_028023455.1. Lineage (NCBI taxonomy): Eukaryota > Metazoa > Onychophora > Udeonychophora > Euonychophora > Peripatidae > Epiperipatus > Epiperipatus broadwayi. Next base: position 290,490 of record JAQFVV010012930.1, read on the forward strand.
CAAAAAAAGATTCATCTAAAACTTAATGTTGATAACTATAAAATTAGATTTTGATTATTAACAATTGGTGGAAGTGATTTTAAAAACTCTTTAAAAAGCACTTTAAGAAAGATAAGTAATTTCTTTTATTTTTTGAATATTTAAAATATAAACTATTTTAAGCAATTAAATTTTAAAAAAAAATCATATCTTGTATCTTTAAACTAGAAATATTTAAAATGTTCAAAGCATATTACACTATATATCAAATACACTGAATTAGATCAGATGTTATAAAATATTAATTTTAAAATTGTAATTATAAATTTATTAAACACACATTGATTATGTAAGTAATATAACCTTGAGAATAACAGATAAATACATTAAATATATAAAATCATTCAAATTAAATTATAAATATCATTGGCTTGTTAGTAACATAAGTTTAAAAGTTATAAAATAGATCATAAAATAAATACATATATTTAAATCCCAAAACATGGCTGATTAGAAATAATTTTCTAGAAAAATGAAATTCTCTCTCTCTCTCTCTCTCTATATATATATATATATATATATATATATATATATGTGTGTGTGTGTGTGTGTGTGTTTGTGTAATGAAGAAATAGAATTCTCCAGTGGTTTACTAGTGACATTTTTTTCCATTTATTGTTTTCTAATCATGGTCACAATCAAGTTATGTTGTCAGATAAAATGGTTATAATTTTTTCCCCTTTACTGTTGAGAAGTGCATCTGTTTAAATGCATATGTGAAAATAGATGGCACAGTATTGAAGCAAATTTAGCAAGCAAGGTTTGATATTCTCATGGTTAATGGATTAATGCTAGAGAAAGTTTTTTTAGGCAGTTAGCAACACATGTATTTGTTCACCTGCTGAAAGAGGTTCAGTACTCTTTATGTTAAGCAGTCAAAAGCAAAGACCAAAAGCAGAAAACTGAATCACTATCGAAGCTGACCTTTTTATATTATTACCAATTTTGCAAAATATATTTTTTCTTTAATTAATAAGCCCATGTATTTACAAACTTAAACAACCCAGCAATTGCTTTAATTATTCCTGTTTACAAAATTCTCTAATTAAACAAGCCATTAATTATTTTTAATTCTTAATGTTTACAAAATTCTTTTATTAAACCAGCCCACCTGTTTATACAATTCTTTAATTAAACAAGCCCACATGTTTATAGATGACACCCAGCCACATTAATTGCTTAAAACTTTTAACTGACATTTTCAAAACATGGAACAAAGCTTAAAAAGAAATTGTTTTTCCTAGAATATTTTAACTAATAATACAAATTTAAAGTTGTAATTAGAAATTTATTTAATGCACATTGATTACATAAGTAATATTTACTAAGGCAATAAACCTCAAAAGTGTGCACTTGAAAATGCAAAAGTAGAGACCTCTACAGGTCTTAACCACAAGCCTACACTTTGGAAGAAAAGAGGGGACCCCTTCTTTATTTCAACCTGAATAGTTTCACACTCTCAGATCTAACTGCTTCAGCTTCACTTATTTATATAGAAAGTAGGTTGAAGTAAAAAAAGAGTTCTCTTTTTTTCCAAAGCATAAGCTTGTGGTTAAGACCCTTAGAGGTCCCTACCTTTGCATTTTCAAGCACACATTTTTGAGATTTATTGCCTTAGTAAATATTACTAATAATACAAAATAATTGGGTAAAAGTTTTATATTTATTAATATTTAATTAAGCTTTGATCTTGTTACATAAATTTTAAAACAGATTTATTTGAAATACATTTAATTAAAACAAATCAGTTTCTTTCTAACACAAACTTTTATCAGTGTGTGTGTGTGCTTATATAATACAAACCTAGATATAAAAAATAATTTAATTTGTGAAACCTGAATTTGATTCACAATTGCCAACTACTATATTTTAAAATAAATTACATACTAAAATAGACCACTATCCATTTCAATATATATATAATCACTAGATGGAGCTTTACCAATAACTCCTAACAAGCTTTTGTTTACATAAATGCTGAGAGAGATAGAATTCAATATCTCTTTCATTGTCTCCAACCTTTAGACCATGGTTTCGATTTGTTTCCATAAATGCTGAGAGAGATAGAATTCAATATCTCTTTCATTGTCTCCAACATTGAATTCTACCTCTCTCAGCGTTTATGTAAACAAAAGTTTGTTAGAAGTTATTGGTAAAGCTCCATCTAGTAATCATAAAATGCAAGCTAAGAGCAAGTTACGAAATTTATAACTTGTTTTGTTTATCATATATATATATATTGTTTGGTTAATAAATATATAAAATAAATAAATCAATTATTATTATTACATAGATAAAAAGTTAAAATTGTCAGACTTTAATAAAATATTTAATCTAAATATAAATTAAAATATGGATCCTAGATTTAGGTCTATTATTTTCTTAAAATAATTATAAATTTATTTTTGTCAGGCAGTAAAACAATTAAATTATGCCTACTTGATATTTTGCATAATGCTATATCTGGTAAGCATACATATTTAAATGAAGATTTATTTCCTGAAAATTTTGGAAAATATATACAGTAGCTAAAAAAATAATATTGATCTATATAGATAAGGGATGGCAAAATTTAGTTGAGGAAAGATTCATGAGATAGCGCTATTAGAATCAGACCTGAATCAGATTTGTCTAATTTAGGACATTAATTCTTTTCCAAAAAGATTTTAATAGTGGAAAATAAATTAGCTATTAAAAATTTTAAGATTTTTCATAAAATTATATATATAACAGGCAAAACTCACTATACATATTACCACACACAGCAGGCTAGAGTAATCAATGGATTGCCAGAAGGCTTGTGCATAAAATCTCTATCTAGTGCCTACTCATCCAATATCCCCAGACTAGTTTCTGGCTTGTGGTCTTCATCAGTGAGGAGCCTTGGATCTGAGAGCACCGCAGCCTAGATCTTAGCATCTAATGCAACCCTCCAGCAGCCACCTTTTATCTCCATTTATCTACAAAACTATGAGGTTTAAACTGAAAACGTCTTTAGCTTGCTGTGTGTGGCAATACGTATAGTGAATTTTGCTTGTTTTAACAACAGTTATACACAAGCATAAGAAGTGGTGGTCATGTGATGTTTATTGGTTTAAAAATATATATAGTCTGAGGAAACACTTTAATGAGTTATTAGTTTTTTCACATTCACTTTGACTGCATAAAATAGAAGGTCAGTTATTGAACCTAGATCCAACAACAGATCAGGCGGAGTTTTAATTTATTGATATTTGTATGAGTTTTACTCAAGTACATTTTGATTCTTCAAAGTGTATTGTTTTAAACTTTATTTTAGATTTTGACAAATTAATACTTGTTGCTTTGTATTGGCCATTCTAATATTATCTATTTTCTTTTGTTTTGTACGTTCATGTATATTTTCACTTGTTTAAAATCTTCTCTTGTTGCACCTACTTATAAAAGTGCAGAGAATGATTTACTTAAAATCGACAGATCAAATTCTATTTTATTACCACTATCTCAAATTTTGAAAATATGTATACAGAATAGAGTTGTTTTTTTCTAAAAATATAATGTTTTCAAATAGGTTTTTACCATAAAAATCTTCCAAATAAGTCTTATCAGAGCATGTTTCAGTTATCATTATGTCTTTAGACAAAATTTACAAAACTATATATAATATTTAAATACAAGTATGCTATATATACTTTTAAGCTAGATGAAATTAGAGGGGATTTTGAACTCAGACTTTCAAGCCTTCTTTAGTCATCCACTCCATTTTATACAACCAATACACATGTGAAAAAGATAAATAATCTCCAATATACATATTTCATGCTGAACTAGCACTCATCTATTGGTCCAAATCATCATCTTCCCACATATGTAATCGGTGCTTGGTTTATATTAAGATAACAAATCCTCAAACTTTAATGGACAGGCTTCAATTTTCTCTATTCTTCAACTCTTCAGATATCCATATCATTAAACATCTTATGATGGCATGTTCAAAACCCTTGTTTTCCAATTTTTGTGTTGTTATACCTATGTTGACCTGCATATGAGGGGTTATAATGACTTATTGTCAACATAAGTATGACAACAAAGTTGGCAAGCAAGGGCTTTGAACATACCACTATCAGATTTTCAATGGTATGGATGGCTGAAAAGTTGGAGAATGGAGAAGATTGAAGCCTATTTATGAAAGTTTGAAAATGTTCTATCCTAACATAACCTGAACATTGATTACATATGTGTGTGGGAGATGATGATCTGGACCAAGTGATGAGCGCTGGTTCAGAATAAAATAAGTATATTGGAGATCATTTATCTTTTTCACATATATGCGGTCATGTGTATCAGTTGTATAGGATGGAGAGGATGACTAAAGTGGGCTTGAAAGTCTAGGTTCAAAATTCTTATCTAGTAAAAAGTATATGGTGTATTTGGATTTATAGAAAGCATTTGATTCTGTTAATCATTAGTTTTAATTAAATTAAATTATTTGGTTATAAAAAATAGAATGCTTAATTTAATTAAATGTTATTTAAGTAATGGCATCCAATTTATTAGAATTAACAATATTTTAAATAATTCTGAAATAATCAAATGTGGAATTCCTTAGAGTTATGCCCTTGGAACTTTATTTTTAACTGCTTATATTAATAGTTTACTGAATCTTTCTTTTCATTTCAATATTTTCAGTTTTTCAGATGACATTGTCTTGGTTACTTGAGCAGTTTCTCATAGTCTACTTGAGAAATTTGTTAATAAGAATTTACTAGAAATGGCACAATGGATGAATAAAAATAAATTACATTTAAATATTAAACAAGACATTTATTTGATATAGCACAATGTTTTTATAAACTGTAATACAAATAAGCCAATAAGCTTTATCTTGTGTTTGAAAAAGTGGGAGTATTTATTTATATAGTGACATCTACAAAGCGTATGTGCATTAGCTTATTGGCTTATGTGTATTACATTTAAATATTAATAAATATAAATTATACTCTCTGAAAAATATTCCAGTAAAAGACATTTTAATTGAAATATCTTCTCTTGATCAACTCACATGTCAAAAAAATTACTAGAACTACAAGAATATTTTATTTTGATTTGGTTTTAGATGATAATCTATGTTAAAATAAACATATTCTTTCTTTTCAAATGAAACTAAAAAAATTTAATTTACTCTTTTATAGAATAAGAGATTCTGTTCTGCTTAAATGTATAAAAACGGATATATTTAAGTAAGATTACATTATGGAATAACATTATGGGTTGGAACTGTATTTTATTACTTGAAATGTAAGAAAATACTTTAAAACTTTATATTAAAAATTATTTTCTTTTTATCTTTTGACTTGAATATATTTGAATTATATAAATGTGCTGGAATTTTAATCATTAATCAATTGTTTATTTTAAACATTTTGTGTGACTATTTTTAAAAATAAAGAAAACAATAAAAACGGCTTTCTAATAATAATGTTAACCAGATCATGTGATTATGGTTTATTAATTGAACTAATATATTTTAAAATCTATTGTAGGTATCAAAAATGTTATCTTAACCTAAAATATTACAATATATTTTGATGAAATAGGCAAAACTCTCTTCATACAGTAGTGCCACTCAAAGCAAGACAGAGTAATCAATGGATGCCAGAAGGCTTGTGCATAAAATCTCCATCTAGTGCCTACTCATCCAATATCCCCAGACTAGTTTCTGGCTTGTGGACTTCATCAGTGAGAAGCCTTGGATCTGAGAGCACTGCACCTAAATCTTAGGATCTAATGCAACCCTCCAGCAGCCACCTTTTATCTCTACATATCTCCAAAACTATGAGAATAAAATTGAAAACACACTACTGTATGGAGAGAGTTTTTCCTATTTTAACAACAGTTATGAGCAAGCATGGGAGATAGTGATCATGTGATGTTTAAAGGTGAACATTAAAATTAATATTAAAGACTTACCAAGAAAAATAATTTAGAAAATTAATAATGAATTGGATTGATTTTAATAATAATAAAAAAACTTTTTTTATAATAAATTATTTTATATTACATTAATATTTTAAGTTTGAAATTTCACATGTATTTCTTTGTTAGGCTTCATTTCTGATTTTTTATTATAAGGAGATTATTTACTTTAATAAATTGAACTAAAATTATTAGTATTAATTTTATTATTTTATATGTTTTATATATTTTCTAAAATAATAAAGCCAATTTCTCAAGGCTTTAATTGTTTTTTATTGTTAAAGGAGGTTGCCTTGACTACAGGTTGAGATAGCTTAAGAGTTGATTATTATTAAGTTTTATATATTTATATCTTACTTTTTTATTATATTTTCAACTCCATGGTAATTTTTTTTTCACATGGAGTTTATTGTAAACTGGCATATAAATAATTATTCTCCTCCTTTTTCTTCTTTTTTCTTCTTCCTTCTCTTCCTCCTCCTTTTTCTTCTTCTTCTTCTTGATGTTGTTGTTGTTGTTGTTGTTGTTGTTGTTATTATTATTATTATTATTATTATTATTATTATTATTATTATTATTATTATTATTATTATTATTATTATTATTATTATTATTATTATTATTATTATTATTATTATTATTATTATTTTCTTTCAATATTTTTTTCTTGGATTTGGAATGGCCTTAAAAGTTAGTGCATATATATAATTAAATACAGTATTTTTCCAAATTTACATGTAATTTCCAGTTTAACCCCATGTTGATAATAAACTTTTCAGTACTTTGTACTTATTAGATTGCTATGCCAATGTAAACTTCTCATTTGCATTAGATGCTCCAGATAATAGGTAAGGTGTAGGAGATCTAGCAAGTTTCAAACTAGGATAAAATCCAATACATTCCCAAATGAAAACACAGACTTATTTTATATATATTTAGAAGTAATTCTAATCTTCATTGTACAATTTCTTTCTATTCATTTTAATGTCCATGCAAAAAATAGTGCTTAAAATCGTAATAGCATTTTATTAATTAGTCAAAATTGGAAATTATATATAAACTGGATCTCCCAGGGTCTTCACTCTGCTGTTAGTAAAAAATTACCAAATTTTCTAAAATGAATTAAGTCTTGTAAAGCAAAAATCCGTAGCTAGCAAACAAACTTTTCAAATTTGTGTATATAAAAGTAAGGATAAGAGAAACGATTGCTTGAATTTTATCTGTAATAAGAAATTCTATTGTTTTGATGAAAATTGGTAATACAAAAATAGATCGTGAGTTGTTAAGGAAGTAAGGGGCTGTTTTTTTAAAGGTAGTATGAAATCAGGTACAACCGATCAATTTTATAAATTTGGGTGAAAAGATTATTAAGCAAATTGTAGATGATGGAGTCAGTAAAGTGATTAAGATAAATATAAATGTAGGGATTGCCTAAGGGCCAGAATGTGGACTGTCAGAGGTGAAGTTTAATTTTAAGCCTATTTTATTTTTTTTGAGATCATGTGATTATCATTACACTGTCCAAATGAAAAAGGGGTAATAAGTGGACTATTATGGGTATGTAATTTATTTTTAAAGTAATAATTTGTGGTAGATATTTTCTCTCTTGATTATTTGAATATCTTTTGTAATAGACAATGTTATTTTTTTGTTTTATATCCAGGTGTCTATTGAATGTTGCCCTTAGTCTGGTTATGAAGTTGTGCTAAGAAGACTGGATTTTTTTAATAGACAAATATTCAATTAATAATTGTCGAGTGCTTTTATATTGTTGCTTCAGAAAATGAATTGAGCTAATGGAAGATGCAACACAAGTAATATGTTCAATTTTTGATGAATTGGGTCTAGGGTTTTGGTAATCAAGGTTAGTGATTTATTTTTATGAGTGTAGAAATTTTATGGAAGATGTAATGGCATTTATAAAGGGAAAGCAAGCTTCCATTGGATTAAATATTAGTATATTTATTTTTTTAAGTAAATATATATTTCTAATATAATAGCTTCAGACTATTCAAAGAAGTATGGAGAAATGCATGTTGGGAGTAACAAGAAGAGATCAAAAATGCAATATATGGGTAAGAGAACAAACAGGTGTTATTGACCTCATTGAAAAAATTAAAAGACTGAAGTAGAGTTGGGCTGGAAATATTGCTAGAAGAGATGATGATAGATGGAAAATTGAAATCTTAAACTGAATTCCAAGAGATTGTAAAAGATCCAGAAAGAAACCACATTTGAGATGGATGGATGAAATAAGAAAGTGTGGATGGGTGATGTGAAGAATAAAAGCCAAAGATCGGAGATGGTTTGACCTTGGAGAGACCTTCATCCTGCAGTGGATTGATAATGGTTGGTAATGATCATGAATATATTAGCTTCTGCCTGTGGTTGAGCAGCAATTTGTGTTGTTGAGGATTAAAAAGGTTGGTTTGTAAATTAATGTTTAAATTAACATTAAGTGCAAGATGATAAGAAAAGATAATGAGAATAAGAGAGAGTTAAATAATAAAATGTAGATCAGGAGAATAAAATAATAAATAAATTAGGGAGAAATATTTCATAATATAAAAGATGGAATTATTAAGAAAAATCCCCCTTCAGCACTCATTAGTTTTTTATTTAATAGGTGTAGATATTTGGAGACAAAGAATATGACATATTAAAATCTTTTATTAGGACAGTAGGGTGAAGGTTAGTGGATAAAATAAGATTAATTTGATAGTAAAAAAAATCATGTCATGTATCATGTGATGAAACTTAATAAGCTTGTGTTACAAATATAATATAATGAGCAAGCTAATAGCTCTAAACAAGCTTTTCCAATAAATGCTGCAAGAGAAAGCATTCAAGATCTTTATCTAGAACTATCCCTATTCTCAAATCAGTTTTGACCTAATTTTAGATCTAGTATCTGAATATCCTAGTGCCTCACTGATGAGTGCCATTAGCTCGAAACCAGATTAGGGATAGGGATAGTCCTAGATAGAGATTTTATATGCTTTCTCTTGTGACATTTATTGGAAAAGCTTGTTTAGAGCTACTAGCATGCTCATTATATAAGATTAATTTGATTTATTAACTGACAGATTAATATTGATTTATTGTAAAGGAAAGGGTTATGATGTTAATTACAAAGGGCATGATGACAGAAAGTTATTATTCTTATTTTTTTAACATATAGAATTTTAATGTATTAAAAAGGTAAATTATGTTCAATTAATATTCCAACCCTTTATCAGAAATGATAGATTGGGGACCTTTTAGAAATCCATATCTTTGGGGATCAGTTTTGGTAAATGTCTGTAAATAGTATTAAGTGAAAATGGAATAGATGTTTCAATTGTTAATTGCAAATCATCATTATGCAGAGTTGATTGCTTTTACATTAATTTCAGTGTCATTAATTATCATGTATGTCCATGCTCAAAGTGGATATGTTAGGCTTTAAATGATATGAGATGAGGATTAAAGAAAAATAGATAGACTGAGGATTTTTAAAAATTGTAATGATATAAATATTTGTATTGAGCAAAATTGGTAAAAGGTAGAATAGTAAAGAAAACAAAAATATTGTAACATAATTGAGTTTCACTGAATGTGCTTTGCTTTTGTCTTTTCCTGTATTTTTGGCACACCAGTAATCTTCATTGCAATCATTCCTAATCTTTGTTTCCTATTATTTTTGTATTCATTTGCAATGAAAGTTCTATTGTGACAATTTTTTTCTTGCCATATAATATTTTCTTGGATTGATTTTTCATGCTAATAGTTATATGCATGGAAATCAAACTGTTTATTAGATTAGAGATTAGAATTGTATAATCTTATTTAAAGCTTCTGGAAATTAGGATTTAAATGGTTCATAATGGGTGTCCAAAGGTATTCAATTTTAGATTCCATATTCAGATTAATTTCAGATGTTATATTATCCTTGGTTCTAGGAGCTCTCCTGTGAATATCCATTCCTATTAGATTATCTATTGAGGGTTCAATGGATTAGTGCTCTGCGATGAATTAGTGCTCTGACTTTGCCTAATCTAGTGAACTGGTGTTTTATAAGATGAATGTTCAGTTTCACAAGGTGCTCCAGTAAATTAATTTTTTTAATTTTTGTTATTGAGTTTGTAATTGCTTTTTTTTTGATTATCCATTTATTGTGTTTATTGGATACAATAGCTTCTATAGGATCTTAAAACGAGAGAGTCTTTTTTCTCTCAAGACTCTTTGAGTCTTTATATTATTCTTCATTAATTGATATTCATCATCAGAGAAAGAAGAAACATCTGCTACAGATGACAGTATATCACTAATACTCCTTGTCTAGGAAAACATTAGAGAAATCATTTGCACTGGATAGAATGTTCGTCTTCATTCCAGTTTTATTTATTGGTGGCTAAAGTTTTCCAGTAACAGTATGCATTTACTTTATTTACTGGGAATACAATCATCCAAATTTGTTTTCTCAGGTTTTATTGATTGACTCTATCCTCATAAATTGTTCTATGTTTCTTGCCACATTAATGTACTTTGGTACTTTTGAATCTATAGAACATACAAAATCAATTTACACACTTCTTAACAAGATAGTCTGGCTTTACAATAAAAGCACAGCAATGGAATACCCTAAAGATGACCACCAAAGATGATGATCCATCATGCAATATTGGTATGTCTATAAATTTGGATTTTTTTAAAAATATATAAGTGAAATTTTATTATTCCTGAAAAATTTTCTTTTTCTAAAGTTCTTGTTTAAGAGTTATTTATTCTAGATTCCATAATCAGTAATGCTTAACAGGTTTAATAAATGAATTAGCTCCAAGCGGTGATTTATTCATACTAAATCAGTTGTCTCCTGTAATTTAAAGAATGATGCAATTTTCCAAGAAACTTCCAATTGGTTCCTCTAAATCATAAACAATTTCTCTCAAGGAATTCTGGGATAGTTGTGATCAGATGACTTTTTGTAATGGAATAGGTTTCTTTCATAATTTATTAGAGCTTCATGAAATATATTTCATTGTCAAAATTTTGAAATAAAGATGATAGATAAAATTCTTTTACAATCTATGTCCAAACTTCTAACTGCAAGTAAAACCATGATCATCAGACTTATAGGCAGAAAATGGAAGGATCAAAAGGCATTTGACCCTTTCTCTACTTAAATGCTAGCAAGACATTCTGTTATTCGAACACCAAGTGTATATTTCTATAAGAAATACATTTAATGTTATCAGCTGCAGATTTTTATTTAATAAAATAGTGAACATTTTTTGCTGCATTAGTTAACACTTAACACCATAGTGATTTTTTCTAATAAATACTTATAGTTGGATACAATCCAATAGTTAATAACCAGTTGAACTTATAATCAATATGACAATTTTTAATTTGTCTAAAATAAGATTAGTTTGCCTATCAGGCTCCACATAACTTATGACCTTACTATTAAGAGTGATTATTTTTTTCAAATATTTGGTTCAATATATCAAAATTTAATTTTTTTAATTATATGACTATTGGAAAAAGTAAGAAATAACTGAGAAGTAGTAATGAGTTCAAATTTATTTGCTATATTATATGCTTGCCAATATTTAATTTTATTAGCATAAACAGGTTGATGCATAAATATTTTGTTATATAATTGATTATTGTCTTAATGAGTGTTTTATGAGTGGTGGTGCATCTGTTGATATTGCCTGAATATAGCTTTCTATATGTGGATATATTGCGATACATCTATTGATGTCATTTATTGCCCATTGAACCATCAAACATTACATGATCACCATTTCCTATGCTTGCTCATAACTGTTATTAAAACAGACAAAACTCTCCATACAGTAGCGCCCCTCAGTGCAAGCCAGGGTAATTAATGAATGCTAGAAGTCCATTGTAGAAAAAAAAAGATATGCGATATAATGAGATGTGAGAATAATGATCAAATCTTCCATATAAGCTATATGATTAATAATTTGGTTTGGATAGAAATATATATTCTTGGAATTTTTTTTTCTGTTTTTTTTTTAAGTAACGGATTTATAAAAGTTATAAAAAGAAATGAACTGAGGGGGCCATTCCTAAGGTATAAATTGATGTGGACCAAAGCCTGGTAATGGTTTACAATTCACTGTAATATGTATTTTCCTATTAAGCAGTAAATTGGCTTATATATAAATCATTGGTAAAGGAACATTGTGTTTTTTCAGCATGTAGTCAATCATTGGGATGGAGTCAAGTGTATCAGCAATGTTTAACTGCACAGCTATTGGACCTGCATTTTGGACTGTATTATGTGATCAAATTGTAATCCTAAATAGGATGAGTGCAGGAGAAGTCAATGATCCTTTTTTTGAAAATTATAAAGAAGACATTAATGGAAGATGGATATGTTGAATCTTATCTTTTATATTGGATTCTATAGTCTTCATTAATATAGGTCATTGAGATGGTCTTCGATTAAAAAAAGTGAAGGTACGATATTCTTTTTAAGAAAAGGTACCATAGAAACTGGATATAATTGATCTAATCTATGAGTTTGGACTATAAGATGAGATAGAGGATTCAGTATGAAGGATTTTGTAAAAACTAAAGGTAACAAATAAAAGTTTGGGTATTGGTGGTAGATTTGGATGAATGCTATTTGGAAAGAAGTTATGTGTTAATATTATTTCTTGTCCAGATATTTCACAGTTTATTGAGATGGTCTTAAATTATAAAGAGGTGAAAGTATGATATTCTTTTTAAAAAAGGCACCATAGAAACTGGATATAATTGATCTAGCCTATGAATTGAACTGCATGATGGGATAGAAGTTTCAGTATAAACTGGATTGTAATCTAATAAAAATGTGGGTATTACTGATGGATCTGGATGAAGGCTATTTGGAAAGGAGTTAAGCTTTAATATTATTTCTTGTCCAAATATTTCATGGTTTCCTGAAGTTAAACCAAACATAAAGGAAGAAATAACAGGGTTTATTGATGTTCGAAGTTTAGCTTACGTGTAACATATTTTCTCCGATAATAAGTTGCACTTTCGTAATTATGGAAGATGGAGTAATTTTTTGTTTTTATAACCAAGTGACCATCTTATGTAGTCCCTAAACAATTGTATTGTAGTGCCAAGAATATTTTGGCTTTTTTAATCTGCCAATAGAAATTATGTTTTCTTTTTGTATTGTGACACATTATGAAAGATATGGAAAGTCATATAAGGTATTTTTTAACTTCAAGTGGAGAGGACCAAGGTCCATAACATGCACTACAGGGGTTTTATTTCTTTGAGAAAAGTGTGATTATCAGTGTAATTATGTTAATAAAATGTAAACCAAGCTTCTAATGGGTTTACGGAAAAAAGAATGTTAATGTTTGAAAAGAAATACAGTATAGATTTCTGTGATTTTCTCCATATGTGATTTTTGTGTTTGAAGTAGAGTTTTTGAAAAGCAATCTCACCGTGTTATTTACAGTAAATAATGATTTGTTAAGAAATCCAATTGTTAGTTTTACATTAATCGTAAGATGTCAGAGAAGCTCAAAGGTAAAAATTTCATTTGCCAGTATGATGTCTCTATCAGTGTTTACATAATAAATAATTTTGCCAGTTAAAAACATGTATTTTTGAAATATGTTTTTATGCCTCTTTATCGAATTCCAATATCAGGTATTTTTTATTTCGATTCTCCATGATTTTGTATGGCATATTCCAAAGTTTTTTTCTTTTGGAAGTGATAGAATTCATGATATGGGAATTTAACAATGGGTGTGTTGATGTCTACAATAACTAATATTAAAGTTTTTTGATTTATAAATTTTAGAAATGATTTTAAAACAATGCCCAGGACTGTTCAATTGAATTTTTATATAATATTGAGATCATCCTCCATTAATCTATTCATCATTATAGATTTAATAAGTCATCGATATTTTAATGAACCATTGTTATGGCTTTAAGTTTTTCATTATTTCCTGTAGAAACATATATATCATTGGTTTTAAATTTTATTAAATGGCTAGTGTTTAACTCGTGACTCATCAAGATTATTTTCTTCATTAGTAATAGATGCTATTATTAGAAGTATATACTCTTATTATTCTCCTTTAACTTCTTTGCATTTTTTCATATATATTGCTTATAATAACTTCTTTCATATACACTTAAGAAGCAGAGGAAGTTTGAGAAAGCTCTGATGAAGACTGCTGGACAGTCAAAACTGTCAGAAAAATAGAGTTTTATTAAGACAATTTTTTTTTTGCATTTAAGTGTATATGAAAGAAGTTATTAATAGATGTACTTCCTGGTGTTGCTTTATTAGAAATAATAATATGTTTAATAGCATTGGCATAGTTTAAATTAGAACAATTTTCAAGTTGTACATTTTCTAATAAAATTTTAATTTTGGTGGAGCATAATTAACTGTAATTAATTATTTATTATTATCAGCATTTGCAGTGGGTTATAAAAGTTTAGGTACTCATTGGTAGGCTAATCTAGCCACTTGATGGCATTCTTTCTCTGCTAAAACACAGAAATATGCCATTTACACAGCCCAATATTTCTGTGCTTTTGCAGAGAAACTTATGGCCTATAGAATAGTCCTGTTCATATTAGCCATTGCCAGCCTAGATGGCATTGCACACAAATATTATGGCTCGCTAATGTCCTTCGTGATACTATAAAAATGTGCACACTTAATAAACAGCCATCGTATCATGTGAGGGTGTGTTTGATTTATCTGGCCATAACTGTTGTACTATGCATTTAAATTAAAGATCTTACCTCCTAACTGATGTAGTATTATATAATAATAATTGTAAGACCATTGCTGAGTTCCCTATACATGTTGGAAGATGAAAACAATTGCAAAAGGGGCTGGCAAGCACCTTTTCCCAGAAGTCACACATTTTATGAGACAAATAAAATGTTTGTGGTTACGCATTGTTTTGGAAATCATAAGCTTGGTTTGAACAGAGTAGTGCATGTATTGGCTGATCCTTCAGATCATCAAAACTATCGGGAATCGGGCTTACACATTCCAGCACTACATGCTGTCTTTTTTACAGATAAAATCTTCTAGCATAAATTATTTGAAAGTAGTTTAGAAAATGACAAAAAAAGTATTTCAGAAAATGAGAAAATGTCATAATCTTTGGAAAAAAGTATGAGGACATGTCAAAATATTTTTTAAAAAAAGGCGGATGAAATGTCAAAATATTTTTTAAAAAATCAGAGAAAATGTAAAAATTGTTAAAAAATAGTCAGCCCAGGATCAATATAATTGTGTATTTTTAGCAGAGAAAGAATGCCACCAAGCGACTGGCCTGGCCTACCGATAAGTACCAAAGTTTATAGTAGATTTATAAATATTAAAGAATTGTTTAAATCTTTAAATCTATTGCTAAAAGTAGAACTTGGCTTAACCATATTAGACATTTTAAAGATGTAAAAGGAAACTTAAGCCCCAAAATAGCTTACATTTATAAGTCATGTTATATTTATAAGTCATGTTTGACTAATTGTAGGTGGTTAAAAATAAGACAGTCTTTCTCCTGCAATGGGTTAAATAGATTTGTAGATTTGTACAATTGAATATTTGATTATAACATCAGGCACACAATAGACTCAAGCCCTGATTTAAGCATGGTCCGTAAGAGTTGGTGTATATAGAATGTACGCTCTAAACTTAAGTGATTCACTTAAGTTTTTTAAATTCTTACCAGCGGGCGACTGCATTGAAATTTATAATATTTAAGAAATAGCACATTAGCAGATATTGACTTCCATTTGAATAATTACAGTCTTGAGTGGTATTTGATCTATCTGTTTATTTATTTGGAGTTTTAGTTTTGCAGTAATTACAGTAAAACAAAAACAAATACATCAGGAACTGACTTACTAGTTCACTGTTTTGAATGAGTGCCACATAGTGAC
Source organism: Epiperipatus broadwayi (assembly GCA_028023455.1). Classification (NCBI taxonomy): domain Eukaryota; kingdom Metazoa; phylum Onychophora; class Udeonychophora; order Euonychophora; family Peripatidae; genus Epiperipatus; species Epiperipatus broadwayi. The sequence continues at coordinate 306,417 of JAQFVV010012930.1, forward strand.
TACTATCACAGCTACTACTACTACTACTACTACTACTGCTGCTACTGCTACTGCTGCTGCTGCTGCTACTGCTACTGCTACTACTACTACTACTACTACTACTACTACTGCTGCTGCTGCTGCTGCTACTGCTACTGCTACTGCTGCTACTGCTACTACTACTACTACAGATGACTAATACAAATATATTTTATATATAACATGCTGATCCATTATTCTGATTATTTAATATTCTGAAATATTGGCTTTTAAACTTCTGCAGAAAATTCTATTTTCTGAAATAATTTAATGTGTCATCTAAATATAACTCTCCAATATATTCTATTTTCTATTATCTCTACTCACTGAAACCGATTAATATTTTACTTCTTTTGAATGCTATAGTGTAAACAGTCTGTCTATTTCTCCCATAAAACCCATGCTCAAGTTTATCATAAAAAATCCATTTTAGGATATCTTACATTCCTTCATTGTTTTATATATTCCATTAAAATGAAGGTGTGATTTTATTGCAGTGAACTCTAAAGTATCACAACTAACAAATTGAAAAACAAATTGGTTGTTTTTATAATCCTGACATCATATTTTTAAATTTTATTGGAGCATTCATAAATAAAACTCTCCTAGGATGGCTAAATTTCACTTCCATATAATATATTAGGTATAATAATAGTTTAATATGAAGTTTATTTAGTTACAAAAGTTGTTTCAAATAATACAGAAGTGATGAATAACAACAGTGACTTATACCTAACCTAGCTGTCAGTATGCTATTAATAAGAGTACTAAACTGGTGATCATGTGATGTTTTGATGGTTTTATACCTATCTTGCCCATAGGATAAGAGTAGCTGTGGTTTTTGAAAAACCAAAGATACCAAAATGTATAGATGCTGAACTAAGTTCAGATCTATATAACTATACAAGCAAATGATCTTGGGTTGGAACCATTATGGTATTTTTTATGTTGGGCTCCTTGCTTTATAGTTAACCAAATAAGTAATTGCATTAGATACTAAGATTTAGGTGCAGTGCTCTCAAATCCAAGAATCCTCACTGATAAAAGCCACAACTAGAAACTAGTCTGGGGATGTTGGATGTATAGATACTAGATAGGGATTTTATGCACAAACCTTCCTGCATCCATTGATTATGAAGGCTTACACTTGGTGTCGCTACTGTATGCAGAGTTTTATGCTGGGTTTGGGAAAAGATAATGGGGATTTAGATATAATGACCATAGAGTTGACAAAGATTATGTTGTGGAAATGGGATGGAGCAAAATATGGGAAAACTTAGAATGGGGGCTGAAAAATACAGTGGCTAACAGGATTCTCTTTGCTGAGAGATTCTTGACTTCATTTAAGGAGAAGCTACAGAAAATCACATCACATCAAATCACATCACATTACTCTTACTAATTGTCAGTATTTCAGCATTATTTCATCTAATTCAGGCTATTAAAAAGTTGTAATAGTTATTTCAATGTAATGAAATATTTTTTTAATTCATTAAAACCAGCAATTGCTCTTGAAAGTTTGTGCTAAACCTCAAAACTGTTGATTTACTTTAAATTTATACAGATACATAACTCATCTTATAGAAATATTTTTTTTTAAAAAAAACTTAAAAACTCCCCAGAAAGTCTCCAACAAACGTTTTATTTAATAACGTTTATTATTCATTCATTTATGAGATTATCCACTTAATGAAAGATATGTCTGTAGTATAATTTTCATTATGTCACTCTCATGCAAGGTAGGAACTAGTTTCTATCTACTTTTAACAACATTGTGGAGGAGTATAATCAAAAACATATGACCAAGGTAGTATTATCCCCAAGAAGCACATGCAGAATTAGAACTAGTCAGTTGGCCCAGATCACAATTGTTCAATAGATAGATAGATAGATAGATAGATAGATAGATAGATAGATAGATAGATAGATAGATAGATAGATTGATAGATAAATAGATAGATAGATAGTTAGATAAATAGATAGATAGATAGATAGATAGTTGGATAAATAGATAGATAGATAAATAAATAGATAGATAGATAGATAAATAGACAGATAGATAGATAGATAGATAGATAGATAGATAGATAGATAGATAGATAGATAGATAGATAGATAGATAGATAGATAGATAGTTAGTTAGTTAGATAAATAGATAGATAAATAGATAGATAGATATATAGTTAGATAAATAGATAGGTAGATATATAGATAGATAAATAGATAGATAGATAAATAGATAGATAGATAGATAGATAGATATATAGATAGATAGATAGATAGATAGATAGATAGATAGATAGATAGATAGATAGATAGATAGATAGATAGATAGATAGATAGATAGATAACCATTTACTAAAGTTTAATTGATGTGTCAAATTTACTGCCTTCACAACTTTAACACAAACAACTTGATGTAAGAATATTAATAATTTTTACTAGCCATTCATTAGACTAGAAATTATCCACTTAATGAATAACATTTCTGTAGTGTAATTTTTACTACACCAATCTTACGCAAGGTAGGCAATGGTTTCTATCCACTTTTAATATCTTGTGTGAGAGTGTTGTTATAAAAATTACATTACAGAAATATTGAACATTTTATTAGTCTTATTAATAAGTAATTTTACAAATTTACAACTTATAAGTCACAGTTCAAGAGTTGCAAAAAATGTAGTAGATTTTATAAAAAAATAAACAATTTAAATGCAAAATTCAGCTTAGTCATAAGAATAAAATGTCACATGACCACCACCTCTTACGTATAGTGAGTTTTGCCTGTTTTAAGAATAAAATGTGTTATATGTTCTATCTTAAAAATACACATGCTGATAGGAGGTTAATATATATATATTTTTACTGCTATAATATTGTAATTGTTTCATAAATTGAGATTCACAGAAATATAGATAAAATTTTTGAAGGACATAAAAATTGAAAATCATTGTGGCTTACATAAGAAATATTAATATCATTGAAGATGTTGAACATTTTATAGGTAAAAATTAATAAGGTGTTCTTTAACTTGTAAATAGGGTACTATGCATTCACGAGATAAATATTTTTATACAGAACTATAAAAATAACCAAAAGTGAATTTTTTGTTTTAATTTGAATAAAATTATTTATTATTACATTCTTTTATCATTAGTCCTTATTGATTTTATGAACATTATTTTAATACTGACAATGATCAAATCTATATAGGTTTTTGAAGGTTTTGTTTAAATATAAATCAGAAAAAAACAACAACAAAGCTATTCATAATATTTTTAGTCTATAAATACATTTAGAAAAATATTTTTTAGTTCCTTTTTTTGAAGATACTGTTATAATCAATTTTGGGGTGTTTATTCACAGCAAAATTGTAATTTAGGAATTTGTTGCAGAGAATAATAAAGTTCAGTCAAGCATTGGTGGTCAAGAGGTCAACTACAGCTGCTTTACAAGCAGTTGTCCCGGGTTAGCGGGTTCGCTTCCCAGCCGATGCTATGACACATGGGGAAAATAATAATAATAAAATCAACAATATTCACATTCATTTAATTTAAATCTATTCTGAAATTATTTTTTATTTTTTCTTTAAAAATCATAATTTTACTGTTTGTATTTATTCTACAAAAAAAAAAAATGAAGATATTACTTATTATATGCTTATATTTTTCAACCATAACAAAAACAATTTCTTCATAGATTTCAACTATAAATTCACTATAAAATATAATTCACAATTTTGTTCAATTTTATTTTAAATTCTAACGTTTCGGTAAAGATTTATAAACTTTTTGATTAGTTTTTCTAAAATTATCAATCATTTATTTTCGGAACAGAATGTACCTCAAAGCATAAAAATGTCATCTTGCCATTAACATTTGAAAATTTTAACTAACAATCAATCAAACAAAAAAAAAAAAAAAACAACATAAAATAAATTATTATGTAAAAATTAAGATTTATTATATTATATAGTAATTAAAGCAGTTTAATAACAATAAAACAGAATGTTTTGCATATATAAATTATATATTTTTATTAAGATAAAAATATATGATTAAATATTTAATTTATATATAATTATTAACATTATTATTGTAAGATATGCCTCTGTTTTTTGATAAATTAATCTATATAACTGAAATGAAAACTTGTACAATGATATAAAAATTATAAGATGTAATAAAACGAACACTACTAATATATATAAACTATAACCCCATTTTTTTTTATTATATAAAGTCGTATATAGTTTAGTGATTAAAGCTATAAAAAGAATGACATCAGCATTAAGTACGTCATAATCGATATTTTAAATCGACGATATATATATAATCCAAGTTAAAAATAAAAAAGATTAATTACAAAACCTATTTTGAATGTTTATCAAAATCAAATTATATATTATTTAATATTAAAAATATAATAACTGTTTTTTAGAATAAATTACATAAAATATAATAAAAGTTTATAGTTTTATATAAGTATAGATCCAAATAAGAGTCAATAACTTTTAAATAATAATAATAATAGGAAAAAATAGTTTTATTCATTTCTGAAAATAATTCAGTTTATAACTCGTACTATTATTTACTATAATATCTATAGTACGAGAAAATAATTTAGATGCAAAAGCAAGAATGAGAGGAAAAATTATAAATGTTCAAGTTATTGATTAGTCGTTTTTGTAATATTTTTTAAAAAACTATATTAATTTTCTTCATATGTCAAAGCGTCTGCCGGGAAGCGAACCCGGAACAACTGCTTAAAAGGCAGCTGTGCTAACCACTCGGCCACCAACGTTTGACAAAATTATATTAATTTTATTAACTGAATCTATATATCTATCCATATCTAGTTATAAAAGAAGATAGGTTCTATAATACAATAGGTAAGATGATATCGTTTCTCAAGTAGCACGCGCACTTTCTCTGTATCTCTCGTATACTATATATATATATATACTGTGTATATATAATAATAAAAATGTTTGTAAATATGAATATGTAATAAAGTTTGTGTATCATCCATTTTTAAACTATATACATATTAGTTTTAGTACATATTTAATTTGAATGAAATTTAATTTTATTAGCAATAATTTTTTTATTATTATTTTATATTTTTTTAATGTATAATTTACCTAATTTACTGTTTATATTCTTTATTTAATTAAAGCATATCTTTATATGGAAAAATCGGAGTTGTATATATACAAATGTTTATTGGTCGATTTTATTAACCTGTACATTAAACTCCCCCCCCCCTCCAAAAACTTTTACCTGAAAGTAGTTACATTTATATTTCACTTACAATATTTCGGAAAGTAAAGTTTGCTTACCTTGCGTTATTGTAAAAAATAGAAGCGCCGCCAATGAATACGATACAATTAAATTCATTCTTACAGTTTAGCCACTGTATTATTTCCAACTAATTTATAGTTGCGTTTTAATCTAAGTTCCGATGCTGGAAAGAAGGAATTTCCACATAAACTATAAAAATGACTTTGGTCAATTAGCTTTAAAAATTGTTCTGGGATTTCTATAAAAACTGACAGTTTATACTGCCCAAAACTAATTAATTATTAATTGGCATGGGAACATCTATTGAAAGATGTACTAATAACTCGAAATGTGTGGGCCGGAAAAGATTGAGCGTGGATCTTGCCATATCGTCATTCACATGCTTAGATCACATGGTCCATACACAATTCAATTCGCGAGAGCAAACTCTCACATTCGGAGTTTGAAAGAAAAATATAGCCGGCTCTCTAATGTCACGTGCTTTATGTTGCCTTAACAACTGCAGAGAACAAGTATGCATTCTCTTTAAAAGGAAAGATGAAATATATTTAGCATTTAGATGTGAAACTTTTGATCATTGTTTTAGGTAAAAAGGATGAGGAAAAAAACGAAATGAATTTTGATTACTTAATTTACTCAACAAGTTGTTGATAGAACCGATAAAACTTATTGTAAAGGAGGAAAGAAAAATCTAATTTGCAAAATTATCATTTTGAAATTCGCGTTTTAAAACTATTTATAAAGAATCTGTTTAGTAATAATGAAGACGGTTGGAATAAATAGTATGCTAGGGAAATACGGGAATCGAGGCAAACAATTGAAATATATTTAAAACATGTTTGCTAAATTACGATTTTGTAAAACGTTTATTAAATTAAATAGCATTATGTATAGTTATTGCGGAAAGAAAATACCACCAGAATACGTAAATGCGCCTACGTTATAGGATGCGATTATCGAACTAACAGTATAGTCAATAAATATAAAAAGTAGTTGAAAAACTATGCAAATCTTATTAAATATACGATTTACGTGGTATGTCAAGATTAAAATATAATCTAGAAGGATTAAATGTTAAATCCCATTAATCTAATTATAAAAGAAACATAATAATTCAATCCTATTAACTATTAAATAAAATGCGATACATTTCTAAGTTTTGAATTTTTACTAAAAGTTAATTAATTAATATGCTGTAAAAAATAATTTACTATCTTGTAATTACAGAGATGCTATTAAATGCTGAGGGTGGTGAGAAAGTATTCAAGAATAGAGACCGCTACTTATACAATTTTTTAAGCATATGATCAGCTCTGTTAAGTGATTTTTGTGATCCAGCGATAAATAATGCAAAACTATAAAACAAGCAATCAAGCATTGATGGTTTAGTGGTTAGCATAGCTGCCTTCCAAGCAGCTGGCCCGGGTTCGCCTACCGACTGCCTCATACAATCTTAATTGAAAACTCATGTTTCATGCGAACAAAAAAAAAAAATTAAACGAATAAAATCAAAATGGTGTTAATAATTAGAAGCGATGTGTGAGTATAGCCATTCCAGCAAACTCCTAAACAAAAAAAGGAAAGATAAATAATGAAAAGTTGAGAATAAATTTTGCATTGACTATGCATACAAATTCCAAAACACTAATCATCATCATCATCAACCATTATCAATCCACTGCAGGATGAAGGTCTCTCCAAGTTCAATTCATCTTCTCCGATCTTACATCATCCCTCATCCATCTGGTTGCTTTCCAGTTTCTTAATATTTTCACTGATTGGTGAATTATTTTTGACATACATATTTTGTTTTCATTTTTTTTTGTTTCCCAACACAAGTGTTAATATATATATATATTAAGAAAATTTTTATTCTATAGCTATATTGAATGTTACAAATACAAAAATGATATCAATTACATATCTATTTGAAGTAAAGTAGATCCAACCTTCTGCCATGTTGCTCTTGTGATATGGCTTGGAGCAATTAGTTGGTCCTTTTTCATGATTTTCTCCATGATATTCTTAAATTTAGTCCCATGTGGGTCTCTTGTTCCTTCAATTGTGACTTTACATCTGACACACCACAGGGCATAATTCACGAAAATTGCCAGTCTTAGGTCCGTAAATAGACCCTGACCTATATAATCTTTAATTGATTTGTAGTTTGCACTTGTATTGCTGCACCATTTATGAGATATCGATCTATAATTGGACATAATGGGACATTTAAGAAAAATATGATCAATTGATTCCTCCTCTCTCTCACATACCTGGCACACAGGATTGATCTTCTTGAAATTTCTCCTATATGCCAGAAATGAGTTTGTAGGGAGAGAGTCCAGGTTGATTTTAATTAAGAAATCTTGAAATTTTGCCTCAATGAACCAAAATTTTGATCTTGAAATCAGTTGCTGATTGGTGATCCCGAGAGACCCTTTGTTTATGTTATTTTCCCCATGTATTATTTTATATGCATTCCAGTATTTAAGTGTTAATATATTTGATCATTAATTTATAATTTTTGTATCGCCATTATATTAAATATTCCAAATCTCATATTTAAGCACTGGCCCAACACATTAATTAAAAGATTCCTTTCAGTTAGGTTATTTTTGCCAAAAACCCATATCCTAAGTTTAAATTTATGATTATCTAGTATAATTTCATGTACATTAATAACTCGAGAAATCTCTTTATAGCTGTTAACTTTTCCAATCCCTTTATGCAAATATTTGTATTTTTTGCAATACCACTAAATGTCTATGTGGACTTTTATTTTTGGTTCTACTTATTTTGTTTTCATCTGTTACTTTTTTACTATTTCTGAATCTCTGAAACATTATTTGTAATAGCACTTCATCATTTTCAAAATCTACTTGTCTTAATGTGTTGAATTTCTATATTGTTTTAAATGGTAAAATAATCAAACTTTTGATCATAAACAATGGGTTTCTGGTAATAAACAGGCATAAGGCTACTTCAATTAAGCCAGGGATCTGCAACCTTTTTTATTTACCACCCACTTCAACATAATTTGGAGAGATTATAATATGCCATCTCAAACATATTTTTGTGATGCACTATGGCTTGTCCTTTCATGGAATCAGGAATCTCTCAGTGACTATGACTAAAAAGACCTGCTAGTTACCTTCCCTTCCATTTCTCATGCTAAGTTTTTTCCATATTCTTCTCTATACTGCTCCATCCCATTTTCACAACATTATCTTTGTCAACTCTATGGCCTTCTATATCTAAATCCTTCTTTTCATTTCCCAAACCCAGCTTAAAAAGTAAGAACTCACTTTCTGTATAATCACTTTGTTTATAATTATTCTCCCATAACTTCAATATTTGCACTCTTTCTGCTTGTAAGCATTTACATTCAACAGATGCCTAATATTTTCTATGCCCTCTTTACATAACTTGCCGAATAAATCACCCACATTCCCTTATTGCTAATGATCCTATTTGAGCCTTAAACAGTAAACTATTTTCCTTGCTATTATCATAAATTAACTTACACCACTTACACCTAATATTCTGTTTACTTCTAAATATATTTAAACCCTTTTTACTCTCCAGTTATCCATTTCTCCAACTCTCTATCTTTTATTAATGCATCTATTCTTCTATTTCATTCCTTGCCACTATAACACTCAATGATTCTCTTAACACAATCATCTCACTTTTGCATAAGAATACTGACATAAAGTCTTTATTCAAATATTTTACATACCCTACTGCCTTTTTCATGCATGTTGTTGCCTACTATTTACTCATAACCCAATAGTTTCTCTTCCTTTTTCCTTCTTTATTTTTGATTTTCTAATATACAACATGTAATAACCACATTCCACTCTTTTTACACTTTAAAGCAAAATATTTATTAATATTACAGTTTTGACTGTTCCTAGCAGTCTTTGTCAGATCTTTTAGTAGACAATAAGATCTGATGAAGACTGCTAGGAACAGTCAAAACTGTAATATTAATAAATATTTTGCTTTAAAATGTAAAAAGAGTGGAATATACTCATAACCCAATTAAATACTATTTTGGCTATTATCTTATTATCTGTAAATTGCAATCTACTGAACATTTTCATTTTATTTTTTGCATCTCTTCATATAAGAACTTGACTATCCCATCTCTCATTGATTTGCCTCTTTTGCCAGCCACACATTACATTTAATGCATATCTTCCTACTTCTCTTTGTGATACCATCTATCAGATTTTTACCTTTCATTATTTTTAGAATTTGTATTGAATGCATGATAGATACTACAACACACCAATATGAAATTTTAAATATTGACAATACACACAAAATATATAAATTAAATAATAAATTTATAAAAATTAGAATAATAAAATAAAGATACAAGTTTATTTTATTTGTCTACAGAACAGTATTGATATTTGTTTAGGTAATTCTCTGGTTTATTTGCTTATAATATTTCAATCCATAGTATAAATAATGCAATATGTTTAACTCATCATCATAGAAACTTTCATTTTAGTCAGATTGATTTAGTACCTGTAGTACAGCATTTAGGGATGTGCATGTATGCTTGTGCCATCTTTCAACCTCATTTTCCATTCATGTACTTCATTAAACTACCAAATATCATGTTTCATAGCAAAATATTTGATTTCCTAATCAATAACTTGAAGAACCAGCTTAAACACAATTTGAATGAATTAATAGATCACAGGACCAGCGGATTGTCAACTGACAAATACACTATCAGATATTTTATTTGCTGAAATAATCATTAGTTTTTATTTTGTTGCAGAATATTTTATTCTTGATTCAATTTAATATTTTTTTAAAAAGACAAAATGATTTTTTCTTTCTTTCTTTTTCAAGAGAAAAAGATTCTTGGATATTTTGTAACTAATTAAGCCAGTGCAATGGGTAGAGTAACCTTTGTTGTTTCTAGAGTGAACTTTTAAGTGACCTTGTATTGGTGGAAGAGCAGCAGCTAGGATAATAATCGGGTATGAAAGGGGAATACTTTTACAAAAAGTTGGCTTTTCTGATTTCAACAATTCCCTCTCCATAAAAAGTTTTATTAGTACAATTTTGTTTCTACAAGTTGATTCTTCCATAGTTCAAGCTTAAAAGTTAGAACTACTATTAATTTTCTGGATGAAAACAGCTTAGAAATTCTACTGAGCAAAATAAAAAACGAATATGCAGACATAAAACAATGATAGAAATAAGGTATATCTTCTTACTTCTAACTGACTAATTTAAATTCTAAAATCATCATTTGAGATGTGTATGTGTGTCTATATTATAAATTTATTTAACTTTAATTTCTAATATTAAAGAAATAATGGAAATGCATGTTTATATTTCAAATCTATTTTGCCTAAATTTTATTTCTAATATTAAAGAAGTAATTGAAATGTATGTCTACATTATAAGTTTGATTTACTTAGATTTAATCTCTAACACTAAAGAAGTAACTGGAATGTGTGGATTTTATTATTATTCTGGAAGATTCATGCTGAACTTTTTCATAAAACACTTCAGAGACTCTCTGTTGATAATTTTTGCTAACTATAAAGGGATAAAGTTTAAATGGAAGGATGTGGGTGGATAATTTATTATAACATGCTTTATTATTATTAGTGACAAAAATATATACTTAACAATTTTTATCTGGAAGTAAGAAACAAAATGGTGACATATGATTAATGAACTATTAAATTATCTCTAAGTGTGCTGATAAATGAACGAGTTGAAGAGCATGAAACTGGATGTGAATTTCTTTGATTTTATTGTTCTCTTCATTGGTACTTGGATTTTTTTAAATGGATTTTATGAGCTAGGTAGTTATTTGCCCTGATGAAAGACTTTTTAAGAATTGAGAATAAATGCTTAAACAAGTGTAATGAATTAAATAATAAATTATTGCTCTACTTACGCCATAATGAATATTTATTTGACACCATAGGCTTCAAGAAGGATTGGGTCTTTAGGCTTGAAATGTTATTAATTGTTTGATAAGTAGTAGATGCTGCCTTTATTTAAGGAATACAGACACTAATAGTTTGTATTTTTATATTGGAATATTTCCATCATCTAATATGAGTATTGAATATCTTTAGAAAAATTTAACTTTATTTAAATATTCCAAATAAATTCACCTATTAGTAATAGCACATCAAACTGGTTTAGTATATGCACAATGTTTCGAGAGGTATGATTCTCGCCTCTTCTTCAGGTGTTTCTGGCCTGACCAGTGATAGTACTAGCATGAGATTTGAACCTGGACCCTTAGATTCTTAAATTGTAGATTTTAAGGTAACTGAGCTTTCCCCTCTTTAGGTATTGCTGACCTGACCAGTGACAGTACTAACATGGGATTTGAACCTGGAACCTTAGATTCTTGAGTATTGAATTTTTAAGGTAACACTCTAATCAACTGAACCATCCTCATTAAAAATTTAATACTCAAGACTCTAAGGGTCCAGGTTTGAATCCCATGCTAGTACTGTCACTGGTCAGGCCAGCAACACCTGAAGAGGGGAGAATAATATCTCTCAAAACATTGTGCGTACGCCCACCAGTTTGATGTGCTAATACTAACAGTTGAATGTATTTTCTAAGGACATTCGATACTCATATTAGATGATGGAAATAGTTCCAGTTGTTTCTTCAACGTTTTGCTTCTTATTTTGATTTTTTAGAGTTTGAAATAAAGCTCAATGTACTGTTCTATCATTATAGTAATTAATTAATAAGACATTGCTTATATGATTTACTTCATCTTCCAGATTTGATTTATCTGAAAGTTCAATTGCTCAAGTGAAAAGGTTTTGCTGCAGAAAAGATTTGAACTTTATGATGATGTGACAAAAATTGTAAATATATGTCAGTGTGTGAAGATTTTCTAAAAATTAAAAAAAAAGTAAAAACTTATTCTGTTTCTTAGTGACAAGTACATCAAGAAAAGAATGTTTTCCATCAGTGTCTGTTTCTATTGTAAATTGAATATTAGAATGTAAATTGTTTCTGTGTAAAAAGAGAAAACATGTAACTTATCTTTTCCATGTTGCTGGACAATAAATGTATCATCTATATATCTGAGTCAAAGAAGAGGTTCTAAATATGCTAACTTTAATGCATAGATTTGTACTATCCCATGAATCACCATCATCATCAACCATTATTAATCCACTGCAGGATGAAGGTCTCTCCAAGTTCAATCCATCTTCTCCGATCTTTAGCTACTCTTCTCCACATCACCCCTGCACACTTTCTTATTTTATCCATCTCATATATGGCCTATTTCTGGGTCTTTTACAATCTCTTAAGGTTTTAATTGTCCATATATTATAATCTCTTCTAGCAATATGTCCAGCCCAACTCCACTTCAGTCTTTTAATTTTTTCAATGAGGTTAGTAACACCTGTTTGTTCTCTTATCCATATATATTGTGAAAATGCTATCCCATGAATAAATCAGCTAATATTCCTGAAATGGGTGAGCCCATTGGAGTACCAAAAGTTTTTTTTAATGTCGTCCATAATACACTAAATAAGTATTTTAAAGGGTGTTTAGTAATTTAACAATATAGTCCGATAAATTACATAATCTAGAAATGATTTTTAAATCTTCATCAAATGGAACATTTGTAAATAAGGAAGAAAGATCAAAGCTGACTAGAACATCATTTCTATTAATTTTTAAATGTTTTACTAGAGAAATAAAATGTATAGAGTTTTTAATAATGATTTACTAGATAGAATTATAGGTTATATTATATCAGATAAATATCTAGTGAATAGGAGATCCAATGGCGTTCACTATTAAACAAGGGAGGTATCTGTTTTGTGTATTTTTGGAAAACCGTAAAATTTTACACATACACAAGATTTCTCTTGAGATATATAATTTATATGTATACTGAATTAAACTAGTGTTCTTTTTATTGATTTCATGTTTTTTTTTAAATCTTCAATTGTATTTTGAAGTTCAAACTGGCAAAACTTTTCATTTATAGACAAGTGTGAGATTATAATTACCTTTACTAATTTTATTGTAGGAAATGCTACGTCTTATTTAATTAAACTAAGATTAGTGGAAATTATTTTTCGCAGAAAAGCATTTAAACTTCTTTTGAGTTTAAACAATAAATAGTTCAGAAAAAAAATTGGAAAACTTTATATGTATAACAGATTAAAATTTACCACCTAGAGAGAAAAAGCCTGACCGCAGTTTTTAGTAGAATATTCAGAATTAATTTATTTGAGCAATCATTTCTTTTACAATTATTTTTTTATGTAAAACTGCAAATAATAACAGCATAATATCTATTCGATATTTTTTTTCTTGCATCACTTAATTATAGTTATCATGGTAGGATTGGATCGGATCTTCTGATCGCTATTTTTACATCTACTGATCTCTATAACTTATCTCCATTAATTCAACTCAATTATTTCATTTGTCTCAACTTTTATCTGATAGGATGCTATGTCAAGTGATGCACTATGGCTTCTCCTTTATCGAAATTAGGAATTTCTCAGCCACTATACTCAGAGAAACCAGTTATCCACCTTTCCTTTTCTTTCCATTCTCCATCCTAAATTTATCCCATATTCTTCTCTATTCTGCTCCATCTCATTTCCACATCATCTTTGTCCACTCTATGACCTTTATATCTAGACCCCCCTTATCTTTTTCCAAACCCAGCATAAAAACTAAGAGCCCACTTTCTGTATTAGCACTTTGTTTATATTTATTTTCCCGCAATTTAATTACTTGTACCTTTTCTGCTTGTAAGCATTTACATTCAATTAACAGAGGCCTAATATTTTCCATGTCTTTCTTACATGCGGACTAAATCACCCACATTTCTCCATTGATGTGCATATTTCTTTATTGTTAATGATCCTATTAGTAAGCTACTTTCCTTGTAATTATTGTAAATTAACTCCCACCCAATATTTTGTTTATTTCTATATATATTTAAACTTTTTTTTTTACTTTCCGTACCAATCTCCATCTCACCAGCTCCCTATTTTTTCTTACTGCATCTATTCTTTTATCCCATTCTTTGCCACTATAACACTCAACAATCTCCCTAACACAATCATCCCATCTTTTGTACAAGTATACTGACATAAATTCTTTATCCAAATCTTCTGCATACCACATTACCTTTCTTGCCCATCTCGTTACCTGCTCTTTACTCATAACCCAATTAAATATTATTTTAGCTATTCTCTGACTATCCATAAATTGCAATCTATCAAACATTTTCATTTTACTTTTTGCATCTCTCATATAAAAGTTGACTATCCTATTTCTCTTAGAATTGCCTCCTTTGACATTCACACATCTGCATCTAATGCATGTTTTCCTACTTCTCTTTGTACTTTTTTTAAATAACCTAACACCCTTTTAGTAACACATAATGCATCATTACCATAAAATAACCCTGCTACTGCCACTTCCTTCCATACAATCCTTACTACATTATATTTATTATATCTAAACACTGTTAATTTCTTTCTTTCTTTGCTTCATTTATCAATTTTTTCTCCCATTTATCCAGGCAATTCCCCTGATTCCCAAATAGTTATATCTATTCATCACATTTAATATGTAAATTGATAATATATGATTTGTTTATTATATAGTCTTCCTTCCATCAATTGTCCAAACATGTTCTTCAAAGTTTCTAATTCTATACCTCAGTAATCACTTTGAGTTTCTCATATGTTTTAATGGTATTCTTGCTTTTATACAATAACTCATTAAGTTAATTAGTTGTTTCAACTTTAAATAGCCTTCTTTTACTTTAATTATAAAATATACATAACTGGCTGATCATTGTCACAAGAAAGAGGGAAAACATCTAATTACAACCAAACTTGGGGTCTTCGGGTAGGATTCTGGTGATGGAATGATGAAATGCTTAGTCCATAATCACATCTACCTTCAACAGGCTAGCTCAATGTTTACTCATTAAATGTAGATGTAATTTGGACTAGTTCATCCACATCTCACCCCCCTTTCTGGCTCTAGTATGCCTCAGTGTTTGAACTCAGGGAGAAATCACACTTGGTGTTCTTCAGTGATGGACTTACTCAGGTTAACAACTACTGTGTCTTTATATAAGCAAGGATCAACTAAGGCATTCAGTCTCAGAATGTTTCTAATAACAGTTTGTACATAAGGAGAGAGATGTATGGATATTAATGTTTAACATATATATTTAATGGTGTGAATGCATGATGATGATGATGAGGTAGAGGCCAAATTGATTGAAATAATGTAACAACATTTATTAAATAACAAATCTAATATGACATGTTGATTTATATGTATACTGAAATCCCCCCCCCCCCATTTAAAAATTGTTTAAAATAAAATAAAAGCTGATGCAGTTTCAGTGAATAAAATTTAGAAATGATAAAAAATTGATGGTGATTTAGAATCATTTTTTGTTTCATTCATGTTATAAAACAAGATGTGTGAAGTCAAATTCTTTAACAAAGAAAGGAAAAATCAATATTTAAAATCTACATTTAAAAATTAAATTACACATTTATTTAACAAATCTTTATACATTGAAAAATTTGCGGTTTCAAATTAAAATGTGACCTATATAATATGTTTATTTGTTAGCGCTGAATGTTTTCCAAATTAAAGAACAGAAATGTAATTAGTTCATCAAGAATGATAGCATTAGTCAAGAGTTGGTCACCGAGTGGTCAGCACAGCTGCCTTACAAGCAATTGTCCTGGGTTCATGGGTTCACTTCCCGACCAGTGCTTTGACATATGATAAAAAGAATGATAGCATTACTTTCTTGCATTCGGCAAAGGAAGTAAACATGTTTTTGTAAACATGTTGGTCAGCATGGGTGAGATCAAAAAGGATATTGAAAAACACTGTGGGAAGTAGGAGTATATAAAGAGAGCAATGGAAGAATTCCAGGCAGTTGCAGTCAAGTGATTATAGTAGTTGCTTCATAGTAAATTGCAATTTAGTATTCAGTCATTCTACAGTGAAGAGTTTAAATAATCAGACCAACTAAGTCTGGATCCACCATGGCCAGTAATTAAAGAAGTGCTGCAGTTAAAGAGAAACCCAAGGTTACCATAAAACTGCAATATGAAGAAACAACTTATTAATATGGAAAATGCTAAAATATATGGCTAGTAAGGAATAACTTGCTCTCCTTGCGACACCATGGAAGAGGACATGAAGGAATATGTCTAAGTGACTATATGTAAACCACTCAGCACTAAAGACCAATCCCTGTTTTAATGTGAAGCTTGTACTATTCAGTTCTAATGGCATATGAAGAAACAACTTATTAATATGGAAAATGCTAAAATATATGGCTAGTAAGGAATAACTTGCTCTCCTTGCGACACCATGGAAGAGGACATGAAGGAATATGTCTAAGTGACTATATGTAAACCACTCAGCACTAAAGACCAATCCCTGTTTTAATGTGAAGCTTGTACTATTCAGTTCTAATGGCTAAAACATAAAGACCATCATGGAGATTTAAAAAGATAAAACTCTAGATAGTTATTAAAACATGTTTAATTAAGATTGAAGTAAGTGTACTATGATGTAAGAATATTACCAATATTTATTTACTTAATAATGATGCATGAAAGAGCTATTTTGACATTTGAAGTATTTAATAATATTTACGCAAATGCGGTAAGAAAGTGTTTCAAAAACGGTGAAATGAAACACAGTTATAAATTTATTTAAAATAATTCGATGAAATGAAGAAATATTCAAATCAAATTTAAAAACAGATGTTGTAATGGATAAAACCCAGTATTTATATGAAAGCAGTTATGAACTGAGTTAATTTATTATCGAGAGAATAATGTAATTGCTATAAGTGTTATCAGAAAAATAAGATAAAGTAATACGCATAAAATTGTTCAATAGTGACTTGCTAAAGAAATATAGAAAGTATAATATAAGGATTAATTTAAAATAGTCATACACTGATATATGTATATCTTGAGTAATGCCAATCATTCTTGCCTTCCTGCAATATGCTCACCAGGAAGTAAATGAACCACTAGAGTTGGTGGGTCCCAATCTGGTTACAATATATACAATTGAGGAGACAAGGATGTCTTTCTATCACCTTAAGAGTTAAATACATGGGATACCCTAATCCCAAATCATGTGATAGAAGTCCATACCCTGGAAAATTTTATTTACAAAGTTTAAAATAATGTAAAAAAAAAAAATTTGAAAAGATTGCGAGTCTGACTTGCCAATTAATTTATTTACTGACACATCATAAAGTAACACTTGCCTGATTCACAGTGATTATGTTCATCCTTTTTGGAAGAGAGCACCCCTTTATACCTATGTGTGATTATGTAATGTTAATATGAAAGATCATTTATTCAAGAAAGTTAGTCATATGCACAGAAAATAAAAACAAAGATATAACAAATTTTATAACAATAAATAATGAAAACTCTGTTTGGTCACTATGGTATGCTCTTAATGTGGAACATCATCAAAATCTTATCTCATCCCACATTTAGGCTGGTGGTGTCAATCTACTAGAGGGATATGTAGACTTAAATTTTATTTAATATTATAAAATATTTACTCAATCTAACACTTCCCACCCTTTGTGCTTAAATAACCTCTTCCATTTTCTAAAGCATAAGTTCCAAATGTGAAAACGAAAAGTAAAAAAAAAAAAAAGAAAGTAAAATGATAAATAATAAAAAATACAAATCAATATGATTGATAAAATAAATTCCTGAGCCTGGCAAGTACTGTTCATTATATCCACAGTCTCTTACTTTTGGAGATAGATCTCCTTTGATGACGTACTATCCATAGGTTTAGTTGACATGCACTCCAGGATTGTAGATCATCAACACTGTCCAGTTTGTTTCCATGAAGAAGAATCTTTCTCAATCAGTGTTCAATAAGGAAAGACATCTTACACCTTCTGAAACTTCTATGAACATGGAAAGCTAGCATCGGCCTCCCACAGCATAACTCCTTTAGCCAGATCACACTGCAATACCTCTTTAGTATATGTAGATTTTATAGGGTTTCCATGCATAGGAAAGTGGCGTTAAAAAATAAAGAAACTACTCTTAATAATTTCTAGCTGTTGTTTATTTCTTTTCTCGATGATTTCATTCAAACTTAGAGTTCTTTACAATTAGTTTACCATTTGGTTTGCTTTCATCATTTAGACATATTTATGCTATGACATATATTAGTGGATGAAAGTGATTCATTTTCACTTTTGTGCGATAGAAATTCATTCTAGAATCAGATATGTACATCCATCTTGTTTTGTTCTAAAAATTTAGCTATTGAGATGTTGTCTTTCTTGTGCAATCTTTGCAATTATCATAAAACAAAGTGGTAGGATCACATGATAGCTTTCATTTCCCATGCTTGCTGTAATTGTTCATTGTTGCATAATGTACATCGATGTAATAGTGTTAAGATAAATTTTTATTGGAATGATCTTTTTATTTTCAAGCCTGGCTGCTTAGCAATATGCTTGACATTAGATCATTTTCCTTTATGTTTTATCTATGGTTATGTCATAATGTTAGTTAATGACACTTGTGGTTAGGCATCATATATATGTAGGTGTGTGTATTTATTTTTTTAATGTCTAATCTAAAAATTTATCTCTTTTTTTTAAAAAAAAAATAACTTAACCAATGTTTTGCGCATATATATATATATATAGGTGTGTGTGTTTGACAAAAGATAACTATTATTTGATAATTGCTTGATTAAGCTTAATATGGTGTAGATTAGTGTAGGTGGGTTACAACTCATATATTAAATGTTTGAAATTTTGATACAGTAATTCTGAATTAAATTCATTTCATATTTAAAATTTAGCTTTACTTTTTAGTTTTGCAAGTCTTACATTATATATTACTATTTCAAATTTCATTTTTGTGCACTTTAAGATAAAATTATATTATAAATTACTCTATCTTTAGAAATTAAAATGATATATATATAACAAAATCCACTTATAATTCCACATCTTATAAATTTTCATAATTTAATTTATAAATTGAGATATTTTTCCTAAAATTAAATTGTTTTAGTTACTGATATTTTATGAGTTTTATATTTATTTACATGCCGGTGGAGCCACTGAAGGTATACTGAAAAGACTAATCGATAAATAGAACATTTTCTGAACATTACAAAAGGTTTACAAAAAATTTAAAAAGTGTATAAGATGTTTTTATTTTTTTTTACTTTCAAAAAAAAAAATAATGTCATATAAACTTTTATGACTACTTTTGTAAAAGTAATATCCTAAAATACAAATTATAAAAAAATATATATAAAATACAAATTATAAAAAAGTACAAAGGTATGTTTTCTTCTCTTTTTGGTTTTCTTTCCCTCTTTTTAAGAATTTAAGAAAACAACAACAGTAAAAATGAGCTTAATGTATTACAAGTATACAAACAGCAAATTCAATAAACTAATCTGGTTTTTGTTTTAAATTGAAACCACAAAAAAAAAAAACACAAAACAATTTTTTTTTGTTTTAACTGGCAAAAAAGTATGAATGCCCTGAAATAAGGCTGGAAACAAGTCTGAATTACTATTGCCATTTTGCTGTGACATTTCCCAGCATGTATGAAACCTAGGTGAAACTATTCTGGGAACTTGCCATTCCAATCTTTTTCACAATTTTGGTTTCATCCCAAGATTATTCAATCATCTGCATGTGAGTTTTGGTCATTGGATCAATGTCACACAGTTGATGTTGGAATATTGAAACAACCCCTGACATTGACATCATTGTGGGTGCCATTCACTGGAGTGAATGATTGAGCCAAGCACACATCTTGCTGTCTGTGATGGGAATCAGAGTTTACCTGCCTCATCATGGACACATACAAATTGTGAACCCTCTTCTCAAACTGAACATCTTAGGTTCATTTACATGAGCAATGCTTTTAGATCATGAGTTTCTTTTTTTCTTTTTCCCTCTAATTGATGGACAACAACATTTTCTGTAGAAAGTTAGATATGTCTGATTGAATTTCATTTGCCTTTTCCCAACAATAGCAAAATAAAAAAAAATGTTGTTAGTTTTAAGTAGGACCTCCAACAAGTTTCATTATTTTATCCAAACTTAAAATTCCAATAAATCCAAAGATCAATCTATCAATTAAATTCACAGTACCAAAATCAAAATTCTGAATGTATTGTTTATTCATAAAGGCAAAATTCTTCTACAGTGGCGCCACTCAGTTCAAGCCAGATTAATCAGTGGATGCAGGAAGATTTGCATAAAATCCCTAACTAGTGCCTATTTATCCAATATCTCTAGAGTAGTTTCTAGCTTGTGACTCCTCAATGATAAATGCCACAAGCTAGAAACTGGTCTGAGGATATTGGATGAGTATGCACTAGTTAGGAATTTTATGCACAAACCTTCCTGCATCCATTGATTATTCTGGTTCACACTGAGTGGTGCTATTGGATGGAGAGTTTTGTCTCTGTGAAAAACAGCTTTTGTAAGCATAAGAATGGTGATCATGTATTGTTTATTACTTAAAAATTAAAATTTCTTTTTATATTTCTTCATTAATTTGTTATCCATAAATAGCTTATAAATATAAAAAAAATTTTGTAAATAATTTCAATTTGGGAAAATGTGCATTTATTCCCTTTACTACAACCTCTCATACTGCTGACCCACCTGATCACATACATATTGAAAAGATAAATAATCACCAATATACATATTTCATGCTGTGATCAGGTGGATCAGCAATATGAGATGGCACTGAGAGTAGTGGGTCATGTGAAAGTCTGAGTTCGAATCCCGCATAAATTACACATATAAATGCAGGTTTCAGCCTGTACAATGTATTAATTTATATAAATAGTGTGTAAAAGGTCTGCCCATTCCTCACAGATGTATGTATAAATGGATTATTCTCCTGTACATGAGGGGTCAGAATGACTAATATATCAACATGGGTAGGATAACAACCTTGGCACTAACATGGGCTTTGAACATTCCATCCTCAGGTTTTCAATGAAATGGAAGGCTGAAGAGTTGTGAGTTGGAGTAGTAGTTTTAAGCCTGTCCATTAAAGTATGAAGATTGGCTATTTTAATATTAAGCTGAGCACTGATTATATATATATGTGTGGAGATAGTAATCTAGACCAACTGATGATGGCTGATTTAGCATGAAATATGTATATTGGTGATTATTTATCTTTTCAACATGTATGTGCTCAGGTGGGTCAGCAATATGAGATGGTACTGAGAGTAGTGGGTCGTGTGAAAGTCTGAGTTTGAATCCTGCATATATTACATATATAAATGTAGGTTTGAGCATGTACAATGTATTAATTTACTACAGCCATCCATTATACTATTCATTTTTGAATTACAAAACTCTGAATTCACATTTTTCATTTGACCATGTCTGAGTTCGAATCCTGCATATATTACATATATAAATGCAGGTTTGAGCATGTACAATGTATTAATTTACTACAACCATCCGTTATACTATTCATTATTAAATTACAAAACTCTGAATTCACATTATTCATTTGACCATGTTTTAACCATTCAAGTATATGGTAAACTTTAATTAATAGGAAATCTTTTATTGATAATAGTATTATGTAGATTAAAAAAATAAAGATGGAAACTTATGCTAATTTATAAAGATCAATATAAAATATAAGTGGTTTCCTGAAAGTTGATGATGATGGTGTTTTAGTTGTATTTATATAGTGGATTATTTCAGTTGGTTAGAGCATTATCTTAAAAGTCAATACTCGAGAATCTAAGAGTCCAGGTTCGATTCCCATGCTAGTACTGTTTTACTTGTCAGGCCAGCAGCACACAAAGAAGAGGGGAGAATAATGCCTCTCGAAATTGTGCATATACTCACCTGTTCGATGTACTATTACAAACAGTTGAATGTATTTGGAATATTTAAATAAAATTAAATTTTTCTAAAGACACTCAATACCTGTATTACATGATGGAAATAGCCCAGTATATAAATACAAATGAAGTAAAAGTGTGTCAATAAATTGAAAAATTAAATTTTACAATATTAGATAATTATTTAAGCAAGTTATATAAGAAAAAACTGTATTTAAATAATTATCTATCAGCTGCCCTTATGCCAAAGTTTGGAAATTTAAAAATTTGTATGTAAATTTTATCAAACAACAATATATATTGCAAAGTTTTTTTTTTTTAGAAAAAATTGGGATTTGATAAACTTATAAATTCATCAATTTGACAAATTGGTTTTCGAAGATAAGAATTTTAACGACTTATGAATAGATCTTTAATAAAAAAAAAAAAGAATTCATCCAAATGATTGATCAATGTTTATATGATAAAGAACTATATGAGTTTTTTTAATATTGATATTTATTGATTAAAAGTTGATAACTTTAAAAAATCGATTATACAAAATGGAAAAAAGGCCCATTGGGTTGCTAATCTCAAGTCGTATATGTAGTTATATATTGGCATACTACAAAGAGAATATTTTGAGGCACTTTTCTTTAATGAAATAATAAAGTTTAATTTAGTTATATTGTTGAGTATGCGTAAGCTTATGGTTAAGACCTGTAGAGGTCCCTACCTTCGCATTTTCAACCGAACATGCTTTAGGTTTATTGCCTTAGTAAATATTATTTACGTAATCAATGTGCGTTAAATAAATTTATAATTAACTAGATTAACTAAAATTTATGCTTTGACATGAGCTCCTACATCTGAGAAAAATTTATGTAGTATAAAATACTTTGATTTAAATTTATGAGAAAATAAATAGAATCAATTATAAATGTTTATAAAACCTTGATCAATTAGAAAATGTATACTCCTCCAATCAAAGATTCATATTATGTTCAAATTAGATAGATGGAGAACATTTTTTATTTAGAAATATAATGTTATATAAATTTCAGTGATTAATTATTCCACTATTAAAATATATGACAGTGATTTATTGAATGTATTATATAAAGAGAAAATATCTTAAATACATTGTACAAGTTTACTTATAAATTGGGGAAGGAAAATACCAAAGCAAAAATTGGATTTCACCATCATAAGTAGTAAGAGAATATATGTTATGATTACAATCTGTTATTTGATGTTGTATTTAATGTAGTGCCAAATACTCACATGATTACCATTACACAATCTGTTTTTCACAGAAGCAAAACTATCCATACATTAGTGCCACTCATTGCAAACCAGAGTAATCAATGGATGATGGAAGGATTGCACATGTAATTTCTATCTAGTACCTACTCATCCAATATCCCCAGACTACCTGCATCCATTGATTACTCTGGTTTGGACTGAGTGGCACTATTGTATGGAGAATTTTGCCTTTGTGACTACCAAATACTGGCATCCATTGATTGCTCTTGTTAGCACAAGATGGCACTACTATATGGAGAGTGTTGTTTTGTTTGAATTGATTAATTATTAATGGAAAGTATACTATTGATAAATTAATAAATATAAAATTATATATAAAGTAATATGCTAGCATGAGGCAAGTTATATTTTCAGATTTTATTCCTATCATTGTTAGTTGAAATATGTATTAGAAAAGAGAATTTATGAACATGAATTATTATATATAAAATTACACTATTCTATGGATAGGTTTAAATTTATGATAGCAGAATATTGTTATTTGTAAAGAAATATTTTGTTTTGACAATGTTTTTATTTTGAATGTGGAAAATGTTCTGAAAAAAGAAAAATCAAAGAGGTACATTTTATAAACATGATGGATAATTTATTAGCAATATAATTATTGTATAAATATAAATAAATTATGGAAGATTGGCCATACACATTGAAATATTAATGTTTTATAAAATAAAATTATGCATCACATGACTTAATTTGATAAACTTGTAATTATAAACAAATAAAGAGCTTGCTAATATCTCTAACAAGCTTTATCGATAAAAGCCACGAGAAAAAGCGTTCAAGATCTCTATCTAGAAAATTTTCCCATCCCAGACTGGTTTCAAGTTATTGGCTTTCCTCATTGAGGTGCTAGGATATTTCAAACAGTGTCTGAAATATTCTAGTGCCTCAATCAGGAGAGCCAATAACGTGAAACCAGACTGGCAATGGGGAAATTGTCTAGATAGAGATTTTGAATGCTTTCTCTTGTGGCATTTATCAATAAAGCTTGTTAGAGATATTAGCAAGCTCTTTATTTTAGATTAACGTTTTATGTTTTGTGATATTAATAATACTTTGAGTTTTAAATTCTAACCATAAATGTTACTTAGGATGGCAATCATGTCATATATGTCTTATATATAAAATCCATGTGAATGTATGTTTGTCCGTAATCTTTTACTGAAGTGCCTCATAATTGCAAAACAATTATTAAAATAAATTGCCTTCTCAATAATCACATTGACAAGTCAAACTGCTATGTAGTACCTTATAATACAATTTACAATAGACAAAGTATGGACATTTATAAATATTTTTAATCATTTATATTAAAATCTTTTATAAATGAATCACCTTCTCAACAATCACAGAAACATTGCAAACAATTATGTAGTATACAAAAAATATGAAAATTTATAAATATTTTTAATTATTATTAAATTTATTATTTGTAATTAAGTACTTTCTATGATAATAAACTATATAATACAAATAAAATTCTCACATTTACATAATTTTTTTTTAATAATGTGAAAGCTAAACACCTTCAAACAGATACGCTTTAAACATGCTTACATGGCAGCCAATCAGATGGAATGATGACATCACATGGGACTCTCAATTTTAAAACACAAGCCAGAACTATTAGAAAAAGATGGGACCCATCTTAATCTATGTCTCAATTTTATTTAAATAAGCCAGACTCAAGCATTTTGAACTAAGAGTGTGAAGCTTAAATACCTTCACATTAAGCTTCACACTTGTAGTTCAAAATGCTTGAGTCTGGCTTATTTAAATAAAATTGAGGCATAGATTAAGATGGATCCCATCTTTTTCTAATAGTTCTGGCTTGTGTTTTAGAATTGAGAGTCCCATGTGATGTCATTATTCCATCTGATTGGCTGTCACATAAGCATGTTTAAAGCGTATCTGTTTGAAGGTGTTTAGCTTTCACGTTATTATATTATCTGTTTACGCTTAAATTTGATATATTTACATAAATTTTTTTTATTTAATTTATATGAAGTCTTAAAAAAATTTGTTAAAGCAATCAATTTAAAAAAACTATAGCAAAAACAATGGCCTTTCCATAGGCAATGTAAAAAAAACTTGTATATATATATATATATATAACATTTTCCAGCACTTAATATTATATAATACAGTGAGATTAATAAACATGAGTTTATTAAGTACATGAAATACTCTAAATTCAAAGCACAAGATAAAACTTTGAGATTAACACTCCAATACTGGTCTATTAAGTAAATGAAATACTCTCAATCCAGAGCACAAGATAAAACTTCAAGATTAATACTTCAATGCTGGTCTATTAGGGAAATGAAATACTCTCAATCCAGAGCACAAGTTAAAACTTTGAGATTAATACTCCAACACTGGTCTATTAAGTAAATGAAATACTCTCAATCCAGAGCACAAGATAAAACTTCAAGATTAATACTTCAATGCTGGTCTATTAAAGAAATGAAATACTCTCAATCCAGAGCACAAGATAATACTCCAATACTGGTCTATTAAGGAAATGAAATACTCTCAATCCAGAGCACAAGATAAAACTTTGAGATTAATACTCCAATGCTGGTCTATTAAGTAAATGAAATACTCTCAATCCAGAGCACAAGATAAAACTTCAAGATTAATACTTCAATGCTGGTCTATTAGGGAAATGAAATACTCTCAATCCAGAGCACAAGATAAAACTTCAAGATTAATACTTTAACACTGGTCTATTAGGGAAATGAAATACTCTCAATTCAGAGCACAAGATAAAACTTCAAGATTAATATTTCAACACTGGTCTATTAAGTAAATGAAATACTCTCAATCCAGAGCACAAGATAAAACTTCAAGATTAATACTTCAACACTGGTCTATTAAGGAAATGAAATACTCTCAATCCAGAGCACAAGATAAAACTTCAAGATTAATACTTCAACACTGGTCTATTAAGAAAATGAAATACTCTCAATCCAAAGCATATGATAAAATCTTTCTAGAAGGAAGATTGCACCATCTTTTCTCTTTATCACAATTTATTTATAGAGGTTAATCTTAAGTACTTTAGAGAGAAATCTTGAAGATTTTAAATCAATAATATTACTTTATTAAAACTATATTTTAATTTGCTTTATATTATCTTAAATGAAATTCTTAAAATTCACAAAATTTTTCAACTTATGGCTTGTCAGTATCACATTAAAAGTATTTCATTTACTTAATACTCCAGGGTTGAAGTAATAATTTTAATAAATTGAGACCATTATGTATCTCATGGAATGCAACAATGTAATAGTGTATGTGCATGTATATTTATAAAGTTGAACAGTTAAGAATTAAATAATTCTGAATTTGAATTTAATTTTTATAAATTTAACATTTAAAAAGATCTAATTAATATTTTAGTAATTCTGATTTTGAAATTAAAACAAACATATTTTTTATGTTAAAATAGATATACTGATAATTATAAAATTTATACTATCTATTTTTATTAGATTAAATTTTTTAATTAAAGATTGTATAACATATTTTGATAAAATTTCACAACATTGTTCTTCAAAGGATTAAGTGAATTAAAAAGATTCATTAACTTTTTTTCAATCAGGATAGGGAAAACTTATTTTTAATTGCTATATGTTTTTCCCACCCTGATGATAAAAAGGTTGGAAAAATGATGAGAGGGGAGTTTTTAAAAATTTTATCAGTGTTGACAGAGTTACTGTGAAGTTATAACTGAAGGAAAAACAGGCCTAGTCTAGCTGCTGCTACTAGTTAAACTACAGTAGAATTTGGATTCACATACAAGCAAGTCCCAGCTTCTGTATTATTCATAGCCAATATATATATATATATATGTGTATTAGACAGCATAGATATTGAAGGGACCTGATTGTAAGTCAACAATTACCTGTATTATACCTTTCCAGATGATGACAAGAAACCAGTCTACTATTAAAAGAGGCTAGCTTACTCAGAGATTCCATCAGCCTTCTTCAAAATTAGTTTATAAGTTTACTCTTTTATCTGTATGCAGAGAAGCACAGGTAAGAGTACTGCATTATATATAAAATACACCTGGTTTGTAAATGAGAATGATAGTATTTTAAATTATTTCTTAAAATGACATTTAAACTTTCTAATTAACAAATTTTAAAAGTAAATGACTTTGTCAACTAAAAATAAAACAAAGAAAGAAAATAATAAATGACATTTGTGTCTAGATGATAATTTGTTTCTGATACTGTCTGTAAAAAAGAGACAAAAACTTTGAATATATATATATATATATATATAAATTTTTAAATATTGATACTGAAGCTAATGAAACTTTCCAACTGATAACAGTTTTTTTTTTAAATAAAAACTTTTAATTAGCTTTAATTTATACTATCTATTTTTATATATATACGCACATCATATGTGTGCATTTATGTACTATTAAAAATGAATTGAGTTTTTTTATAAGTCTATGACAATTCGAACATCTTAACTTAAAAATTATATAGCACATCTGAATGCTTGCATATATTTAAGTGCATTTTATGTATTTTTTGACAGTGAATTAACTATGTATTTAAAAAGTATAATGTGGTTTATTAGGTTTATTTTTGTATAAACACCAGGGTATCCATTTATTTTCATGCGTACACACATATATATTAAATCAATCATTATTTATGTATTATTAAAATGTGGTACTTATTTCTGATCATTATATGACAATTCACATATGTCTGTGTGCTTATATGTATGCATTTTAGGTAGACTCTTATATATGTTAAAATTAATCATATTTATTATATGATGTATTCAAATATGTACAAAAATTATTATATTGCAAATCTGTGTGCTTATATATAAGAGTGTTTTATGTAAATCTATTTGAAAATTACAATGTAAAAGGGGATGTTTTTTGTATGCATCAAGATCAAAATGCAGAATTTATATTTATGGCATACTGAGTGAATTTTAATTCCATTTTAATTGTTATTAATAAATTGATATTTCATTGTTAGTATCAAAAACAGGTTTATTCAACTATTCCAGTGAATTTATTTAATCTTAAAATATTGTAAATTATTACATATTGTATTATATCTCTTATTCACAGTAACAGTGATAGAGATGTTGTTCCTGAAATAGATTCATGCATAAATGTCTTTTATAAAAAGATTTATATTTAGGGTTTATAGATATCCAGTTGGTGATGATCCTGGATTGGCACAAAAGGGATATCCTTTTAAGTCCATGCACTACATTTTATTTACTTTAGTATATATTACAAGTTGGCCAGTACATTAAAGATACTAAGTGGACAGAACACTGATGATGATCAGCTTGTTTTAATATTCCAGCATTATTGTTTTTATTGTTATATACTTTGATGGATTAGTACTTAAATTTGTGAATACAAATTAATGTTTAAATAATCTGCCCCAAGCTGGCAAATGCTAAATAATTAGCCTGGTCTATAGTAGACCCATTTCAAATTCAGTCACAAGATTGACAGATGATCATTCATGATTATTACTTATTTATAATGCTGGTGAATTTATAGTTATTTTAATCTAAGGTCTGTGCTCATCTCTCATATTCCTTCCTAGTCATTCCTCAGTATATTCATTGTATTCCTTTTATATTGAATATTAAAAAAGTACTGTCTTGGGGTTGATGATAATAATTTTTTATCACCCCAGATTCATCCACTGAGTCTATAACATTATATATATATATATATATATATATATATATATATATATATATATATATATATATATATATATATATATATATATATATATATATATATATATAGTATTATTTCCAGGAGATCTGAGGAAAATAATTGTTATTGTACTGAAGCATCAGCTATTTAGTTATTATATTTTTATTATAAGAAATCTGCTGGTAATAATACTATGGATTCTTCATTTATCCATGAGAATATTAGAATTAATATATATATATAATTAGATTCCAACCAGTACACCCAAACATTCACAGTAAAATATAGTAATCAATATTTTTCCCTGCTGTCAAGGCAACCTTCACACCTTTTAATAGCAAGAATGAAAATCCATATATATATATTAAGAGCATGCTAATGAGTTCTAAACAAGCTTCTTTTTATTTTTTATTATGATAAACGCTATTATGATAGTAGCATTTATCCTAATAAAAAATAAAAAGAAGCTTGTTTAGAGCCCATTAGCATGCTCTTAATTTTAAATATTGGTAAATGCAAGCTATATATAAGTCATGTGACATCTGATTTTTATTAATATATATATACACTCTGCCATTCTAAATATTAATGTATCAATACCAGATTAAAAGCATTTCATTACTTAATAGTCCAGGGTTGGAATAGTAATCTTAATATATATATATATATATATTATAATGGAAAATGATTATTCGTACGGTTGAGTAATTATTTGTACTTTCAACTATATTTATTTCGATTATTTTATTCTATATTATACTTATTTATTATATTTTAATTCTTTTCATAACTTATATTTTCTATCCATTTATTGTTTTCAACTTAGATTTTTTATTATCTTATTCATTATTTTAACCAACGCCGTTACAATACAAGCAGAGAGCTAATACAGATACAAATTTAACTTCATATCTATACCCTTGACTGAACCCCAAGGCAATACGTACATATTATCTTGGCATTATTTTTCCCAGCCAAAACTCTCGGCTGCTGAACAGAGCAAACTATTTCAAAGAAACTTAGTGGATGTCCAGCGCTTGCTATTTATTTTTTAGAATTGGGATTCCACACAAACAAGCAGCACATGAATATCTTTAAACAAATCAGTATGCCCCTTTAATCACTACTTACAGTTTCCCCCTGTCGTAGCTTGGTGATAGGAGAATAAAGCAAGGATATGAAATTTAATGACAAATATGTTTAATAATAATATTCACACTTTATATAAAAAATTACATTATAATAACAATAATAAACACACACTTATAAATACATGGTTATAGTAACATATGAAACAGATCAAATATTAAAGTTCTTAAAGTCCTGTTGATAGAGTTCTATTTTTATCAAATCATTAATTTTATATTTAGTTATGAATAGTAGACAAATGAAAATGCATGCATGCTTTTACCTAGGCTTTGTTGTAATTGTCCCATGAGTATTTCTTCCGAGCGCTCTTGATTAACTTCCTCAGTTTGTGGGGTTATTTCATTCCAGTTTTGCTTGTTGAATCCTTAGGTTCTCCATTAACTTCCTCAGTTTGTGGGGTTATTTTCATCCAGTTTTCTGGTTGATTCTTTAGGTTGAGTTTCAATTGACAGCTACAGAAGCAGCGGTCCCTCTAGCAGGTCAGGCAAAGATCTTACATTGCGAGTCAGTGATGAGACAGCTCGAATCTGAACCCACATTCGTTTAACGCCACTAGCCACGCACCTCTTCCATTTTCTTTTTAGCTGTTGCTTCTCTAAAGTCTCTACTAGCAAAGCCAGACAAAATTGTAATTTTATTAATCTCTTTCTTTGTTCATTGTTTTTAAAATTTTTAATTAAGACTTAGATTTCCAACCAATTCTTATCATTATGTTTCTTTATTTAATTAGTGGCTGGAATGTAAGTCCCAATTAATTTAACACATCAGGCAAAGATCTTCCATTGATAACATTTTTTTTGTCCGTGGAATTTAATTTGTCCAACAGACTTTCACACCTACGGCCATATTGTTTCTTTTTATATATCACATATTACATTTATTTTATTTAAAGTTTACAATTCATTCATTTTTTTCTTTCACATTTACGTTTTACATTTATTTTAATTTGTTATAATATATTTTTTTAAAAGAGAGAAGAAACGCATTTTTTTTTATGCCTCCACTTCCCCTCTCCCACAATAAACAAAAATAATTTCTAGCATTTGACTTATAAGAGAGAAAGAGACACATTTCTTTATTTATGCAGCCCCCCTCCCCTTCTCTTACTATTACAAAATCCACAGTAATTTTGACATTAGAATTTCGATTTTTCCTTTCCTTCCTTTTTCTTTAAAAAAATTTATTAGCTAATTTATTTCACCTTTATTACTTTCTAATTTTATTAATAAATATATATGTGTGTCGACGACTTTACGTGGTCATCACAATATATATATATATATATATAAACATTACAAGCATAAAGCTAAACTACTCAATATATAATTAAAATTACCCCAAATCCAAAATTCAAACAGACCAGCATAAAAATAATATTAAAACACCACCAAAGGTTTCACTGCTACAAGCAGACTTCTCAAGACTATTGATTTTGATGAAGCTAAGGTTGTCTTCTTTGAGTGAAATGAAATCAAAAGAAGAATTAAAGAATCTTTATTATTGAAAATTTATTATTCTGAAGCAATTAATTTATTTAAGAATTCTTTTAATATTAAGGGTGGAAGGGAAGTGAATGGATTTGTGGGTAATGTTTAATATTATATATATTGTGTAGTTTTAGTAGTTCTTTACACTTGAGAAGTCTACTTATAGCAGTGAAACCTTTGGTAGTGTTTTAATATTATTTTTATGCTGGTCTGTTTGAATTTTGGACTTGGGGTAATTATATATATATATATATATATATATATATATATATATATATATATATATATTGTCTATACCAATAAAGGGACTTTAACTCAGACTTTCATGTATATGGTCATACATTGATTGGATAGCTATAGAGAGTTCGAAATTCTAAGTTCAAGCCCTTATAATTACATTCTTAGTATAGATAGACAATATATATTTAAGTACTACACATTCAGCCTGTAATCTGTCAATCCGTCATCTGTATAATTAAATGGACATATTAAGGTTCTATATAGGAGTGGTTAGACTGACTTAAGGTCAACATGGGAATAATCATAATAATGGCATCAACAGGTGCTTTGAGAATTTCCATCCTCAGATTTTCAATAATATGGATGGCTGAAGAGTTGGGATAGTGAAAAGTATTGAAGCTTGTCCATTAAAGTTTGGAGATTTTCTATCTTAATATAAACTGAGCACTGACTGTATATATGTATGAGAGATGGTGATCTGGACCAACTTATGAATGGTGGTTCAGCATAAAGTATGTATATTGGAAATCATTTATTTTTTCATATGAATGTGCCCATGCACATCAGTTGAATAAAATCGATTGGATGGCTGTAGGGGGCTTGAAAGTCTGAGTTCAATTCTTTTATATACATATTACATTTTAATATTGACATTAAACCACTAAACATCACATGATCCAAGGCTCCTCACTGATGAAGGCCACAAGCCATAAACTAGTCTGGGGATATTGGATGAGTAGGCAGTAGATAGGGATTTTATGCATAAGCCTTCTGGCATCCATTTATTACTCTGGTTAGCACAAGGTGGCACTACTATATGGAGAGTTTTTGCCTGTTTAATACTGGCAAACTAAATATTAATATAAAAATATTAAAACAGTTTAAATATAAGATTTATTGTACCAAGTATACTTTCAATGCTTTCATGCCATATTTATGGTTAGTCAACTGAGAACATTTAATTGTTTGCTGGTTTAATGCCATTTGATTTTTGGCTCATTACATATTCATTTTGAATAATGAACCATGCCTCCTTTATTTTATGTTTCCCATCATTTCTTTCTTCGCACACAATTTTGACAACCAAAATAATTAATAAAATACACTATTGTAGAAATAATAAAAGCTGGATTTCTCTACCATATTTATCACATATGGGTAATAAAATAGCATAAATATGCTGAGACAAATTTAATCTCAGATTCAGAGCTCTCATATATTTAAACAAGCACAATATAAAGGCCAAAATTTTAACATTGGACCAGCTTAATGTGGTCTATGCTATAAACTGCAGCCAAAATGACTGCCCATGTATGTGTATATTATGGTGAAACCAGAGAAAAATCTTATAACAACATTCATTAATAAATGCAGTTTTACTTCCCGTTATTATGTAAACAAATACACACTGATAAATAAGTTTAATGGAGAAGATATAATTTCGTTAATAAATACACATAGGCTTAATATTTTGAGGATCCATGCCTCATAATCATAGCCGTAATAAAACACATAGAGAAAAATTTATGCAAAAATATTTAAATTAGCGATGTGTTATCTAGCCCATTTCTTTGAAATCTTGAAACACATATCCTTTCTATTGATGGCGTGAATATTTCCATGAATGTAGAATGCTTCCTTGATTTTTCTTTTGTGATCATTAGATTCAGTGCATAAGATTATGGGATGGGTAGATGTAAAGTTGTGCCCGGCAGTTTTGGCATGTTCCAAAAATATAGATGATGATTTATTGTTCTTTTGATCTCTGCTATAAGTATATAGGTGTTGAGTGAGTCTAGTGTTGAAGGTAGCTTTGGTTTCACCATAATATATGGCATGGCATCCAGTGTAAGGGCAAGAAATGGAGTATACAACATGTGGAGTGAGTGATTGATCAATATGATCTTTTGAATTGTTGATTAATTTGTTAGAGTTAGGCGGAATTCTGAATCTGATTAATGTATAAAAAATCTAAGATTAAGGGTGAGGCTGTTAATTCATCTGTCTTTCATAATCATGAAAGAGAATGCAGCCATAGTTGTGATCCAAGTGTTGTCAAAATTATGTGAGAAGAAAGAAATGATCACAAATGTAAAATAAAAGAGACATGGATCATTACACAAAGTGAATATGTAATAAAGTAAAAATCAATTAGCATTCAAATCAACAAAAAATCAATGTTAATTTTATCAGCAGATTAATCATAAATATGATGTGAAAGTGTCGAGCATTGGTGGCCTAGTGGTTAGCATAGCTGCCTTCCAAGCAGTTGGCCAGTGTTCACTTTCCGGTCAACGCATTTGACATACGAAAAAAAAAATGATGTGAAAGTGTTGAAAGTATATTTGGTACAATAAATCTTACTAAAGTTTATATTTAAACTCTGTATTTTTTACATTAATATATATGAATATATATTGTGCACAAATTTCCAAAAAGAAAATAGTATTTTTCTTATAGTAAAAGTAATTTAAATTGATTGCTTAACATCTTCACACTCTCATTTCCAAATGCTTAAGATTTACCCATATATAAACGTTTGGGTTGAAGGCATAGATTTTATCTTTTCACAAAGACTTTATCTTATGTTTGAAAGGGAAAGTACTCATTTATTGTTTAACATTCACAAAGTGCATGTGCATTAGCTTAATAGCTGATTATTACTCTTACAGTTTATAAAAAAAACACAGGGCTATATAAAATAAATATCACATTTACATATGTTTAATTTCAAATAAGAATGACATATTGTAAATTCTAGAAAATTTTGCAAGCGTCATTTATTCAGGTATAGTAAAAATAATTTAAATTGATCGCTTAACAACTTCATGCTCTCATTTCCAAATGCTTAAGGTTTGCCCATACATAAACATTTTTGTTGAAGGAATAGATGGATTCATTCTATCTTTTCACAAAGTCTTTATCTTGTGTTTGAAAGTGTCATTTATAGTTAAAAAGCCACAAAGCGCATGTGCATTAGCTTAATGGCTGATTATTACTATTACAGTTTATAAATATCTGATTGTAATTTTTTTTGACACTGTAAGTTGTATATATATATATATATTTAAGTTAAAAAAATTAAAAAAATATAAAGAGAATAACAAAATGTTACTTGGATTTTTGCTAAGATAAGAAAATAAATTCTTAGTGCAAAACAATTAGAAATACTTAAAGTTAAAATCAAGCATTCTTTTGCCATAATTAAAGATGGTGACCAAAAAAAAAAAAAGATGATTTTGAAACAAAAATAAATTAAATCTTGTCAAAGTCAACAGGTGGAAACATGATTTGTGCAGCTGACTAAAATCAGGGAGGCAATATAAAAGGCAAAATATATCCTGCATCAGGGGTCTTAGATCTTCATCTGCTATAGAAAGCAGCTTAATATAAAATTGAATTTCTATGAAGTCATACAGATTGCTCCAAGTTACACTCACCAATGGACTAAATTGTTGAAATATGTGTGAGTAGAGAAGAGTTCATTTGTTGATGTTTTCTTCCTTCATGAAGTTGTAAGAATGTCATGGGTGATGCCATGTCTACCTGAATCTTTGAATCCTGGATGGCCTAAAAGCTGGACTGAGCATATAATGGATCTCAGTAGAATAAAAAACACACATGGTAATCTACAGTGTTATAATTGAATAATTCACTTTACCAGTAAGAGACTTTATTTCATAACTTAAAAGTGATCACTTTCTTGCTGTGTTGAGTCAGACTATTAAAAATCTACATCTTAAGAGCAGAAATTTTTAAAAACCATTTAATTTTGATTTTATATTTCTATTCTCTTAGTAATGTTGTAAATATTTTAATTTGAATTAATAAACCTTCTGAATATGATTTATGTCATTGTTTATTTAAATTTATTATTGCTAGAGTAATATAATTTAGACTCTACTATTATTTGCTTTGCCAAATAAATTGCCAATGTCATATTAAAAAGTATTATCCTCCGGGTTATAATAATTAATTTTTTAATAGTGACTAATAAAGATAGGGTGTTAGGCCAGTGGATTCTTGTACAGAATCCTGTCACCTTTCAAATAAATTAAAAGCTGATTCTGTCTTCTTTATTATTAAACTTTAATTATGTTAAGCAGGGTTGTGTGACCAGGAAAAATAACTGCATTCAAGAAAATTACTTAACATTCTAATAAAGGAATTCTCAAAGTGAATGCAATTTGGTCACTGAATATGAAGAAAATAAAGTGTATAAACTCTAAGAGATATTGCTGAATGGTACAACATATATATATATTGAGCCGATAATTTTGATCGGCTCATGTTATGTTCTCTGTGTGTATGTAAATATATGTATATACACATATTCATTAGGTAGAAAATATGAAATAAAAGCTGTGCGTATAGAAATTTATTTTTTGGTATTATTTATTAGTTTTTTATTGGGATTTCTAAAAATAAAAAATAAAAATGAAAGCAAAATGGTAGATTAGTTATTTTTTTAATTGGATTGAGAGATTAAATCAAAAGGGATAGAAAAAAGATTAAAAGTTTTTGGAAACAATTTCGTAATTAATTATTTTAATTTTCTAATCTGAAGGGAGGGGAGAGAGAAAAAGAATTGTAATTTATTCTATTGTTGTGACTTCTGGTTAGCAAGGTGTTAAAACCAAAAAAAAAATGAAAGGAATGCAATCACTGGCTGGGAACATGATCAAAGAAAAGGACAATGAAGAAAAGGACTATAAATAGAGGTTTTTCTCTTTATTTATAGTCCAAGATTATTATTAGCTTTTTAATAAAAAAAAAAAAAAAAGAAAAACTATTAAGAAAAAAAGTGAAATAAAAAATAATCGAAGGCCAAAACAAAATAGAATCTGTCCCCAACCAGGTCATTGACCTATTCCTAGATCTTCATTGAACCATGAAACCATCTCAAGAAACATCAAAACACATAGGAGAAAACAAAGCTAGCCATGGAACAAAATTAGTTTCTGAGATTCAACTGCCAAGAGGTATGAAAAAAACACCTATGGATGTGCACTGATCGATCAGAGTAACAGAAACCTTATGTTTATTGATTGAACCATAGACATTATCAAACTTTAAACATTCATTTAGAATTGTATTTAACCATTAATGAACTATGAGTTATGACAATAGAAGGGGATTTTATTTTAATATTAATAATGTTTATACCTACATTAATTAATTTGTTTAGTTAAAATACGTAAATTATTTGTATGTTTTAATTTTTCTTTATGAATGGTTTAGCTAAATGTTGACTAAATTTTCAGGGCTATTGGGTGAGGTTAAGAAAAGATAATAATCCCATAAAGGAATCCAAGAGAATGTTATCAGAATAGAATTAGAAATGATTTAGAAAGCAAATAAAAAGTATTAAGGGTTAAGAAAATATTGAAAGAGAGGGTAGAGGTCTTGTGTTATAACTTACTCCTAATAGTAAGCCACTTAGTCCTAATACCGGTAAAGCTTTAGATTGGTTTGGATGCTTATTTAAGTAAAAGCGCATGTTCCTTAGAGAACAAAATATATATTGCTTTTCACCTTTGTTTTTTTTTTCTTTAATTAAGAAAAAAAGAGAAAAGAAGAAAGAGAAAGATTACGTTAGTTATGTAAAGAGTCAGGAAAAAGCAGGAAGGTATAGAGGAGTTATTAGAGATTTGTTTTGTTAATGGTCATGAATAAACAAAATAAAGAAAAATGAAACTATAATAAAGCATATCATTGGTTAAAGGTTATGAAAGTGTACTTTTTTTTTTTTGCATTTGTTCTTTAAACAATAAAACCTCTTATTATATTAAATCCGTCCATGTTAAAATGGGATTGTTGAGGGAAATTTGGATTAATCTGTCATACATATGCAAATTATCGACCGCAAATATAGGATTTTTCTAATTTTGCAGTTCTAGATTCTTTTCCTAGTGGCACCCTCATATGATAATGATTCCAGACTTTTTTTTAATTTTTAATTCTCAGTGTATGATCATTCAGGTATAAAAAGTAGTGGCACAATATATATATATATATATATATATATATATAACTCACATATATATATATATATATATATATATATATATATTGAATGTGAGTTATCTATTTAATTCACATTAGTTATATTATTCTACAATTGCATTTTTGACACATATAATGAAGCTATATAATTAACAATCCTAAATTAGCTGCCTGAGCACTTTCGGGAAATCTAAGTTCCCATAATCATAGCTTGTTACTAAGTGAGAGATGTTTGTGATAATGCCTTAGGTAAATTTACGCAAATTGCCTATAGCATCCATTTGTTGAAATGCTGAAGCAAGCTTTTCTTTTGTTTATAGCCATGGGGTCACTTGCTATATAGCAAGCCTCTTTGACCTTGTGTTTAGCATCATGTTTTTCAGTGCAGATTATCTTGGCAGATGTTGGTCAGAAGATGTGGCCTGCAGTTTTTTCATGCTCTGCAAATATTGAGCTTCCTTCATTCTTACTTTTATTTTTATTCAATAGATATCTGTGCTATTAGTCTTAGTTTCTCTATAGTAGGTTGTGTGGAAATTATTATGGGGGCATGTAATTTTATATACAACCTGGGGGGTCGGTTTGGAAGCAATTTTGTCTTTTGTGTTGTTGATTAGTCTCTTAGTCACTGGAGGTGAATGGAAGCCTATTTTGAAGTTTTTTGAGAGTTTTATACTAAACTGTTTGGTGATGGAATTAATGTATGGGAGTAGAATGGGTGGTTTCTTTTCTTTAATTTGCTTATTCTATTTTATGGTAAAATTGGTTGACTTTTTTGTTAATGGTTGCTTGTTTGTGTCCCATACTTTCTAAATCTTCCAGGTAATGGATCAGATTATTTTGCCTGTCAACTTCATATTTTGCATAGACTATAAATCCTGAATAGAAATGCTGACAGTTCTGTGAGTTTGTGGGCCTAGGGTGCATTAGAACTGGTGTGTGTTAGACCTCTTACTTCAATTAGGTTTTACTATCATTTGATAATCCAAACTTTTTGTCTTTTTGTGGAGGTTAATATTGAGATATTTGACTTCCTGCAATTGGTCCTCCCATGTGGTGTTAAATGTAAGTTTTGTTATATTTTGGAGCTTACTGTGAATGTTAACTTATATTTACTGGGGCTGCCATGAATATATCATTCACCAAACATGTGTAAATCATTTCAGATGTAGAGTTGTGGTAATTGGGCAAGATTTACTGTTGATAGTGATTTAGCACAATTCTGTATATGATCTCACTCATGGGAAGATCCATTGGCCAACTGTTGTTCATGCAAAATCATTTGTCTTGAAAGATTGCTCCTATATTTGTAACCAGCCATTTTAAAAACTCATTGATGA
Organism: Epiperipatus broadwayi; assembly: GCA_028023455.1. Classification (NCBI taxonomy): domain Eukaryota; kingdom Metazoa; phylum Onychophora; class Udeonychophora; order Euonychophora; family Peripatidae; genus Epiperipatus; species Epiperipatus broadwayi. Next base: position 345,949 of record JAQFVV010012930.1, read on the forward strand.
ATGTGACTTGTGTGGGTGGGCAGTCTTTTGTTCTTAATTCATTAGTGATGATTTCGACGGATTTCTTGCAGTCAATGGAGCCATATAGTTTGGTTACATCAAAAGATGCAATTTTAAACCTTGGTTAGAGCACTGCATTTTTTATTTTCTCCACAAACTCAAAGGAAGATTAATGTTGGTGGTTGAGTGGTCAGCACAGCTGTCTTACAAGCAGTTGTCCTGGGTTCGTGGGTTTAAGTCCCAGCCGATGCTTTGACACATAAAAAAATTATTTAATGTTGTAGTTATATTAAAATATAGATAGAATTCTATGTTTAATGTGAGATTGGTCTTTTTTAATGGCAATTAACAAGGATAACAAGAGTTGAATCTAAGATATGTCCCCCCGCAAAGATTGATCAATTTTTTATAACATCGCAACACATGAATATTATATAATTTGTAGATAGCTCTTTAAAAACACTTCAATTTCATATATATATATATATATATAATCATTAAAACCAATTAACACTTAGATAATCCCAATATCTATAACAGTCAACAATTTTAATGCAAGTCTAGCTGCTACTACTACTTCACTATATTAGAGTTTGGATTCTCATGAAAGCAAGTTCCAGCATTCTTATGGTTTATAGCCCATATATATGTGTGTTTTATATGGCACAGAGAGTGAAAGGATCTCACTGCAGGCCAACAGTTACCAGATTATATATTTCCCAATGATGACTATTAAGTCATTCTATTGTTTAGAAAGGACCAGCTTACCCTGAGATTTCATCAGCTTGCCAAAGTAGTTTATTATAAATTTATTAAATGCACATTGATTATGTAAGTAATATTTACTGAGGCTATAACCTCGATAATATGCATGTAAAAATGCGATAGTAGGGACCTCTACGGGTGTTTTAATCACAAGCTTATGCTATGGAAGAAAAGAGGGGAACCCTTCTTTACTTCAACCTACTTTCTATTTAAATAGGTGAAGCTGAAGCAGTTAGATCTGCAAGCGTGAAGCTATTCGATACTTCACTGATTAAGTCCACATTTCTTATTACACATTAATACTCACGAAATCTTTCGATTTACAATGAGTTAATGGAAAGATTTTATAGTTAGAAATCTATTAAAGTAATTTAAAGTTGTAATTATAAATTTATTAAATGCACATTGATTACGTAATATTTACTGAGGCTATAACCTTAATAATATGCATGTAAAAATGCAATAGTAGGGACCTCTACAGGTGTTTTAACCACAAGCTTATGCTATTTAAATAGAAAGTAGGTTGAAGTAAAGAAGGGTTCCCCTCTTTTCTTCCATAGCGTAAGCTTGTGGTTAAAACACCTGTAGAGGTCCCTACTATCGCATTTTTACACGCATATTATCGAGGTTATAGCTTCAGTAAATATTACTTATGTAATCAATGTGCATTTAATAAATTTATAATTACAACTTTTAAATTGCTTTAATAGATTTCTAACTATAAAATCTTTCCATTGACTTGTAAATCGAAAGATTTCGTGAGTATTAATGTGTAATAAGAAATGTGGACTTAATCAGTGAAGTATCGAATAGCTTCACACTTGCAGATTCAACTGCTTCAGCTTCACCTATTTAAAAAGAAAGTAGGTTGAAGTAAAGAAGGGTTCCCCTCTTTTCTTCCATAGCGTAAGCTTGTGGTTAAAACACCTGTAGATGTCCCTACTATCGCATTTTTACACGCATATTATCGAGGTTATAGCCTCAGTAAATATTACAAAGTAGTTTATGTGTATACTGTTTTATATACATGCAGAAAAACACTGATAAAAGTACTACATTGGATATATATAAAGAACAGCTGTTGAGTAGAGTGTGTTATATATATTGAGAAAAACAATTTTAAATAATTTAATAAAAATGACAGTTTAAATCTTTAATTCAAAAGTAAAACAAGTAAATAATTTTTGATTAAATTATAAGTCTAAAATCCAATACAGAGAGCATACCAGTAGCTCAAACAAGCTCTTACTTAATAAGTGCGGGATGAGAAAATATTTAAAATCTCTATCCAGAACACTCTCATCTCCATACAAACTGGTTTTGAGCTTATGGCTCATGTCAGTGGAGAGCTAGAATATTCAGACACTAGATCTAAAATATAAACTCAAAACCCAGCACTTATTTCAAACATATATTTAAGTAGAAACTCTGAAATTTTTGGACATGAAAATGTCTTTAAATCCAGCTATCTAACTTAAATAGCTATATGGGACTGAACTAAATTCAGATCTACCATATTTTAATAGCCTCAGCATCACCAAAGCCCTAAAGGTAAAATTATAATAATTAATAAAGCAAGTCATATATAACATGACATTACTTTTATAAGCTTGTAGTTTACAAAAATGCAATACAGAGAGCATACCAATAGCTCAAACTTATTAATTAAGAGCTTGTTTGAGCTATTGGTACGCTCTCTGTATTGCATTTTTGTAACTACAAGCTTATAAAAGTAATGTCATGTTATATATGACTTGCTTTATTAATTATTATAAGTCTAAAATCATAGATGATTTTAGTTTGGAAAAAAAATGTTAACTCCAAAAATCTTTCTAGATTGGAAAACAAAAAAAACGTTCAAGAATATTTTTTAAAAATGTTTATAATTAATAAAGACAAACGAACCTTCCACTGAATCTCACAGTAATTGTGTTTTTTTTTTAAAAAGAAAACCTATTTACCCCTCTTTCTTCCAAAGCATAAGTTTGTGGTTAAGACCTGTAGAGGTCCCTACTATCACATTTTTACATGCATATTATTGAGGCTACAGCCTTAGTAAACATTAGAAATAGTGAATGAATTAATAACACACCTACAGGTGAATTTTATGTATATTTTCAATATGGAATTAATTGTGAAAAATATATTTTAATAAGTTTATTATTTTGACAAATTAAAATATATATAAACATCAGTATGCACACACACTTCCATGGGTACCCACATATATATGTAAAAACAATCATTATTTATGTATCATTAAAATGTTATAGCTTATTTTTATCATTATTTGACAATTCCCATATATTACTGCATGTCTACGTGATATGTAGAATGATTATCATAGACGCATATATGTTAAAATCAATCATATTTTATGAATGATTAAAATAAAATATTGAATTTTATTGTTTATCACAATTCAAATATGTTCATTTTTATACAGGCACATCTGTGTGCTGATATATGTGTTTTATATAAGTCTATTATGAGCTATTTATAATTCACAAAGTGATAGCTTACAGAATTAATCAAAATCAGAATGCTGAATTTATATTTATGGCTTACTCAGCTGACCTTAATTTCATTTTAATTAGTTATTAATAAGTATGTATTTTATTGTTAAATTATTTCAGTGAATTTATTTAATCCTAAAATATAAATTATTATATGTTGTATTATATCTCTTGATCTCAGTAACAATCACAGACCTTTTGCTCTTTGAGCAAGATTCTTGCATAATGGTCTGTTATATAAAAGTTTATATTTAATGTTATGGACATTCAGACGATGATGATGCTGGATGGCACAAAGGGGATATTCTTTAAAGTCCATGTACTACATTTCATTCTAATTATTTATTTAGAAATTAAGTTTATAGTTGGCCAGTACATTATTGGTACTAAGTGGCCAGAGGGCATTGATGATGATCAGCATGTTTTACTACCCCAGAATTATTGTTTTTATTGTTATATATTCTGATGGATTAGCACTTAAGTGTATGTATCCAAATTATTGTTTAAATAATCTGCCCCAAGCTGGCAAGGACTAAATAATTAGCCTGGTCTAGAGTAGATCCATTTTAAACCCAGTCACAAGATTGTCTATTGATTTATATTTATTGCTGATCATTCATGATGATGAATGATTATTGCTTTTGGATAATGCTAGTGAACTTATAGTTACTTTTAGTTAGTTCTGTGCTGATATTTGATCTCTCATCTTCATTCCTCATAGTCATTCATTATATATTTGTATGTTTAAATTTGAATCTTTGATTTGTGGTTGATGATGATGACTGCTATCACCCCAGATTCACTCCCATATTCTTCATACTGTTACAATATATATATATATGTGTGATTAATTAATACATGCTACAATTTATATATCTGGAAGCTATAGATAATGTTACATGTATAATTTGTAAATAAACAAAGCAAAGCAAAACTCCATATAGTAGTGCCACCTGTGCTAAACAGAGTAATCAATGGATGCCAGAAGGCTTGTGCATAAAATCCCTATCTAATGCCTACTCATCCAATATCCCCAGACTATTTTCTGGCTTGTGGCCTTCGTCAGTGAATAGCTTTGGATCTGAGAGCACTGCATCTAGATTTTAGGATCTAATGCAACCCTCTAGCAACCACCTTTTATCTCTACTTAACTACAGAACTATGAGCATGAAATTGAAAACACAAAAAATATTTTCAATCTAAGCTCAATAGCTTATATAGTCATATGGGTCTGAACTCATTTCAGCACCCATACATTTTGGTGTCTTTGGCTCTTTAACAACCATAGCCACCACTACTCTATTAGGCAGGATTGGTGATAAACCAGCAAGCATCACATGATCACATCTCCAATAAACAAAATGAAGCAAAACTCCGTATAATAGTGCCACCTGTGCTAAACAGAGTAATCAATGGGTGACAGAAGGCTTGTGCATAAAATCCCTATCTAATGCCTACTCATCCAATATCCCCAGACTAGTTTCTGGCTTGTGGCCTTCATCAGTGAGGAGCTTTGGATCTGAGAGCACTGCATCTAGATCTTAGGATCTAATGCAACCCTCTAGCAACCACCTTTTATCTCTACTTAACTACAAAACTATGAGCATGAAATTGAAAACACAAAAAATATTTTCAATCTAAGCTCAATAGCTTATATAGTCATATGGTCTGAACTCAGTTTAGCACCCATGCATTTTGGTGTCTTTGGCTCTTTAACAACCATAGCCACCACTACCCTATTAGGCAGGATTGGTGATAAACCAGCAAGCATCACATGATCACATCTCCAATACTAGCACATAATTGTTTATAAACAAAGCAAAGCAAGACTCCATATAGTAGTGCCACCTGTGCTAAACAAAGTAATCAATGGATGCCAGAAGGCTTGTGCATAAAATCCCTATCTAATGCCTACTCATCCAATATCCCCAGACTAGTTTCTGGCTTGTGGCCTTCGTCAGTGAGGAGCTTTGGATCTGAGAGCACTGCATCTAGATCTTACTATCTAATGCAACCCTCTAGCAACCACCTTTTATCTCTACTTAACTAAAAAACTATGAGCATAAAATTGAAAACACAAAAAATATTTTCAATCTAAGCTCAATAGCTTATATAGTCATATGGGTCTGAACTCAGTTCCGCACCCATATATTAGATAGGGATTTTATGCACAAGCCTTCTGGCATCCATTGATTACTCTGTTTAGCACAGGTGGCACTACTATATGGAGTTTTGCTTTGCTTTGTTTATAAACAATTATGTGCTAGTATTGGAGATGTGATCATGTGATGCTTGCTGGTTTATGTATAATTTGTCTTAACCTCTCTGAAAACCAATGAAAAAATGTATTCTTATGCTTTTCGATAAATAGCCAAATATTTTTTATATCATTTATGTTTAATAAAAAACAACTTATTGTATAGTTGATAACAACAATTTTATTTAAATAAAATCAATTATTTCAAAAAAATTCTTAAGTATTTAAATAATTTTCTTTTTTTAAATCTTCTTACCTTTTTAAAAGTAAAGTCAGAAGATGTAGATGAGGAGCATCTATTGATATATAAAAATTATTTGTGTTACAGCTTAAATTTTATTATATTATTGTCCAACAATATGTCTAAAGTCTTTTTTTATTTAATATATGTTTATTATGCCGTAATTGTTGAATCGAAAGTCGAACTCCGATAATGCGCTATTACTTTAAATATTATAAATCCCTGCACACTCACACATCAGTAAGAGTTTAAAAAACTTCAGTGAATCCCTTAAGTTTAGAGTGCATTTCTATAAATACACCAACTTCCACTGACCATGCTAAATCAGGGCTTAGGGCTATTGTGTGCCTGATGTTATAATCAAATTTCGAATTGTACAAATCTATTTAACCTATCACCGGGAAAAGACAGTGTCTCATTTTTAACTATCTACGATCAGACAAACAAATAAATGTAAATCTACTATTATAAAGTGCTGAAAATCTTAAAATTGTTAGATCAGAAGTCGAACTCTGATAATGCACTATTATTTTAAATATTATAAATCTCCATGCTCTCGCATGTCAGTAAGAGTTGAAAAAACTTAAGTGAATCACTTAAGTTTAGAATGTATTTCTATAAATACACCAACTTTCACTGACTATGCTAAATCAGGGCTTGAGTCTATTGTGTGCCTGTGAATGCCTGCAGAGATTTATAATATTTAAAGTAATAGCGCATTATCAGAGTTCGACTTCTGATCTAACAATTTCTAGATTTTAATTGCTTTATAATAATAGATTTACGTTTATTATGTTGTATAAATTTCGACATTTTGATAAACATATCCAAGTGGTCTTAAAACAAAGCAATTAATTTTTGTATCTTTAATAAAATCTTTATGTAAATTATAATAATTAATATCTGTAGTAATTTTGTTATTTAAAAATTATTTTGTAGTGATCTATAATTTTTTCAGCCCAATATTTTTTAATTAATATAAATTTATTCCATATAGATTCATCTTTACATGTAAGAACTTGTATTAAATAACTTCAATTTTGCACGAATTACAATTAGCTTATATTACCTAGTATTTCAGATATACTTTAATAAATAATAAAATTTAATCTAGTGCTAATGTGCGTTATTTTCTAAGAATAAATTTTAAAAAATTATAAACTTTTTTTTTATATGTCAAGTGCTAACCGCTAGGCCATCAACGAACGCTTGACAAAAATTTATAAACTTTTATAGCAATTATTTCCAGATCTAAACTTTCTAAAATAGATAATTTATTGATGTTCTTTACCAAAATCCAGTAAGTGAAGTTTACTTACAGATTGTATATTGTAAAATTAATGGTTTTCAATTTTACATTTTAAAATTAGAAGGCCAATAGAAGATTATTTTGTAATTAGATTTAAAAACTCGAATAGTTTTTCGAAAACAAAATAAGTAACGATTAAAAAATTAATAATAAACTTCAAAGCCTTTTAATATTTTAAAAGAGTACTTAGAAATTTGAAATTGATTAAAAAAAAATTCTTTTACATTTTATTAATAGTGTACTAATATATAAAATTTTCTACAGTACAGGCTTTTTCATACCTGCACTCCAATATCTAATATATAAGGGGTTTGAACTCAGATTGTCACACGACCCTCAACTATCCACGCTATCTCATACTGCTGACACACTTGATCACACTCATGTCGGAAAGATAAATGATCATTAATATAAGTATTTCGTGCTAAACCAGCACTCGTCAGTTGGTCCAGATTATCATCTCCACACATATATATTTAAAGTGTGCTTTAAAAGATAATGACCACTTTCAATATTAGAGTACATAATCTCTTCTCGAAAACATTGATGACAGAAGGTGAAGTAACAGATACTAATTAATTAACACCTAGCCTTTGCTATAACCCAATCTCTGAAAATAAAATTAAAAAGGCATAATATATTGATAAATAATAATAAAGCAGAAGGAATTCTGTTACAATGCTAAAAATGGTATGACATATATATGTGAAGTTATATTTCTTTATATAATTATTGAGGATATGAACACAGACTTTCAGCCTCCCGTCAGTCATTCACTCCATCTTAGATAACCAACACAGATGACCACATACATGTGAAAAAGATAAATGATCTCCAATAAATGTAGTTCATGCTGAACCAGCACTCATCAGTTGGTCCGGATCATCTGCCACACACATATATAATCAATGCACGATTTATATTAAGATAGCAAATCTTTAAACTTTAATAAATAGGCATAATAAAAAATATTAGAACACTGCTGAATCTTGAATATAACTTGAATTTTACTAATCACTAGTATATAAAACGATTGCTGTTTTTCTTTTCCTGAAGATGTATTTGCCAAAGCAAATCACCGCTTTAACAGAAGTATTAGCGTTTCATTTCTACTGCATTACTAACTTAACTGAGGGCAATACATTTTATTTTCGACCTGTAAAAGTAATTCCACGTGACTAAGATTTATTTTATGATGTTTTGTATCTAAACAAACTGTATAGTATTAAATTAATTAACCAACTGTTTTAATAACCTAACACATTTAATATTATGATATATAATATACTTTAATGGACAGACTTCAATCCACTCCACCCCGCAACTCTTCAGTTCTCCAGCCTGTCTATTAAAGGATAAATAATATAGCAAATCTATCAGCGTAAGAATACCAGTAATAAATAAAAGCATGTTTATTTTCTCTATAAATATATCTTGAATCGTACTTACTATTCTTTACTCTATCATAAGTATATATTTATATACAAATACTAAAAACAGTCATAATTGTTTGTACAAAAAAGTGAAAATATTTAGAATGAAATATATATATATTAAAGATTTACTCTGACATTACAGCTAGTTTAAGTTTACAATTAATTACATGTGAAGTAATAAAAAAATATAATTAGTTGAGATTAATTCTGATTTATTTGCAAAATGCAAACCTTGTAATATCATCATCAGCAACCATTATCAATCCACTGCAGGATGAAGGTCTCTCCAAGTTCAAACCATCTTCTCCAATCTTTAACTTCTCTTCTCCACGTCACCCCTGCACATTTTCTTATTTCATCCATCCATCTCACATGTGGTCGCTTTCTGGGTCTTTTACAATCTCTTGGAATCCAGTTTAAGATTTCAATTGTCCATCAATTATCATCTCTCTTTGTAATATAGTGATATAAAAGTAATTCACTTTTTACAATTAGTTTAAATTAACTTTATTAGGTTTACTATATACATTAGAGACTTCTTATTGAAACAAAAGACATTTCACATAGAAAAGCAATAAGACAGATGTTCATATAATTGAGCAATAATCAATGTATATCTAATGCATATTAATTAGTATATTTAATAACCAAGACAATGAGTCATTGTTAATGAGATCAGATTCCATGCAGCTGCAAAATTATCAGCTGGTGCATGGGTTTGATCTCTGATCCTAATGTTATTTATTTTTTTTAGAAAAAGTGATTTAGTATTGTGAGATATGGGATTAAAACTTAGCTAACATCTTACGAACCAGAGTATGAAAGTAATGAATGTGGTAATTCTTATATTGGAAAAAGGGCCACTTTGTGTATTTTTATGAAGATGTTGATTGTTAGTAAGTTTGAAAGAATCATGTTAGTGATAAGAGTAAGACAAGGAGCAAATGAGGACCAATCCATAAGAAAATGTTCCAATATTTCTTCATTTTTATGTTAGAGGGTACATAATGGATCTACATTAGTTAAGTATTGCTTGGAGAAGAGAAAACAATTAGTAGAAAGGGCTTTGACATTTATTTTTATTAAGAAGTCAAGCTATTTGGATTCTAGATGCCAATATCTAAACTCTTTTATAATGTATTTGTTACTACATAACAAGAGAGATTGACTATTATTTGAAATACTATTATTATTTTCAATTTCATGTATTTTCCAATAATTAATTTTATTTAGAAATAGATTATGTGAGAGAGTAGTATGTTTACTTATGAGAATTATTAAGACTTTAATAAAATTATTGTTAATAGGTGATGGAGTGTGGGAAGAAACTAAATAGTTTTGTCACTTCATTAATGGCTCTTTGAAGATTGCTGTATCTGCAAGTATGACTGGGTGGCCAGCAAATAAATATGAACAATAAAAAACACAATATTTTAAATAATCAGAATAGTAAATAGTCTGCAACAATACTAACTCAACAGTTCACTAATGTTCAATTCCCATGTGTACTTTCAGGCTGGCTACTACAAAAATGGTTCACAATGAGCTCGACTTATGTACACTTTGGCCCCAGTCCAGCTTACCAGCACATGAACAGACTGTAGTATAGCACTGCGGCCAACTTTTAGCTTCTTCAGCTTCCGTCTCTGCAACCAACCACCTGTAACTCCACTTGAAAACCGCTGGAAACTTAACTCTTTATGTAGCTGCTATCCAGATGTTTTCCTCAGGCTATGTTCCCCCAATCTCTGTGGGGTTATTCAGATATTTCCCATGATCACATTTACATTGAGGATTGCATATTAACCGACACACTGACACAAACATCTCTTTGCAAAAATAACTGGAAATGAATACAGCAACTTGTTTACTTTTTTTTATAGTTTTCTGATTACTTATACAATTAATCACTATCTCCAGATGGTAAGGTATTTAGGTCTGTAACCAATTAATTGGTGCTTTTGGAATTCCTTTCCATATAAAGTAATTTAGTATCTTCCATTCATTAATTAATCTTATCGAGAAATATTTGTGATCAGCAAATATTTCTTGGAATTTATTGGTGACAATTAATGTAAATTCTTTAATTAAATTTATGGCTTATCAGTTCACGATCTAAATATTTTTCTCTAATATTTTCTAGTTTTTCTGGAGTGCACAAACTTGTATAAAACATTTACAAGGTAAAACTGACCTTTAGCGGCCACAACTTTTCACCCTCTATTTTGAAAAAATTGAACTATATTTTATGCATACTATGTAATTGTAACGTATATCTAACTATAAATATATTTTTACATGAAGGTTAATAAAAAATAAATAAACAAAATTGCATTTTATATGCAATTTTAAGCTAGGTTATAAACTATTAAATATTAACTTTCACATGTGGCAAAACTTAAAATAATTTGCCAATGCACTTTATTGTTCGCAAGACTTATGTTAACGAACAAGTGGTCATAGACTGGTGTCATTTTTGCCATGAAGAGTGTACTACATATTTCAACAGAAATCCAGCACTTGTTGACAGATTTGATGTCAACGGTGAATTACGGTTAGTGGAGATCAATGAGTCATATTTCTTTCATTGAAAACACCATAGGAGGGCAATGAGAGAAGGCCATTGGGTGTTCAGTGGGATAGAGAGAGGGTCAACAAAGTGTTTTTTTTAACAGAAATTGAAGATAAATCAGCTGCCCCTCTGGAACTGCTCTACAGCAACATATTTTACCTGCTATGCATATAATCAGGGACGGCTGGTGTGCATATAGCAATATAAGTGGTCTAAATAATGATATATACCTTCACTCGGTCATCATCCACCAAGACAACTTTGCTGACCCGGACTACTAACTTATCCACACTAATAATGTGGAAAATATGCTCAAAACTATGCATAAAAATGTAAGTTCTTTTTAATTTTTTTGATTAACCTTCATGTAAAAAATACATTTATAGTTAGATATATTTTACAATTACATAGTACAAATAAGATATAATTCATTTTTTTAAAAATAGAGGGCGAAAAGTTGTGGCCTCTAAAAGTCAGTTTTACCCTTTTACAAAATACAACAAAGATAAAATGTACAAATGCCACCTAATGAGAGACTATTAGATTTAATATGCTTTGCATATTTCTTATGCATGAAGCTACTTACTGTTTTTTATTCCAGATTAGTTTGGTGATAAGGGAGTATACATTTGAAAAAATAAATTTAATAATGGGTAAGAAATAATTAATTTTAGGAACTATTAAAATGTTGACTAATGATGTCTTAGCATAAATTGAAAGATATGCTTTGGATAATGTATTGTTGATATATTCTACTGAAATAATAAGTTGATTTTGAGTAGAAGTTTTCATTGCATTATATGAGAAGTCCATTTTAGAAAGCTAAAAAAATTATGAGGAGTAGAAAAAAAATTGGAAGGAATGGTCTTACCTGTAAAAATATTCCAAATAGAAGATTTGTTTGAAAAATTGTTAGTATAATTACTGAGTATAGTGTCAAGTAAAGGAAGGAATTTTTTTGGTGGGAGAAAAATAACTAAGTCATCCATATAGGAGATTTGATTAATGGTTTGGTTAATTATAGGATTTGATACTTACGTAAATTAAAACTGTAACCAAATGATGTGATTTCATGCCAGTAAATATGTACAATAATAATAAGATATCAAAAAATGAAATTAATAATAAATGAGTCATAAAAATATATACATAATGAAAAAAACACAATACAATATTAAAGAAATAAGTGACTTTTATTTAAAATACAGTAATCATTTCAAACACATTTACATATACACTATAGTGAAAAAAACGCATTAATTTTATCGCTATATAGAAGTTTATATGATGAATTATAAATGAAGTCCTTCATAGAAACATCTATCAATCATGTTAAAAATGCATTGTGACTTAAATGCTCCTACCTTGGATAAGCAGCACCAAATTGCAGTATTGACTCTTCTATCAAATGTGAGTACAATTATCCCAGTGCAAACCCTTGTAACACTTTCTATTCCAGATTTGTAATAGTTCTATAGGCATTACTAGTAATTAATGTCTTTGTTCCATATGTATGTATCTCCAAAGTACTACTAAATGAGACTGTCTCATGATTATTCCCATAATTCATCACTATTATTTTTTATAAATTATTAAATTACTAGATCAAATGAGCATGAACGAACCAAGCAATAAAATAGCACCTACAAATAATATTACTAGATCTTTATAATCGTAGGCTCCTGTAATTTGATATATTACTATTTTATATTTAGAGATGTATGGTACCTTAATGAAAGATAAAGAGTAAAAATCATCTTTAATAATATCAATGCAGGCAGAGATTTCTCTAATTGTTCTCCATAGAAAAATAGTGAAGAAGATTTCATCAGTCTTTCCAAGTATTGAGGGTTTGAACACTTCTCTAACTAAGAATAGTGAAACAAACCATTTAGCAACCTTTATGGAATGGTTAACTGAATAGACTTTGGCCTGAAAACCTGAATAAAAAATCCTAATCCTAATTAGAATATGAAAAAAGTTTTAAATCGTTACTTGGAAGGATTTGAAGTTAGGTCTTAGGCATGGCAATTGGATGCATTTTAATAAAGCATTTTTATATTATTATGGTTTTGATGAATCTTCTTAGTTGGTAATACTAAAAAATTACCCTACTTCTTTTTGTTGTTTTGTATGTGTGTGTATGAATGCACATTCGGTTCTCTATGTAAGGCATATGGGAGTCATTCTACCATAATAGAATGTATAAAACCAATAAAATCACATGAACACCATTTTCTATGCTTATACAAGCAGTTATTAGCAATAGCAAACTCTCCTGACAGTAGTGCCATCCAGTGCTCTCAGATCCAAAGCTCCTCACTGAGGAAAGCCATAAGCTAGAAATTAGTCTGGGGATATTGGATGAGAACTAGATGTGATTTTATGCACAAACCTTCCTACATCCATTGATTACTAAAGCTTGCCCTGGATGGCATTTTTGTCTGGAGAATTTGCTATTGTTAATGTAAAATGTAGATGATATGAATATTTAAAATATATGTTTAAAAAAAATAAAAAAATCAGATATATTGATCTTTAACTGAGGTTTAAAGTTTATATCTGTGCTAGAGACAATCTCTAGTTTAGTAAATGATTAGTAATAATCATTACTGTATTTATCTAAAGTAAATGGTGTAAAAGATGTGGGTTGAGTTAGTTTGACACTTGTAATTCAAAATGTAATTATTTAATATAGATAAATACTCTTCATATAATAGATATATATGAGAGATAGTGACCTGAGCCAACTGATGAGTGCTGGTTTAGCACGAAATGCATCTTGGGAGTCATTTGTCTTTTATTATATCTTTATTTATATGAATTTAAAAAGAATGTGGAAGTATGGAGGTTATTTAATATATTTATAAAAATATAACAACTGTTAATTATTACAAAAGTAATAACTTTTGTATCGTTTCTAGAAATTACTTTAATAATGATAAGTATTAAATTTCAAATTTTTGTTAAAATCAAAACAGCACTTATTAATATAATGTAATAACAACAACAATAATAAAAAGCTCTGTTCTGTTTATTAAGAGTGTCTTTAAATTGATATCTAAGTTAAATAAATTCTTTCCAGTTTTCATTTAAATATACACAGTCTTATTTCCATTTTGCATAAATGCGACTATAATATTTTGCTCAAATATATTTTCTAATGCCATTTTATAAAAAATAGTTCAAAATATTCTTCTTAAAGCAGTTATATTATAAGTCTTAGAAAGTTAGAACAAAAATTTTCAAAATGAATCCATATCTTCTTACATCATATTAAGTTTGTAGCCTAAAGACATATTAAAAGAGTTGTGGCAATAATGATGTATCAACAAGCTATCTGTTGCAACCCTAAAGCTTATGCATTGATTATAATGAGTTTTAATATTTAAAAAAATTGTAGCAAAAATTAAAATCTATTACATATAAACGAAAAGAATCTCATGAAGTTATTCGATTTAGCTGCTATTCTCAAGATCTGGGCTTCAAACCTAGAACAATAAACTTTCAAAAAAATGTAGATTCTTAAGAGAAACAAATTTTTGTTCTTATAGTTTGCCTATAATTAATCCAGCTAGTAGTCAATTATATTTAGTTGTTCTGAGGAAGGGTGTAAAAAAAATAATAGAAATGTTTTAAAGATTTTTATCTATCTATCTATCTATCTATCTATCTATCTATCTATCTATCTATCTATCTATCTATCTATCTATCTATCTATCTATCTATCTATCTATCTATCTATCTATCTATCTATCTATCTATCTATCTATCTATCTGTCTGTCTGTCTGACTCTCTCTCTATCCATCCATCTATCTATCTATCTATCTATCTATCTATCTATCTATCTATCTATCTATCTATCTATCTATCTGTCTAGCTATCTATCTATCTATCTATCTATCTATCTATCTATCTATCTATCTATCTATCTATCTATCTATCTATCTATCTATCTATCTATCTATCTATCTATCTATCTATCTATCTATCTATCTATCTATCTATCTATCTATCTATCTATCTATCTATCTATCTATCTATCTATCTATCTATCTATCTATCTATCTATCTATCTATCTATCTATCTATCTATCTATATGTTTATCAATTTGTCTATCTAACTATGTAATCTATTCTATCTACTTACTTATATATGTTTATATCTGTCTAAATCTGTCTCTCTGCCTATTCATCTAGCTATCCTTATATATATATGAAACAAGACAATTACTTGTTTACACAACTCTATATGAGTAGGCACTAGATAGGGATTTTGATGCACAAACCTTCCAGCATCCAATGATTACTATGATTTGCGCTAGAAGCACTACTGAATGGAGAGAGTTGCTACTGGTTTGAAAAAACAAAACAATTATTTGTCTTCATAATCATTTTTAATATTTCAGTTAGAGAATTGGTTTCACTTTTAAATGTTTCAGTTTACTCTAGTTCAAAAACTAGTACTTGAATTTCTGGAGGCTATACGGTTTCTCCCATTTTTAAAATATTTTATCTTTACATAATAAAGAGTGTAAATGATGTAGAATTAATTAACTACTACTCTTAATTTTTACTTTTATATGATTCATATAAAATTCTTTTTTTAGTGATATCAAACACTAACGAAAATAATCTCTCCTTTCCAAATCTTTTGTTTTCTAAGTTACGCCGAAATGCAATAATCTGTTAATTACATATTTTTTTTATATACCTATCTTAGATTTTAATCTTTTTTCTTGATTAATAAACAATTACTATAATCAAGTTACAAAAACGTATTTTGATCTTTCATTACAATTTTCAAATGTATTTTGTTCTAGAAAATTAATTGCTTAGTTTTCAAAAAAACAATTATTTGCATTTTTTTTTAAGTGTCATAGCATCGGCCGGGACGCGAACCCGCAACCCGGGCAACTGCCTTCAAGTGCAGGGCAGTCGCGCTGACCTCTCTAATGCACGACTATTTGCATATTTTTATTAAGACTGTATTAAAAAAATCTCACTGCTAACAAAATATTCTTATTTAAATGTATTATTATTTTATTACTAACAAATTTATCTTATCGTGATAAATATAAAGAATTTGAACTCAGACTTTCAAGCACCTTTCAACCTATCCACACTATCTAAAAAAATAAAAAAATCCTATGTACCGGTCAAAACATGTTTGCCTAGTACATGCTGTAAATAGAAGTCTGCCAGGCAATCTAACTTTCGGAATAAACAAATAACAAAGTCAACGTCTTCATTCAATTACAATTAAATAATAACAAACTTGGAATTCAAAGATTCAAAAATTCAGAAATCAGTCAATAACCAAGATGAAATTGGAAAAAAACGCAGAAGTAAATAACGAAGTTGAAATTAAAAATGTAAAAACAAATTCACAATAACAACAAGTTGTAAACCACTAAACATTACATGATCACCATCTCATGCTAGCACATAACTGTTAGTAAACAGGCAAAAAACTCTCCATATAGTAGTGCCACCTTGTGCTAACCAGAGTAATCAATGGATGCCAGAAGGCTTGTGCATAAAATCCCTATCTAGTGCCTACTCATCCAACATCCCCAGACTAGTTTCTGGCTTGTGGCCTTCACCAGTGAGGAGCCTTGGATCTGAGAGCACTGCACCTAGATCTTAATGCAACCTTCCAGCAGCCACCTTTTATCTCTACTTCACTACAAAACTATGAGAATGAAATTTGAAAACACATAATATATATTTTCAATCTAAGCTCAATAGCTTATTTAGTCATATGGGTCTGAACACTGATGGGCCAGCCAGAACAGTCGGGTGTTGGTGAGTGGCGTAGGGTTTATGCAAAGCCTCGGCATCCATTGATTACTCGGTTAGCCAAGGTGGCACTACTATATGGAGAGATTTTTGCCTGTTTACTAACAGTTATGTGCTAGCATGAGATGGTGATCATGTCATGTTTATTGGTTTAACACCAATCCTGCCTAATAGAATAATGGTGACTATGGTTGTTAAAGAGCCAAAATCACAAAAATGTATGGGTGCTAAATTGAATCCAGACCCATATGACTATAAGCTATTGAGCTAGTTGAAATTTTGTTTTCAATTTCATTCTCATAGTTTTGTAGGAAGTAGAGATAAAGGGGCGCTGGAGGGTTGCATTAGTCCTAAGATCTAGGTGCAGCCTCAGATCAAGGCTCCTCACTGATGAGGCCACAAGCCAGAAACTAGTCTGGGGATGTTGGATGAGTAGGCCTAATAGGGATTTTATACCAAGCCTTCTGGCTCCATTGATTACTCTGGTTAGCACAAGGTGGCCTACTATATGGAGAGTTTTTGCTGTTTACTAACAATGTAAGTTTAAAATGTACAAAAACAAACTTTCGAATAAGAAAAAACAAAATATCAAAAATATATAATAGGTTTGGTTGCATGTTTCAAAATTTTGTGCTATTCAAAAACTTTTGTGAGGAAAAACCAAATTGAGGTTTTATTTACGTTCGAAGATTATGTTTATCTGTATGAAAAAGGGTCCTATCTTTCTTAGGTTGTATCCAAGTACCTAGAAAAAATTATAAATGTGATATAAATAAAAGATTTGAATTAAATAAACTGAATGTTGAAAATTGCTTTTGTTTACTAATTTTTTTATCCCAAAATGTTTTATTTATATATTATTTATATATTTTGTAAAAATTACTAAATTCAAATATTTTTAAATATAAAGTTGACAAATTTTTAAAATTTAGTTAAATTTAAAAATATTTTTTAAATATAAAGTTTGCTATCTTTAAAAAAAAAAAAACTAAAGTGAGAGAGCGAAAGTTGGAATATTATGGGATAAATACAATATTATTATTAAGGATGAAAAGGATGATAAAAGAGTAAAAAATATTTACATTGAAGTTAATTCATAAACAACAACTCATCTATTTTAATTATGTAGGTAATTTTTAATATTTTTTTCTTTTTATCATTAGATAATGTGATATTTATTCTTAAGTAATAGCATAAATTTTTGTGTTAAAATATGTGAATATATTTATATGATGTTTTAGCTTTAATGATTATGTTTAAGTATATATGGTTTGGGCCACAAAGGAATTTGTGTTAATTGAAGGCCTTTGTTCTCTGAGCCTAAAAATCAAAGCGCAAATTCTTATGCCCTTCTGTTTCTCTTGAAGGTTATTACTAGATGATTATTCATATAATATATAAACGGCAACCTCGGGCTTTTTCACCTCATTTAGAGGTCTTTTCTCAGTTGCGTAGCTCTACAAAATATCAGTTGGTTATTCTTGAAGGCAGATGAATGTGTATGTGAAGAGAAATTTTTCTAATATATTATTTACAATATTGCAAAAACAAAAAAAGGTGGGTCAAAGGCGTTGGGTCCTTTAATTTAGGTCTCCTTTAATTGAAGGAAGATTGAAAATTAGAAGAACTGTGTGATATTAAATGGAACATTATTGGACTTTGTGAAGTTAAAAAAATAGTTGAAGAGACAATTGATTTAAATAATGGGCATGTAATATACTATAAAGGCACAAACATTAGAAGTATAAATGGAGTAGGATTTATTATAAATAAAAAGTGGAAGAACAACACATTGTGAAGATTGATGGTGTATTGAACAGAATGACAAGATTAGTTATTCAACTTAATAGCCAATACCAGATGCAGAAAATTCAGGTTTATGTCCCAACAAGTTCTCATTGTGATGAAGAAGAAGAGGATTTTTATTTTGGTTGTATAAAATAATTTTGATCAGACCAAACAACTTTTAAAAATTGTCTTGGGAGATTTTAATGATAGAATTGGTAAACAATTGAGAGATGACAGTGCTGTAGATAAGTTTGGTTGTGATGATAGAAATGAGAGAGGACACAGAATTGTGGAATTTGCAGAAAAAGAATAACTTTATATTATGAATTGATTTTTGAGAATAATGTTCAAAGGAAATGGACATGGAAGCATCCAAATAAAGATACAGCAGAATTTGATTATATTTCCACTAACAGAAAATATATATTTCAAGATTGTAACATTCCTAATGAATTCAGTACAGGAAGTGATCATCTATTAGTGAGATGTAAGATATATGTTAATGCAAAATTAAGGAAAAAAAAATATTAAGAAGAACATTATTCATAGTTGATATTCCTAATCTTCAGAAACATTACAACAAATTTAAATTAGGACTTGCAAATCATTTTCAAATATTAAAGATTTTGAGCATGATTCAGATTTGAATGAAATCAATAGAAAGATAACTGATACACTTTTAAAAACTACAACAAAAATAGTGGGGACAAAAAAGCAGTAATTTACCAGTAAAATTTTTACTGAGACAAGACATATTATGAAGAAAAGAAAGAATGTAAAAATATATATATAAATGACCTATTAAGAAAGAATGAATATCTCGAATTTTGTAAAATGGTGCATAAAAGAGTTGATAAACGATATAAGAAAATATAATTGTGAACTAGCAAGGAAAGGCATAGAAGTGAATAAAATTCTCAAGAGTATAAAACATCTTGATATTGGTAGGAAAATTTAGAAAAAGATGGAACTATTACTAAAAAAAGAGATGACATTATGAAAATGTATAAAAGCATTTTATCAAGAATTATATAGCAATAAAGAACAAGGAAAAGTACTTTCTACATCTACTATATCTTCTGAATTGCCCAAGATTTTAAATGAAGAAGTGAGATATGTATTTAAATTTATGAAGAAGAGAAAAACTTGAGTTAATGATGGAATTATAATCGATATTTTAAAAGAAAGAGGTGAATAAATAGAATTTTTTTGGCAAAGTTTTATACCAAACATATAAATAATAAAGATGTAGCAGATGATTGGAAGAATACGATATTAATATTAATATTTAAAAAGTAATAAAAAAGATATTAGAAATTACAGAGCTATACAAAAATTTTACCAAAATAATTACAACTCGTCTTGCATTGGTGGTCGAGAGGTCAGCGTGACTGCCTTGCACTAGCAGGCAGTTGCCTGGGTTGCGGGTTCGCGTCCCAGCCGATGCTATGACACTTAAAAATAATAATAATAATAATAATTACAACTCATCTACAGTAATCTTTGCATTTTAATCAACTAAAGGAACCGTTATCTCTGAAGATTTTTTAAAAAAGATAACTTTCTTGTAAAAAGCAAATCAATTAGTCAAGTCTTAATGCGTCAATGTCTGTGGTAGTCATATGAATGGATGGAAGAGTTATATCAGGGTTGTTATTTTTAAAAAGGAATGTAGACAACAGAATTCAATAGTCATGAGTTGAGCAATCAGAAATTGATCTCACAGCTAAAAAAAGATTTTTGCTAATATGTATAATAGCATGTTGTTTACAAGAACAATCAAATAAACTCATGCTAAAAGCTAATCAATACTGACCCAATTATGTAACCAATATCAATAAAAGAAATGTAAGGAAAGAAAATACCCATCAAACAATCTATCAACAACTTACATTAATCTGAAATGAAAATACTTGTTAAATTGGAAACCTTGATATATATATATATATATTGTAGCCCAAAGCTCCATTAGATTTTAGACTATATATTTTTTTAATAAACAAGCTAAGTTTGAATCCAAGTATGCACACTTTCTCATCTCATCTATTCATCTTACACGTGGTCACTTTCTGGGTCTTTTACAATCTCTTGGAATCCAGTTTAAAACTTCAATTGTCCATCTCTTCTAGCAATATGCCTGTATTTCAAATATTTACTAACACAATCTTGAGTATCTATATAAACATATCAGACTGGTAAAGGAAGTTGCCATGACTACAAAATGAGATTGTTGATAGCTTAAGGGTTGATTTTTATTATAATAATGGATATATATATATAAATATATGAATATACCAAACTTCTTTTTAAATCTTGTTTTTTATATGATTATTATAAAAATATAACTACACGCCAACATTTCGAAAACTGAAAAATAAAAATACAAATATATAATAATAATAATAATAATAATAATAATAATAATAATAATAATAATAATAATAATAATAATAATAATAATAATAATAATAATAATAATAATAATAATAATAATAATAATAATAATAATAATAATAATAATAATAATAATAATAATAATAAAAAAATATAAATATCACATATTCCAAACAAATCCAAAAATTAAAAAATACTAAAATATTAAAATATGTGATATTTATATATATTATTATATATTTGTGATTGTAGTTTTCAGTGTTCCTCGAAAAAGACTATTATAAAATAGTCGAAAACGTTGGTGTGTAATCATATTTTTATAATAATCATATAAAAAACAAGATTTAAAAAGATATTTGGTGTATTCATTTATATATATTGAAAGTTATGAACTATTTTTGAAAAGAAAATTGTGTAGATGATATTTTAAATTCGTATAATAATGGATATATACATTTTATATGCGATTTTCATAATTATTAAGTTTCTTAATTTATATAAATAAAAAAGTTAATACTTGGAAGGCAGTAAAAATAAAACATTTTATAATTTTTTCTATGTAATTTTTATAAGCCATAAAGAAATTTAATTTAATTTAACCGTTGATAATATCATTATTAATTTGTACAGTATTAATTAGATTTTATAAAATCGCATTATTTGCCATCATGAATCATTTCTGCAATTTTATATATAAAAAAAAAAAACATATATTTATATACCCACTCCTACCATATGTAATTTTTTTCGTTTTATAAGTTTCTAATTTAATGTATATTTAAAGTTTTAAAAAGAAATTCATAAACAGTTTTCACGATTAAAAGTAAGCTAAAAGCAGTCTTGATTTTATTATCTGTAAACCGGAAAAAAATATTTAATATTATAGGGAAATCATAGTCTGTCTTAAATTTGGTCTAAAAAACTACCTACTGTTGAAACTTTCAATAATTCAAACACAAATATCAAATTGATAAGTAAATACTATGATAGAATAATAGAAATTTTAATTGTAATATTTGTCATATATTTTAACTTTCATTTTATAATTGTTTCTTTTTATTGCCGTTTTTATTTTTACGAAATTATTTTCTAAATGTATAAAGTTCACATCACCACATCTTTTGAAATCATATAAATAAAGATATAATCAAAGACAAATCACCCCCAAGAGGCATTTCGTGCTGAACCAGAACTCATCAGTTAGCCAGGTCATCATGTCTTGGGCCAATTGATGAGTGCTGGTTCAGCACAATATGCATTTAGGGTCATTTATCTCTTATTATATCTTTATTCATATGATGTCAAAAGAATATATGGTAATGTGGAAGTTATTTAATCCGTTTAGAATAAGATTTTACGCATGAAAAAAAGAAATATAACTAATTCCATGTGTGTGTGTAATTAATTAAAAAGTCAGATATATTAATCTTTAATTGACTGAGATTTGAAGTTTATATTTGGGTTAGAGATAATCTCTAGTATAATAAATGCTTAGTGATAATCATTACAGAATTTAACTAAAGTAGATGGTGTGAAAGTTGTGGGTAGAGTAAGTTTAATACGTGCAAATCAAAATGAAACAATTTAGTACAGTATTTATAAATATTAGCACACGTATATAAGAGATAATGATTTGGTCCAACTGATGAGTGGTGGTTTAGCACAAAATGCATTTTGAAAGTCACTTGTCTTTTATTATATCTTTATTCATATGATTTCAAAAGAACATGTGGAAGAGTGGAAGTTACTTAATACATTTCAAATAAGATATTGCACATGGGGAAAAAATGTAACTCCATGAGTGTGTTTAATTAATTAAAAAAATCAAATATATCAATCTTTAAGTAAGATTTAAACTGTAAATAGTCCAATGTAAAAATACAACTAGAACAGCATCATCACACACCCTTCAGGAAAACACTAGAGAACTTCATTTAATAAATGATTATTCATAATCATTACTCTACTTGTCTACACTGAATAGTGTCAAAGTTGTGGGTAAAGTAACTTTGATACTTATAAATCAAAATGTAACAATTTACTAATGATAAATACTGGTATATATACATATCACTAGATGGAGCTTTACCAATAGCTCCTAACAAGCTTTGTTAAAAGGAGGTTGCCTTGACAATAGTTTGAAATTGTTGATTGTTAATGATATTGGGATTGTCTAAGTATTGATTGGCTTTTAATGATATATATATAAATGTAAAATACGATACCCGTTATAAAATATTATATATATAAAAAAAATTTTTTTTAACGGTAAATATAATATTATAGTTTAAATTCTTTTGTAGCGCTTTCAATTACGAGCTAATCCTCGTCAACTTTAATTGAATTTCAAATGTTTTAAACTTAAAAGTTACGTATATTTCCATAAGCTGTGTATGGCCGTATTTGCAACTTGCCTATTAATAACATCTTCCTTATATTTATCAATCATAATTGCTTCTTTAATTTTCCCCTTTTTATGATTTCTTTCTTCCATTAATATTTTTAATTCACTATTATTAAATTTAAACTTATAATTACAAGTCTTTTCATGGTCAAAGAATACTGAAGCTGTATTAAATTGACTATTTACGTTATTTTTAATTTGATTATATAGTAATTGATTATTATATAATTGAATTAAAATAACGTAAATAGTCAATAATCGAATTAAAAATAACGCAAATAGTCAATTTAATACAGCTTCAGTATTCTTTGATCATAAAAAAACTTGTAATTATAAGTTTAAATTTAATAGTAGTGAAATAAAAATATTAATGGAAGAAAGAAATCATAAAAAGAGGAAAATTAAAAAGGCAATTATGATTGATAAGTATAAGGAAGATGTTATTAATAGACAAGTTGCAAATATGGCCATACACAGCTTATGGAAATATACGTAACATTAAGTTTAAAAAATTTGAAATTCAGTTAAAGCTGACGAGCGTTACAAAAGAATTTAAACTATAATATTATATTTACAGTTAAAATTTCTTTTATATATATATGAGAGATAATGACTTGGGCAAACTGATGATGCTGGTTCAGTACAAAATGTATCTTGGGGGTTATTTGCCTTTTATTATATCTTTATTATTCATAGGATTTCAAAAGAATGTATGATAATATGGATGTTATTTAATACATTTATAAAATAATAGTATACATGGGAAAGAGAAATGTGAATAACTCCATGTGGATTGTGTTTAATAAATTAATTTCTTTTATATTAATCTTTAACTGAGATTTAAAGTTTATATCTGGGCTACAGATAATCTCTAATTTAATAAATGATTGGTCATAATCAGTACTGTATTTATTTAAAGTGGATGATGCATAGTTCTGAGTGGACTAAGTTTGACACTTTTAAATCAAAATGTAACAATTTACTAAAATTATTCCCAACTCTGAAAGTGATAGAATGAGGTTGTATCAGCTTGATTGAAATTTGAAAAAGTATTCTGTTCAACTTCAAATAATAAAAATCTAGCAGGGGGGGGGGGCTTAAAATGAAAGGTCGATTTTTATAGCTTTTTTTATAAAATACAGTTATAATTTTTTTATTTTTCTCATTTTTTTAGATTTAATGAACGGAAAATAATTTAATCGGAAAACATGGCTTCTTTTTCCAGCAAACTTGATTTTGATTTTGATTCAGACAAGGATTTTCCCATTGAAGATGTCTGTATATGTGAGGCTTTTTGTTCTTCTTTTAGTGACTCATCAGTTGATTTATCAGATGATTGAGAAGCTGTAATTTCTAAAAGTAGAAAGAAAACCTTAGTAAAGTCATCTATAAGAGTGATGAGGTTGGTGACTCAGCCAATCTGGGGTCGTCATCTCAACCTGATTTGGATTCATTTCTTGGTAACATTAATGAAGCACGTGTGTCAATTGGAACATTTACTAAGTCTCCAGGACTAAATTTTCCCATCACCCATGAGTACTCAATTACTGATTTTTTATATTTATTTTTTGATTATATGACCATATGTACTGAAAGCAATAATTATGCTTCAGAGTGGAAAGCAGTACCGAAGTAGGTCAATCTTTCACCCACTGAGTTGAATGCATTTTTAGGCATGGTAATTTATGTTTATAGCATATCACTCATGCCAAAACTCAGATGTATTTGGTCTAAAATTGAATTTCTGCATCAACCGGTACTTGCTAAAGTTATGATCTGAGATCTATTTTTTGGAATTCTAAATAATTTGCATTTCAATGATAATAAAACCATGCCACCAATTACTAGTAAAGAGCCTGGTAGAAAATAAGGCCAATCATAGATCACTGTAACATTAACTTCAAGGCTGCATATCAGATGCACCAAGAAGTAGCAGTTGATGAAGCAATTACTAAATTCAAGGGTCGTAACATGATGAAACAGTATGATGCCGCAAAACTGATAAAGCGAGACTTCGGGGCTTCAAATGGTGGGTCTGTGCAGATAGCCATAATGGATGTGTACCATATGGAGTTGTATACAGGCAAAAATACTTCAGATGCTGGCCTAAATCTGAAAACCGGAGCAATGCTGTCAGTGGTCTAGACACAACTTGCTAAACAGAACCATATTGTTTTTTGTGACAGATATTTTACTAGTGTATAATTAACAGAAAAGCTGTCTACAAGTAAAATCTCTTGTTATGGCACACTGAAAGCTTATTATGCTCAATAATGCTTATCCACCATCTGGAGCTGGTGCTGTTGTTAGATCACATAAGGATGGTACACCTCATACATATCCATGTCCAAAGGCAATCAAAAAATACAACTGCTTCATGGGTGAGGTTGATTTAACAAACCAGAAATGATCTGCATACGGCTGGGATAGTAAGTCTAAGCATTGGCCTATGCGCTTATTCTGGCATTATTTTGATACAGCTATCACTAATTCCTACATTATATACACTCTATACATGGACTAAAAGCAAATGTGGCCTAAATCACACCTGGAATATAGAGTAGCTTTATCAGCCAGCCTTATTGGTGACTTCACAACTGGGAAAATGAATCCTTCAGTAATACCACATCTTCAGTCTCCATCTAAGTGCCATAGAATAGTTGATCTGCACAGTCATAACAAATCCATCAAAAGAACGTGCATTTTATATCTGAAAACAGCATGACATGCATCTTACTTTGGCTGTGTGGAATGTGGATGCATCTCCATGTAGAAGTGAAGAGAGAAGCTGCTTTGCTACATACCATACCAGAAGCAGCACAAGTCCACTGCCTATGTAAATCTTCTATCCTACACACCTATGGCCACATACAGGCTCAGAACTATATCTCTACTTGGTTTTGCAATAGGTAAAATATATCATGATTTCATTTATATTATTGCACATTTATAGTATGATTATTGTAAAATTATATATTCATTTGTTGTAATTGTGTAGTCACATGATTCAACCCCTGCAACTCAAGCCACCCTGCTTTACATGTTGATAAAAAACCATATCTCTACTTGGTTCTGTAATAGGTAAGATATATCATGATTTTATTTATATTACTGTTCATTTGTTGCAATTTTGTAATTCTTGATTTTTTTTCAGTTTTAGGTGAGACAATTTCAACTTTACTTCAAGGTCTCACATTACTTATGGTTTACAGTATGTATCTTCAGTGTTATTTTTCTCTTGATTTTCTTTATGTATTTATATTTTCAAGAATTTGAAAAGAGTTTCAAGTTCCCTTAATCCATCCACTCTACCTCATAAAACTGTTATACATGACTGCACATGTGAAAAGGATAAATGACCCCCAATGCTGAATTAACAGTCATCAGTTGGTCCACATCATCATTTCCCACTCATATATAATCAGTGTTTGAAATACTTTTGCTTCTTTTGTTGTTCATTTATTTACTAAGCTTTTATTCATTTTGTTGTAGATAAATTTTTATTTGTTTGATATTACACTTTTTGCTTGAAAAGAATAGATATTTTAGCTTGCCTCCCTCTAATTTTTCAATAATATAATAATTAATTTTTTCCCCCATAACTTACAATTTACTAAAGTTCTTAACTATTTTTTTGCCCCTCACTAAAACCAAGCATTTCTAATTTCTAATAGATATCCTGCATGGAAGGTCTAGGCAATACCCTGCATGCAAGTGTAACATATGGGCTTGGCAGTTAAAAAACAGAATAGTAATTGTCTCCTTCTGATACATTTCATCAACAAAATTTAACTCAGGTAGGTCACATTATATATCATTTTTTTCAGCATTTTATGGAAAATGTGACGAATCTATCTATGAAATTGTAATTTTAAGTTATACCTTTCAAAATTTAGAATTTGTGAACCAATGTAAAAATAAACATATTTAAAAATGTAAAAAATCTATTTTTTAATTTTTTTTTTATGTAATGACTATTTTATCAGCTTTATTACATTCTTTCATATTTGCACTTTTTAAAATGTATATATATTTATATTTATTGTAATAAATTAGAAATTTCATTTAAAATTAGAAGTCCTGTAATTTTTTTTAAAAAATTCAAGATGGCCACTCAGGTTTCAAAGAATTAAAGTAAGCAATATTTAACCTTAAAATTTTTTCTATAGTACATTATTAAATTATGTGGAAATTTTTTTTACTGTTACTGATTTATAATATACTATATTGCATAAAAAAACCGAATAGTAGTATAATGTATGTGAACTCATAAGTGAAAAAATTTGTACATAGATTGTAAAATGTTGATCACCCTAAGCTACTGTTTTTGATTGGAAAAATTAAGGTGTTAAGATCTTTCATTAACTTAATATTCAAAGTCAAAGGTCATAATGAGAAATACATATAAGTGAGAGAGATTAATCGGATATCTATTTTGCTGGTAGATAGCTTATGGGAAATAATGTTCATAACAGGAATGCTGGGAATTAATTTCATTTGTTTCAAGTATGTATACATATATATTAATAGTGAAAGCTTAGCTTATGCTAAATCATTAATCTTGCTGAAATGTGTTTATAATTTGTGTACTTGATAATAGATGGATATGGTTGTGTCATATATGAATTGCATAGTTCGATATATTACCATATGTTGTATTGGATGAATTAATGTGCATGTGTGAAATACAAACACATTATCTGAAAATTTATGCTTGCATTATTACTACATTTATGTGAACAAACATTGTTATCAACTCCTGCCTTGAAAATCTTCAATGAAACACTTAGATTTAATGGTAACTTTAAATGGAATAATATTCTGATCCCCAGCTAAGATGAGTGCAAAAAGAAAGAGATATTCTGGTGCTACAAAAAAGAATTGTGGAGAGGGGCTCATGGGGTAAGAAACTTACAGCTTTATGTAAAAAAGTAGTTTATCTTTCTTATTGCATTGCCAAATATATATCATATAATACTAAATCATCCATGCACTTTACAACTGTTACACAATGCTTTATTTATCACTCTTTTGAAGAGCAGTTGAAAATAGGAGATATAAAAGTTCTGATGAAGATAGCTGGAGCAATCAAAACTGTAAACTGTAAAAGAGGATGGTAAATAAAGCATTGTGTAACAGCAGTAAAAGTGCATGGATGATTTAGTATTATATGAAAAGTACTTGAATAAATGTATTTTTACACTTGAATAAGTATAGATTTTTGTACAAGAAAATAAAAGGCATCCTCTGAAAATACGTCCTATAGTATCTTTTAGAGCAAAAATTAATATAAGACACTGTCTTCTTTTTGGAGAAAAATGATAGACACTAAAGACTGCAACTTGACCAACTAAATTGGAAGTTATAAATGACTATTTATTAGTCTGCTTTTAGAACAGGTTATATTTGTCCAATTAATGAAGTTTGTTTAAACTTCTTTGCATTATTAATCTCACACTCCTTGGTCAAGTTGAAATTTTTAGATAAACATATCAGACCAAAGATAAATATGGTACCACCTTTATTGTTAAAGGAGGTTGCCTTGACTACAGGTTGAGGTTGTTGATAGCTTAAAGATTGATTGTTATCATATATATATATATTCATCACCTTTATTGTTAAAGAAAGTTGCCTTGGCAACAGGTTGAGATTGTTGATAGCTTAAAAGTTGATTGCTATCATATATATATATGATAGCTTAAAAGTTGATTGCTATCATATATATATCTTCATCACCTTTATTGTTAAAGTTAGTTGCCTTGGCAACAGATTGAGATTGTTGATACCTTAAAAGTTTATTGTTATCATTTACATTTATAAACCTATTAAAGCCTTGAATAATTGGCTTTAGTGTCTTTAAATATATACTCTACATAAAAATTGGAAGTTATAAATGACTATTTATAAGTCTGCTTTCAGAACAGAATATCTGCCTGATTAATGAGGTTTGTTTAAACTTCTTTGAATTATTAATCTCACACTCCTTGGTCAAGTTGCAATTGTTAGTGTCTATATAAATATATCAGACAATATATAAAGATGCTACCACCTTTATTGTTAAAAGAGGTTGCCTTGACTACAGGTTGAGATTGTTAATAGCTTAAGGGTTGATTGTTATGTCAAATTTATTGTTAAAGGAGGTTGCCTTGACTATGGTTGAGATTGTTAATAGCTTAAGGGTTGATTGTTATGTCAAATTTATTGTTAAAGGAGGTTGCCTTGACTACAGGTTGAGATTGTTGATAGCTTAGGGATTTATTGTTATGGTCAGATTTATTGTTCAAGGAGGTTGCCATGACTACAGGTTGAGATTGTTGATAGCTTAAGGGTTGATTGTTATGGTCAGATTTATTGTTCAAGGAGGTTGCCTTGACTACAGGTTGAGATTGTTAGTAGCTTAAGGGTTGATTGTTATGTCAAATTTATTGTTAAAGGAGGTTGCCTTGACTACAGGTTGAGATTGTTGATAGTTTAAGAGTGGATTGTTATAATATTTAAAGTTTGCTCATTTGAAACATAAATGATTAACAAAAAAATGTTTCATAATAATAATTTAAATAAACAATGTAATAATAATGTTTAGATTATAATATGATTCTAAAATGTAATTAGATTAGCAAGAAAACTTATTATATAATGGATAAATAAGTGTGTGCGCTCATATGTGGAAATGTTCCAATACACATGATGTGCTCAAGAACTAAAATAAAAGACAGCACATGAATTAAATAGAAACATAAGCCAGTATTATAACAATTTTAATTTCCAAATTATTAAAACAGGCAAAACTATCCAAACAAGAGTTTTGTCTGTTTTAATAACAGTTATGAGCAAGCATAAGAAATGGTGATCATGTGATGTTTAGTGGTTTAAAACTTATAAATTGTTTATTATTATAGAAGTGATTGTTTTGCTCAGATATCGTGATCCTAATGTTAATGAATATTCATAATATGGACTTGTATGGATATGACCTTTATTAAATAAATACAGTTACGTATGTGCTTTCATTATAGCTAAGTATATGTTTAATCTTCAAGATATTATAAATGATTAAGTAATAAGGATAGTTTATTAGGGGTAGTTCTATGAAGTATTAATATTTTGCAGATCCAGTGTTATAAGGGGTAAGATCTAGGGACTGATCATGTCTTAGAATCCTTTCTAGATTAATGAAAATATGTGTGTAGTTACATATAGGTCTACCAAGATTCACACTGTCAGTGTATTTGATAGATTAACTGTAGTTTGGGTATATATGTGATGTCTGGGAATTTAAAGATGATTGAGCAATTGATCATTTCTAGAGGTCATTAACATGTGAAGTTATATTCTTGATGCATTAGAGGCATATAAGTGCTGGATCATGTAATCATATTATCATATTGTACACTAGGGTTTAAATAATTAACATTTCAGGAATAAACTTTGGACATTATTTTGAAGATGGTTGAAAGCTATTATTTGTCATGTATTTGTCTTTCTACATATGCCCATGATATATCAATTTAAAATATAATTAAGAAATAATGCTAGTCCAAATTAATGTTTATTAATAAAATTTAAAAGAATAGCTAGAGACAGAGTTTGTTATTTCAAGAAGAATCACTATTAAATTAGAAGCATATAATTTAGAAATGATTGATAATGACATGTGTTAAATATAATGCCTTGTTTTACATCTATAGATGTTAAATATAGAATGTCAAGCATTGGTGGTAGTAGTCAGCACAACTGCCTAAAAACAGTTGTCCCGGGTTAGTGGGTTCACTTCCTGGCTGATGCTATGACATATTTTTCTTGAAAAGAAAATAATTCATTGCACACATAGAAAATTATGTAATTAGTAAACTGTAAATAAATATTTTTTTATTACTATTCATTTAAATATTGTGAGATTTCATTTATTTTCTATGAGACTTGTCAGGTCAGAATATCATGACCATGAATGATTTATTCAGAAGTAACTCATGTGATCCTTGATTGGGTCAAGTATCATAAACTGAGATATAAAGACAAAAACTATATGAAGATAAAATTGTAATAAATCATATCAGTGCAGAAACGTCCTGTGCAGTTTGGCACAGCAGTCGATCATCTGACTTGAGATTTGGATATTTGGATGTGCCAGGAGTGATTCTAGCACTCACAGTTCTGATGCTTGAACTTCTTACAAAGTCCTGAACTGGAATTGGGAAGTCCCAGGATTGATTATGAAAATCACAGCTCTAGTGTTTGAACTTTTATGAAGTTCTGAGCTAGAATTGGGAAGTCCCAGGACATTCTGAGCTGGAATTGGGAAGTCCCAGGATCGATTCTGGCACTCACAGTTCTGATGCTTGAACTTCTTATAAAATTCTGAGCTGGAATTGGGAAGTCCTAGGATCGAATCTGACACTCACAATTCTGGTGCTTGTACTTTTTATAGCCTTGCAAGCAATAAAACCATTAATCTTTATTTCCCTGTGTGGTTTGGTGCAGTAGGTTCAGGATTAATTCTGATGGCACTCAAACCTTCATATAAATTCTTGAGCAATAAACCCTATACTTTTTAGGGCAGCACAGGGTGTCGCCCTAAAGCATTTTCTGATGCTATTTGTCAGGTAGCATTCAATGTGCAGTCAAATCTGAACATTATCACCAGTATATCCTCTTGCATCATTGACCATTACAATATATAAACAAACTCAACTATACAAACACAATCTTTTGTTTTTATAAATAAATATAAATCTAATGTATGAATTGAGTTTATAGATTAATGTTATGTCAATTAATGATATAAAAGATTCAGTAATTCTAAATATTCAAATTCTAGAATAAATTTGAATATGAGAATAATAAATAATGGTGCACTAGCACAAATGATGTTAATCATTATTACTTGGTTTCAAAACTCTTTTGCCCAGTTCTCTGTATTTATTTTTGGCAGAAAAGTTATCACATATACCGACATTACTTAAAATAGTCGAACTTTTACTGCTACATAATCTAAATATCTAAGGATTTAAATGAGAATAGTGATCACACCAATAATTATTTTCTATGCATTGCGAAACCACCGGAAATTTATCTTAAATTTTTCACCTATGGGTAGATTTTAGAACTATTTTTTCCACTTTTTTTTTTCTAACTTTCCTATAGGTCTACACATCTGAAAAATTTGACAAATCTATACATTCAAAAAAATCATAATTAACATTCTCGTATTTAAAACATTCTACAAAAGTCTTATTTCTTTCTATCTATACTCTTACATAGGAACATCACATGACCACCACTTCTTATGCTTGTTTATAGCTGTTGTTTATACGTATTGCCACACACAGCAATCTAGAGTAATCAATGGATGCCAGAAGGCTTGTGCATAAAATCCCTATCTAGTGCCTACTTATCCAATATCCCCAGACTAGTTTCTAGATGCAGTGCTCTCAGATCCAAGGCTCCTCACTGACGAAGGCCACAAGCCAGAAACTAGTCTGGGGATATTGGATGAGTAGGCAATAGATAGGGATTTTATGCACAAGCATTCTGGCATCCATTGATTACTCTAGCTTGCTGTGTGTGGCAATATGTATGGTGAGTTTTGCCTGTTTTAACTCTTACATATGGATGTGTGTATAATAAGTGCATAATAGTAAACATCAGAAACTTCACTTAATATTTATTCATAGTGTTTTAATCTCATTCAATATTGTGAAACATGCCAATAACAATAATCTAATTCTTAGTTGATATTTTAAATTTGAGATTAACACCCTTAGAAAAAAGTTATATGATCCTGCCACATTCTGTCAATATACATGTTTATTTTGTTGATATAATTTTATATTGTAATTCTTACTAGAAGAATAACTTTATGCCATCTTTAACGTATTTGCATTCCATAGTGATCAGCTAAAGTTTAAATCCAAGTGAGATCTGAAAGTAATTTTTGATAGACAATGATTTTGAAAAATTTTAAATTGTTTAAATTGCATAGCTCTTAATCTAACTAAACATCCACTCATTGAGACTTCGTAAGTGGATATCTTCTTTTGAATTACTTAAAGTTAAAATAAAAAAGTAAAAATAAAATTCTTTTCTAAAAAAAAAAAAAAAAAAAACCCTGAATAATATGGTAAGAAATTTGTTTTACTGAGACAAATTTTTTAACGATATCTTATCATTTAATTTTTTTATTACTATTCAGTGCTAAATACTATTGTTGATCTTATTAATTCTTGGTTGGTTTTTAGAACATTTCTATTTTTTCTTGAATAAATTTATAACTGTGCACCATTTACTAAAATATTATTAAATCAAATATTTTTGAGCAGGATTTCATCTTGCAGTAAATAAACACTTTAGTAAATAAAGGTTTAAATAAAAG
The DNA here is from genome assembly GCA_028023455.1 of Epiperipatus broadwayi. Lineage (NCBI taxonomy): Eukaryota > Metazoa > Onychophora > Udeonychophora > Euonychophora > Peripatidae > Epiperipatus > Epiperipatus broadwayi. Next base: position 379,806 of record JAQFVV010012930.1, read on the forward strand.
CCAAATAGCATTACATAATCACCATTCTTTATGCTTACACAAACTATTTATTCAGAGGCAAAACTTTCCATACAGTAGCACCACTCAGTCCAAACCAGAGTAGTCAATGGCTGCAGGAAGGTTTGTGCATAAAATCGTTTTCTATTTCATAGGGATTTTATGCATAAACCTTCCTGCATCCATTGATTACTCTGGTTTGCACTGAGTGGTGCTGCTGTATGGAGAATTTTGCCTCTGTTTAAAAGCCAAATAGCTAGAAAAATTAAAGTCAGCAATGTAACAGAGTAAAATTTTTAAATTTTTATTGCTAAGTCTGATTATATAGACCTCAGTTAGATGCTGTTATATACATATATATTAAGCAATTAAATCATCCCACATGATTAAGAAATCCAGTACTGCCCTCTGTGAACTAATATATAAATACATTAGAGTTCGTATTTCAAAATAGCCAAGTCAAAATGGTATCCAAATGGTATATATATATAAAGTAAAATAATTAAGTATTTATAGAGTAAAAAAATTAATGAAGATAATATATATAAATGAAATACTCTTAAAGGTACTAATTTATTGTACTACATAATATTAACTGCTGGGGAAAAATGATTAGAGATTATCCAATAATAATATTTCTGTAGGGTAATTTTCACTACACTCTCAAGCAAAGTAGGGACTGGTTTTTATCCACTTATAATACCTTGTAGAGGAGTGTAATTATAAACATATGATCAAAGACATGTGAAAACGATATATGATCAACAAGATCCAAATTTTGTAATGAACCTGCATTCATCAGTTGGCCCAGATCATAATCTTTTACATATATCTCTTTATCATAATTCAGTATAGATAGAGAGATAGATAGATAGATAGATAGATAGATAGATAGATAGATAGATAGATAGATAGATAGATAGATAGATAGATAGATAGATAGATAGATAGATAGATAGATAGATAGATAGATAGATAGATAGATAGATAGATAGATAGGTAGATAGATAGATAGATAGATAGATAGATAGATATAGATAGATAGATAGATAGATAGATAGATAGATAGATAGATAGATAGATAGATAGATAGATAGATAGATAGATAGATAGATAGATAGATAGATAGATACTGTTTATTTGATAAATGTCAAATGTGCTGCCCTCACAATTTTGACACAAATCACTTAGTGAAAGTACAATTAATAATTTTTATTAGTCATATTAATAATATACTTTCATTAAGTGATTTGTGTCAATGTTGTGGTGGCAGTACAACTGTAGTGATCTATCTATCTATCTATCTATCTATCTATCTATCTATCTATCTATCTATCTATCTATCTATCTATCTATCTATCTATCTATCTATCTATCTATCTATCTATCTATCTATCTATCTATCTATCTATCTATCTATCTATCTATCTATCTATCTATCTATCTATCTATCTATCTATCTATCTATCTATCTATCTATCTATCTATCTATCTATCTATCTATCTATCTATCTATCTATCTATCTATCTATCTATCTATCTATCTATCTATCTATCTATCTACTTACCTGACTGTCTCCTAGTCTGTCTGTCTATCTACTTACTATTATCTATCTATCTATCTATCTATCTATCTATCTATCTATCTATCTATCTATCTATCTATCTATCTATCTATCTATCTATCTATCTATCTATCTATCTATCTATCTACTTCCTGACTGTCTCTAGTCTATCTATCTATCTATCTATCTATCTATCTATCTAGTCTATCTATCTATCTATCTATCTATCTATCTATCTATCTATCTATCTATCTATCTATCTATCTATCTATCAACCTATCTACTTACCTGACTGTCTCCTAGTCTGTCTATCTATCTATCTATCTATCTATCTATCTATCTATCCATCCATCCATCCATCCATCCATCTATCTATCTATCTATCTATCTATCTATCTATCTATCTATCTATCTATCTATCTTACCTGACTGTCTCCTAGTCTATCTATCTATCTACTTACCTGACTATCTCCTAGTCTATCTATCTATCTATCTATCTATCTATCTATCTATCTATCTATCTATCTATCTATCTATCTATCTATCAACCTATCTACTTACCTGACTGTCTCCTAGTCTGTCTATCTATCTATCTATCTATCTATCTATCTATCTATCCATCCATCCATCCATCCATCCATCTATCTATCTATCTATCTATCTATCTATCTATCTATCTATCTATCTATCTCTATCTATCTATCTATCTATCTATCTATCTATCTATCTATCTATCTATCTATCTATCTAATCTGAGGGATTATGGCCTGAGCCAATTGATAAGTGCTAGTTCAGCACAAAATGTCATCTTGGGGATCATAGATCTTTTCCACATGTTTTTGGTCACATGCATAGGATTATACTCCTCCATAAGGTGTTACAAGCAGATAAAAACCAATCCCTCTTGCATGAGAGTCGTACAGTATAGTGAAAATTACACCACGGAAAATATTATTCATTATTAGGTTATTAAATAATTAAATATATTAATAGAAGTACAAATGATTATAATGATAAAAACATTTATAATATATATAATAGAAAAATGGTAAATGAAATAATTCCAAGTCATTTTGGAAATAATGCTTTAACGAAGTTAATGATATCCAGCGTAAACTCTCATTACTAACGTGATTAACGTTTAATCTAAAAGAGAACTTTTCTTCGCTTTTATGCTGATCGTTTTTCTCCAACAGAGTTTTTTATATCCTTGCAAGTTAATGTATGAAGAAAAAAATGTTGACTGTGCTAAATATATATATGTCTTTAATTTAAACAAAAGTGAACAAATTTCTTATTAAACGCATTTAAATATTATTTGAATGCAATATTTGCCTCTGCACGATTTTATAAATGTTTATTAAAAAATAGAGGTATTTGAACTTAGAATTTTCAGTCTACATTCAATCTCCACTATATCTCAAACAACCGATGCACATGACCACACACATGCGAAAACGATAAATGATGAGAGCTGATTCTGTACGAAATCCATATATTGGGGATAAATTATATTTTTTCGCATGTGTGTGGTCATGTGTGGTTGTTTGAGATGTAGTGGAGGTTGAATGTAGGCTGAAAATCCTAAGTTCAAATCTTTCTATTTACTATAGTAAACTTTCAGTGAACTGAATAAATAGGTTGATTAATATTATTTTGGTAAATGCCATGGGTATCAGTTGTTTGAGATGGAATGGAGGATGAATATAGACTGAACGTCCTAGTTCAAATCCATCTATTTAATATAGGAAACATTCAGTATACATTTTTTTGCATCAGCGAAAGTTATATTTACTAAGACAATAAAACTACAGCTTGTGCGGTTAAAAATTCGATGGTAGGGACTTCTGCAGGTCTTAACCACAAGCTTACGCATTGGAAGAGGTCCCCACCATTGCATTTTTAACCACACAAGCTTTAGATTTATTGCCTTAGTAAATATTACTTACGTAATCAATGTGCGTTAAATAAATTTATAATCAACGAAAGTTGAAATAAATTGAGATACTGCCGAATCTCACTGCACTCGATGAAAGTTATATTTTTTTTCCTCCAGATAGTCCATACTCAAATCAGCTAGCCATCAACAATTGATGAGTAAACAGGTACCCTACTCTTCTTGGAGATGTAAAACTATTCCAAAACTCATCACCCAGAAATTGGGAAGGCTGATGAATAATGACTTCTAGCTCATTGTTCTTCTGTGAAACGTCTTGGAGAGATGTTTGCCCCAAAGTGAGCTATTTAAACGCTGGTTTATTTTCTTAAGTTGAAGATTAAATTGCTATCAAAAAATGGTAAAAACATATTTTAAGGGAAAAAAAACTAATGTTTATTTATTGAACATGCTATTTAATTCCCAAAGAAGATTAAATGGCTGTAAGATAAAAAAAATACTGTTGAATTCTAGATTTTGATTAAAATATGTGCCACTAATATAATTTAAAATCATGTTGGCTATTTAAAACTTTTTTTATATTATCAATATTAATGGGAACTTATTTTTTATTAAATAAATGCAGTAAGAAGTTTAAAGATAACAATTATATCTTTTCACTAAACATGTTCAATGTGCTTACATGAACTGTTAACACAGAGGCAAAACTCTCCACACAGTAGCGCCACTCAGAACAAGCCAGAGTGACCAATGGATGCTAGAAGGTTTGTACATAAAATTTCTATCTAATGCCTACTCATCCAATATCCCCAGACTAGTTTCTAGCTTGTGGCTTTCATCAGTGAGGAGCCTTGGATCTGACAGCACTGCCCCTACATCTTAGGGTCTAATGCACTAGATAGGGATTTTGTGCACATACCTTCTAGCATCAATTGATTACTCTGATTCGCATTGAATGATGCTACTGTATGGAGAGTTTTCGGTGTCGATTTAGTATGCGCTCATGGCCGCCATTTTGAATTACAAGAACCACCCAAACCATGCTGAAACATCCAACCGATAAATGACATCGCTCAAAATGGCCATTTTCGTAGGAAAAAAAAAACAAAAATCGGAATTTTCATATTAGTCAATCACCTGACTAAAATGGTAAAACATAAAAATCTTAATTTTCATATAAAAAAATCACGTGATTAAAATATTAAAACACACAAATCACAATTTTCATAAAAAATCACGTGATTAAAATATTAAAACACAAAAATAGCAATTTCAATTTTAAAAAAAAATCATGTGATTAAAATATTAAAACACAAAATCGTATATGGCGGCCGTGAGCGCATACTAAATCAGCACCGAGTTTTCTTTGTGTTAATAGCTTGTATAATCATAGGGAATGATGATCACATGATGTTTGATGGTTTAATACCAATTTTATCCAATAGGCTTATGGTGACTGTGGTTATTAAAGAACCAAAGACACCAAAATGTATAGACACTAAACTAAATTCAGATCTATATAAATATACAAGCAAATGAGTTTGAATTAAAAACATTATTGAGTTTTCATTTTGTATTCAAAGTTTTATAGTTAACTAAAAAGATAAAAGGTGGCTAGTGGAGACCATAAAATCTAGGTGCAGTACTATCAGATCCAAGACTCCTCATTGACAAAAATCACAAGCTAGAAACTAGTCTGGAAATATTGGATGATTAGGCACTAGATAGGTATTTTATGCACAAACCTTCTTGCATCCATTGATTACTCTGGCTTGCACTGAGTGACACTACTGTATGAAAAGTTTAGCCTCTGAATTATACGTTTTCTAATTTGTGACTATTATAATATATAATTAGTCACGTGTTGAGTAGAATTTTGTTGACAAAAATTATTCATATACAAATTAATTCCAATAAATTAGTTTGGTGAGAGGCGAGGACGAGAGAGAGAGAGTAGAGTTTTTCTTTGCTTTATAAGTCTATATTCCTGATCGAATACTGAGATTACCAATGGAATATTCCAGTATTATCTTTCCCAATCAGATGCTTCTCGGCTGCTGGATACTCATTTATAAGAATGATTTACTTAAAAGACAATCCAGCGCTTGAAATATTTATAAAATTTTACGAGATTTAATATTACTGTACTAGATTGACACATGTGCCTTTTACTAGAATTAATGTCTACTTAATAAGCCTTACGGGTATATCATTCTAATTGGTATGGTGGAGGAAGAAAGATGAGACATAAAGAGCTATTCATAAATAAATACTGTTTAATACAATACATTCAATACACATTAACATAATATTTAAACAGAAAACAAGAAATCATTAAATAATACGGATTATATTTAATTTTACCCTTTACCCTGAATGATAATTGTTCTTAATTTATATGTAAGTATTCTAGAGTAGAGTCCTTTTCTCCACGTATTATTTGTTATATAAAATCTACTGATTATTTGATTCACTCTGATTTACATGTTTGCAATTGCGTTTAATTTATGTTCCATTTTAAAAAAGTGTGTACACGCGTGATATATTTAAAGTTTAATTACCTAGGCTTTCTGAACTTGGATGACCAAATGTTTAACCATCATGTGGATTACTCCACTTCTTTTGGAGAGATGGTAGTTCTTGGTATCCGGCTCGGACACCTTCATACAGATTACTTTTATCGTATTGCGGCTTCAATGTCAGGGGAGGTGAACCACCAGGCAGGCGCTATCACTACTGTTACTTCATGGGCGAGATGATATTACACCCAAGGTGGGCATGGATCAACTGGCATCCATTTGAGGCCCTTACCCCTGCATTCTTGGCGCTTCAAGTTCTTGATACATTTTGTTCATATATAAAAAACACAGCTCTCGAACTAATCTGTCTTTCAGCTCAGCAGACTCAAGAAGAACTAAAACATGGCTCCTTTCCTTCACCACTTCTTACTTAATTGTCCCAGAATCCTTTTCTTATCTTCTTTGATTGTTTCTTGTAATGTCATTAATTACATTTCACACCTTTATTTTACTTTTATAAAATACATAAATTTCTGCTTGTTTTTTTATTTCTTTTTTTATTTACTTCCATTATATTGGTTTTATTTTTATTTCTCTTTAATAAAATAATTTTCGGTACTTGAGTACTAACTAAGCTATGACGTACTACACAGGCCGCCGGTAGATAAGATCAACGATCAACCAAAACAATGTCATGGCAACTGAAACATTGGCATGCCTAATCGATAGAAGTGATCAAGGTTTTTTCGTGGTCACCAACGAGATTATATAATATTGCGGTGAATTGTGGTAAATACCTGTCTTTTACCTGCTGTCGTATTGCAAGCAAGACGCGTTTTTTCTATTGTCTGTTATACGCCATTTTATGAGATTTTCATTTTACATTTTGCTAATTGAGAAATTATTGCTTATTTTACATTTTCATTGCTGAGATTTGGATTACTAATTTCTGTGATTGTTAATTATTGCTATTTATTATTTTTATTACTAATTTCAATTTTGATTTTTATTACTAATTTACATTTTGATTGCCGTGTTATTTTTATTACTAATTTATTACTAATCAACAACTTACAAGAAAATGTCGGATATAAAATTGTGGGACTTACCATCTTCTGAAGATGAAGCGGTCGAATTTTTGCAAACATATGGGATTATTCCGAGTGGGAAATTTTGTGAGAATGGCCATCCTATGAGTATATATATTAAGAACTATGAAAAGCAATGGCGCTGCAATGTTAAAGACTGTTATAAAAGGATCGCTATCAGAAAAGGGACTTGGTTTGAAGGATCCAGAATTAGTTTGGTCACTGCGATCAGATTTATATATAGTTGGTGTCAAGAATTGACATCGGTACGATTTTGTGAGGAGCAGTTGGAAATCGCCAGTAAAACAGCAATCGACTGGAACAATTATCTCCGTGAAGTCTGCACATGGAGACTATTGCATAAAGAAAAAGTGAAAATTGGAGGCTCTAACAGGGTTATTGAAATTGACGAAAGTCTTTTTTCAAGATGGAAAAATAATGCCGGCAGAGTACTCCCCCAGCAGTGGATATTCGGTGGTGTTTGCAGGGAGACGGATGAATGTTTTGTGGTAGCCATTCAAGACAGATCCGCGTCCACTCTCATGCAAGCCATCAGAGACAATGTGCAGGAAGGATCTACGATTTACAGCGACTGCTGGAAAGGGTTACAAAACCGAGGAATTAAAGGAGGCCGGATATGATCATCTTCAGGTCAATCACACCTATAATTTTGTGGACCCATCAACTGGAGTCCACACTCAAAATATAGAAAGGTTGTGGGGGCTACTAAAATGGCGGAACAAGAAGCACAGAGGTACAGCTAGACAACACTTGGATTCGTATTTAACGGAATTCATGTGGAGGCGATGCTTCAAAAATGACACTTTCACTGCTATTTTGGAACATATACGTGAATTCAGTCCACCACAGTGACTTTTATTTGTAAGTACAATTTATTTAATATACCTTTTTAGTTTTGTAATTTTGTTTCATAAACGGTATGGGGAAAATTGCTTGTCGTGGCATCACTTTTTCTTTTTTCATTATCGCAGTAGCTGAAAAACGAAATTGTTTATAGTTAAAATTTTGATAATATTTTTTTTCCTTTTTTTAAATACCATCCTCCCAAAAAATATGAATTTTTACCTGTTATTGTAGCTTTATTTCACGATTACTGAAAAATTGTTTATAATAATATTCTGGAAACATTACGGCTACAAATTGATTGTAAAATCAGCCATTTTACGTTGTTCAGTATCGCAGCATTTGTGAAAGACAGTTACTTGTAGTAAATATTTGACATCAATTTTTCCTAAATATAATCAATTTGGATTCATTAAATACCATGAAAAAAAAAAGAATTATTTTTTTACCTATTATTTTTTATTATTGCTTATAATTAAATTTTTGAAACAGTACAGGGAAAAATTGGTTGTAAAATCCGCCATTTTACCCTTTTTGCAGTATTTATGAAAGGCAGTTAATTGTGAGTAACGAATTTGGGTTTAGCTATTACTTATTTTGTTTGAATATTAAAATATTATTGAAAATACTGATTTTTGATTAAAATATAAATGAACATTATTGATTTTTAATTATTTATATTTACATTTTGATAATTATTTTACCGTAGCAAATTATTGTTAAATATCGTTAATAATTTTAGGTTTATCCCATTTTACATATTTACATTTGATTACTTATTTTGTTTGAATATTGAAATATTATTGAAAATACTGATTTTTGATTAAAATATAAATGAACATATTGATTTTTAATTATTTATATTTACATTTTCGTAATTATTTTACCGTAGCAAATTTTTGTTAAATATCGTAAATAATTTTAGGTTTATCCCATTTTTCATATTTACATTTTCATAATTATTTTAATTAACATTTTAGTCAATTTTACTTATTATTCCATTTGTTTGTTTCAGGGTTTGGCCAACATGGTGGACATCTCCCTCTCCTTCTTTGATATGAAGTATGATATGATGTACTGCCCTGAAGGCATACTATTCTAATCTTGCGATCTTCACAGTGACTTCTCCACGTGATCTGCGGGCAAATTTTATCGATTAAGTTTGTTCGCAAATCACTAGGAGACGTTATCTTAAAGATCGTAAGATTAGAATAGTATGCTTTCGGTGTAGTACGTCATAGCTTAGAAATTACAACCATGAGTTTAATATTTATTTAGTGAGTCGAGTATGAATAGACTACTTAGATCTGCATTTGAAAAGAAAATATTCTTCTCTGATTTAACCTTAGGCAACAAATTTCGCAATCAAACTGGTGCCAATCCATCTGATACATTTATGTATTCAATGTAGCATGAAAATACGACAACACAAAATGCTATACTGTCAGGAATGTACATCTGAACAGCAAGTAGAATTAGAGAAAAAATTGTCTCTCTACCAACCAGGAATGCTACATCTGTTGGCGAGTAGAACAATAAACATAAAACTCCATAGGAATGGACTGCGGTCCTTTGTTGTCTTACAAACCCATCCATAGGCAAACAGAAGGTGTGTGGTGTGTATATATAATCCTGCCCATGGCGGATCTCATACTACATCTACAATTACACAAATATATCCAATCCATTGAACCAATTCAACTATGAACTTTACAAAACTATATAGCCATTCACGCCCAACTTAAATTTAACATTTAAATACGTTCACACAGATTATTTTTATACAATTTGTTTTATAATGTCAAGTATAGATCGGCTGCATAGATTCCATGGTCAAAAACATCCCAAATTAAACACAACTAATCAAAATACAAAGTCAATCGATAACATCAATTGCTGAGGGAATACAGGAGACCCTTTGGTGTTCATCATAAGACACTGCAGTGACATCGTTGACTTATATATTCTAATCGACTGTGAAAACCACAACATAATCAACCGCTAACAAATCTATGCAGCGTCTATACCCAACTTAAATGTAATGCATTTAATAATTTCTACAATAAATATTACTACAAATAAAAATAATAAAATGGAAATGATTTTAGCAAAACTTAACTATATAAATTTAAACAATCAATTATTAATTTGAAAATCAAATAAGAGTTCATTTTAAAATTTAAATTAGCTGAATCTTTAAAAAAAACAATGACAAAAGTTCTTAATTACTTTTTTTTGTTGTTGTTAATTTGTAAAGTTCATAGCTCATGGTAGAAGAGTCCAGGTTTCTGCTTTTAATTCCCACGATGCCTCCATTGGAAGATAATGTTCTGGAGATGGCAATAGCTGGTTCAAGGTATCACAGTCTTTTCATTTTTTTTAAATAGAGAGTGTGGTATGTGCGTCCTACCACATCTCTCAAACACAAAACACTGGAACTGTCAGAAAAAACTGTATTTCCCTTTTTATATTATCCACACGGATTCAATCAACAAAACATCACTAATCCATCACTTTCATTAGGGTCCGAGCCAAGGCTTAGTGCTTCCATTGGTCAAGCTAATTTCTCTTTATTTTCTTATCTATCTTTCATCAGATCATTTTAATTATACAAGAGCCCAAGGGCCAGTTTGGTTTTCGATAATTCATAAACAATCATTTCCATTTTCAGATTACATTAATTAATACCAGTTTTTATTTTTAAATCTTGTACTTTTTTATAAAAAAGTACGTTCAAATACTTATTTGTTTTTTTTTTTTAAAAAAATTTTTTAAAGTTTGGCCTCTGTGCAAATGTATATACATTTAACAAACATTTTAATTTTAGCGTTTAGTTTTTTACTTTTATTTGCGAACTTTTAAGTTTTTATTTTAAATTAATGTAACGACATATATCGTTACAATATATATATTGTAAGGGTAGCTTGCGACTTTGTCACATCATCTCAGATTAACCCACATCATCAAATTGTGCCATAGAAAATATGTGCTTAACCACTAGATTACTAAGCAATTTAGTATATTTTTTAAGACTCACATATACACATTAAACATTTGATTTATTAATGATTAAAACACTTAATCCCACAACAGTTTATTTTTTTTCTATCATAATGAAAAAATTATAAAATTATAAGTACCCAAACTAAACACTCTAAAAAATTCAGTCAAATATATATATAGACTAACATCAAAACTAAAAAAAAATCAGTGTTGTATATCACAAACTAAACCAGAATAATAATAAAGACATTTGACAAGACCATAAAATAATGACATAATCTCAAATCAGTCACTAGACAACCAACTGTAGAAACAATTAAAACTTCAATAAGTAATTGTTTTAACCCAATTTCTATAAATAAAATCTACACAACAATAGAAAATCATATCAGTGTATAAGGAAATGCAAAGTTCAACACACCAATAGTTGGAAATGAATTAATCTCATTTTCAAATTGAATATTGTATAAAAATAGTGTGAATCTTCATCCTTTCTCTTTCAAAATAATGCTTTTGCTAAATAAAAGTCAACCTTGTCATACTTAAACTTCGAATGCTATAAAAGGGAAGTATACATTTGAAATGAAATAGATTTTGAATAGCACTGAAGTAATTAGAAAGCCAAACTAGCAATTAGATTCAAAATTAATAATTAAACCATTCAATTTAAAGAAATAAATAATTTTTTTAAATTTCATTTTAAGAAACATTAACTCTATTCACACACGAGGAGAAAGAAAGTAAATAGTCATTAATAACTGAAGAAAAGAAGCAAAATAATTATTATACATACATCGCTATTAAATGCTAAGCTGGAATTACATGAAATCTGTATATGATATAGATCACTGTACAATGCATTCGAGCTAAAGTAATGATGCCATAGGGGTGAACATCATTTCTAGAGCCATGAAAGCTTAGTGACTTCTCTTGTCTATTGCCACAAAGCCTAAAGAAACACCTACTGTCTTCAGAAAAATGCCAGTGTATGAACCAAGAGAAATCAACTAGAATAGAGTTATACCCTATTGTTCCAAGCATGATTATATTATTTTCTGAAGAAGCTGTGCATTATCATTATCCAAGAGGATCGATCTTAAAATGGATGAACTGATAATATGAAGGACATTCCCAGAAAACTCAGCAGACTTCAAACAACATAATTAGAAATTTTGATTTTTGCTTTCTATTGTTATTTTTTAAATTTAATTTTGTTTCTACACTTGGAAGCAGAAATATCTGAATCTTGGAAAAGTTCATTTTAAGAATAAGGGTGAGAAGCAGTTAAGGTTTAATTAAGCATTTTTTTCTCTTATTAAATAAAATTTAGGTCAGCTTGCCCTCTCATCACCAACATGACTCTGACATCCTAATGCGGAATGAAAAGAGGTAAGATTTTGATAATAGCCCACATTAAGTACTACACTAAATGCAGGTCAGAATTTTTTGTTAGTTGTTGATCATTGACTAATATTTTATTATGTGTTTCTTTTCATATTTGGTATAATTGACTAACATTTCTGCATGGACATTTTTCCTATTAATAGTAGAGGTATTCATAGATAAGGAAGGGTCCCCAGAAGAGCAATAACTATCAACATGAACTGGGCAAGGATAATCATTTAAATGTGATTGTAAATAATATTGATTTAGCCAATCAGATTCACGGTCTTATAAAATTATTTTTTATATATTGTACCGATGTAGGTTGTTACATATTTCTAGTATTTATCGAGAGTGAATTTCATTGAAAGAAAATTTTTAAAAATGTTATTTTTTAAAAAAAAATGTAAAATTCAGAAAGATTTTCATGAAAGTTTGAGAAAAAGAAAAGAATAAAAGAAAGGGGAGATGTAAAGATTTTGGTAATGAATAATAATTAAGGGGGAAAATGATTAACATTGTTAGTTTTAAAGTAATGTATAACATAAATATCTCATTTTTGGCTTGTAATATGGAATGTGTGTGTGTCTATAAATAAATATTAAAAGAAAGGAGTTTTCTTAAAATGATAAAATTGAAAGCTAATGCCAATGCAAATAAAAGAACTGAAAACTTAAAATCAAAACAAAGGAAATATAATTAAAAAATTGTTTGATTAAAATAAAAAACCAATGGAAGGATTAGAACTCTTAAATAAAAGAAAGGAACCCTGTCTATATAAGGGAGATTTTGTATTGTTATATTCATACAGGCATTCATAAAAAAATCATTAAAAGGTTATTAATTAATCAGAATTTGTCAAAATAAAATAAAATAAAAAATATGGAAATAACTCAGAATGAATGTCCTGCTGAACTCATCGGATTGTGCAGCCAGCCTGAACCTTCTCTGTAGTAACATCAGCAGTTAGTTCGAGGGAGAAATCATGTTCATGTAAAAACTGGAAATCAATGGAGTGTTCGTGCCAAGATTCACAAGTAAATTCCTATAATACCAACTGGTTGGAATCAGGAGAATCAACAGAAGCTACATTGCCTTATTCGCGTATGAAAGTGTTCAAATCCTAGGTAAATCATTCATTTTTTTGTCTTCAAAATCTTGATTCATAGCCATAAATAAGTGAGAGAAACTTTTAGACATCTCAAGAACTATAAGTTAGATTTAATCAAGTATAAAACTATTAATTTCCATGATCTATCTGCATGCATTAGCTTTCGTAATAAGAATTTTCAATCAAATATCTCATTAATTATGTGTGTGCATTATATGATTAAATATGTGTTTATTTTATTTATTATTTAAATGTATATGTGTGTGATTTGAAACATATTAAAATGTATACTTTAATAGACTGTGTCCGCATTTATATTATAAGGCAAGAGTGAGCATTTAAAGAAAGCTGGATGTAAAATATTTTAATTATTACTAGATAGATAATTTGAGGTAAAGTTAAAAGTAAGGAAGGGATTTATGCCATAGAATTAATAACACATAAGTATTCTATTGGTCAAATATTTGTGTCATAAATATTGAGAAATAGATATTTGTAGCATAGGTGGAGAATGGAGCTAGCTGGGGAGGTCAGGCACTAGATTCATAGCTGGTTGAGCAAGTACATTAGTTACATTGTAATTAACTGGCACCTAAAGGTTTTTTTCCATAAAATAAATAATGTACTTGAATGGCCAGTCTTATAATTTAGTAGCAGAGAGTTGGTATTATTGGTAGCTTGCTACCAGTGATATTATTATTTCTATCTGAAAGATCAGAAGCCTTCAAAGATATTAATAGAGACTAAATGAAAGGGATAGAATAAATCAATTCAAAAAATAGATTTTTTCCATTTCTTTTGTTTACAATGAGAGAAGGCGAATGATACATATATATATATATTATAATGATCGAAATGAAAGTGAAGATCGAATCTAACCGCAAACTACGATATCTGCTCTACAAGGCGCCATCTAGGCATTTAAACCTAGAAAAATTTATAGAGTAGGCAGATACATGCTGTTAAGATTCCACTTTATTTAAATATTCAGATCGTTAGCTCAAGTCACTAGCTCAGTGGAGATGCAGAGATAATAAAATATAAATTTTATATCTTAAATACAAAAGAATAAAAGTCACTGCCAGAAATTAACACATAAAAATATTTATTTACACACATATAAAATAACATTTAAATTTTGAGGAATAAGTTCAACCTTTTAGATTTTTCTATTAATCTTTAGTTTTACATTTAAGTAAATTACAACCATGAGTTAAGTATTTATTTAGTGAGTCGAGGATGAATAGATTACATAGATCTGCATTTGAAAAGAAAATATTCTTCCCTGATTTAACCTTAGGCAACAAATTTCACAATCAAACCAGCGCCAATCCATCTGATACCTTTATGTATTCAATGTAGCATGAAAATATGACAACACAAAATACTATACTGTCAGGAATGTACATCTGATCAGTAAGTAGAATTAGAGAAGACATTGTCTCTCCACCAACAGGACTGTTACATCTGTTGGCAAGTAGAACAATAAACATAAAACTCCATAGGAATGGACTGCGGTCCTTTGCTGTCTTACAAACCCATCCATAGGCAAACAGAAAGTGTGTGGCGTATATATATAATCCTGCCCATAGCGGATCTCATACTACATCTACAATTACACAAATATATCCAATCCATTGAACCAATTCAACTATGAAATGAATAACCTAAGATTACCCTCCTTTAATATAACTTTACAAAACTATATAGCCATTCATGCCTGACTTAAATTTAACATTTAAATATGTTTGCACAGATTATTTTTATAAATTTGTTTTTAAAATGTTGAGTATAGATCGGCTGCACAGATTCCACGGTCAAAAACATCCAAATTAAACACAATCGATCAAAATACAAAATCATCGATAACGTCAATTGCAAAAGGGAATACACAAGGCCCCATGGCATTCATCGTAAGATGCCCGCATTAACATTGTTGACCTATATATTCTAATCAAATGTGAAAACTTCAACATAATCAACCACTAACGAATCTATGCAACGTCTATACCCAACCTAAATTTCATCATTTAAAATTTAAACAATAAATAATTTATACAATAAGAAAAAAAAATGGAAGTGATCTTTATCAATTGGAAAACATATAAAATTAAACATTATTAATTTGATTTTAAACTTAAAAAAGTCAGATAGAAGTTCATAAGCTTGAACGAAAGTTCTTAATTATTTTTAAATTTAGAGTTCATGTCAATATAGCTTATGGTAGAAAAGTCCAGGTTTCTGCTTTTAATTCCCGTGATGCCTCCATTGGAAGATAATGTTCTGGAAATGGCAATAGCTGGTTCAAGGTATCACAGTCTTTTAATTTTTTTTAATTTTTTTATAGAGAGTGTGGTATGTGCGTCCTACCACATCTCTCAAACACAAAACACTGGAACTCCTTGAAAAAACTGTATTTCCCTTTTTATATTATCCACACGGATTCAATAAACAAAACGTCACTAATCCATCACTTTTGTTAGGGTCCAAGCCAAGGCTTTGTGCTTCCATTGGTCAAGCTAATTTATCTTTATTTTCTTATCTATCTTTCATCAGATCATTTTAATTATACAAGAGCCCAAGGCTAGCTTGCTTTTCAAACAATTTATAAACAATCATTTCCATTTACAGATTACAAGACTTAATTAATACCTGTTTTTATTTTTAAATCTTGTACTTTTTAAAAGTACGTTCAAATACTTATTTATTTGTTTTTTTTTTTTTTAAAAAAATATTTTTAAAGTTTGGCATCTGTGCGAATGTATATACGTTTAACAAACATTTTAATTTTAGCGTTTAATTTTTTACTTTTATTTGCGAACTTTAAAGTTTTTATTTTAAATTAATGTAACGACATATTTATATATCGTTACAATATATATATATGCATTTGTAAATAAATGGTAACAAGTACATGGATTTTTACCATGGGTTAGGGATAAGGATTTTCATTATTTTAAATAATACGGTAGAAGCTCATTCTTGACATAGTTGATTATGTAACTCACTATTGTTAAACTATTTTGTTATATTTTTTGTTGTTGTTGTTATTGTCATTCAATAAATGTTACAGAATTTATCATTTTAATTTGGTGTCTAGCTCATCATTATTTATAGCTCATCATCATTACTATTACTAGTATTATCACAAAGAGATATTCACACCAATTAGTATAATAACTTTGAATATGTATATGCACGCACACACCTTATTTTATGTGCGATGATACTAGAGAATATTTAGAGAGTTTGGTAACCAATAATCATCTATATAGCGATGCAGTAGTTACTGAGAAGTGTAATTTTACTCCCTGTTAAAAGAGTCAAAAGCAATTACTCACTGAGTTTGAATACTGTGGTATAACAGAGCCAGGAAGAAGTGAGAACTGGATGAACTAACCCAAATTGTGTCTAAGTCAATAAAAATATACAGAGCTAGTCTATTGGAAGTAGATGCAATTATAAGTTATGTATCATAATCATTTGCATCTTATCCAAAGACCCAAAGTCTGACCATAGTAAGATGCATTCCCCCTCTCTCTCCTGATAATTCATCCAGCCGGTTACAATATATATATATGTTATTTCTACAAATAAATTAAAATTTGCATACTGCTTTTTATTGAAAAAAAAAATATTATATTTTTTAAATATATAATCAAATATGTGATAAGTTATCAGAAAGATAGATTCTAAGATTTCCCATTAGTAAAACTTCATCCCATGTTAATATTTAATGAGTAACATTAAATTTTTGTTAAATTTAAACAGAACAACAAAAAAAATTAATTGCTCAATTTCACAGCCAAGAAGTTCCAATTTTTCTTCACAACAAAGTAGTGAAGAAAAACGCATTACTATCCAGATTATAGTACATATATATTTAAGGTTATAACCTTAATACTATGCACTTTGTTCAATTTGCCACTAGAGGGACCTCTGTAAATTTTCACACAAGATTACAACTTTATAAATATAAGAGCGGCCATTTTTATCTTCAACTTATTTTCTAATTATATAAGCGAATCTAAAGCATTTTCATTTAAGCCTATGAAGGTGTTCAACTCTTCACTAATTAAGTCCATAATTTTTATTAAACACTAACATTCATGAAATCTTCCAAAATACAATGAGTTATTGTTGAGATCTTGTAGTTAGAAATATTTTGAAATAATGTAAAGTTGTAAATATTTATTAAGTGCATGGTTAGCATGTAAGTATAGTATTAATGTTTTAGCATTAAATATATATGTACTTATGTGCTGAACATGTGGATCTCTGAAGAGGTCCCTCTAGTGGCAAATTGAACAATCAAGATGCATAGATTTAAGGTTATAGCCTTAAATATATATGTACTTATGTGCTGACCATATACTTAATAAATTAATATTTACAACTTTACATTGTTTCAAAATATTTCTAACGACAAGATCTCAACATTAACTCATTGTGTTTTGGAAGATTTCATGAACGTTAGTGTTTAATACAAATTGTGAATTTAATAAGTGAAGAGTTTAATAGTTTCACACTCTCAAATCAAAATGCTTTAGATTTGCCTATATAATTAGAAAGTTGGTTGAAGATAAGAGTGGCCGCTCTTATCTTTATAAAGTTGTAATCTTGGGTGAAGATTTGCAGAAGTCCCTCTAGTGGCAAATTGAACAATCAAGGTGCATAATATTAAGATTATAGCTTTAAATATATATGTACTTATGTGCTGACCATGTGATTAATAAATTAATATTTACAACTATCCAGATTATAATAAAAATGGTTAATGTTCAGGAATGTCATATCGGAAATGAGAGATTGGACTTCAGTAAGTAAGTCCTAAGGTAGTTTGTCACTGCTACACTGCACATAGCATAATCAAATGATTAGTTACTCATGAAGTCATATGATGTTCAAGCACTTAGGCTGTTTCAACTTAAAATTTCTTACCACTTAAGTCCATCACACTAAACCACCCAAGATAATTAATCAAAGATTTGTTGTTTGGAAAATACTGTCACATCTTTTTACCAAAAGAAGGTGGTTGAGATTTAACAGTGAATTTTTATATCATGACTCTGTAAGCACTACATGGTCAACTAATAATCTGGTTGAAAAGACTGTTAAGATTGTTTCTCTGACTAAGAATATTTAAGTATTCTTTTGCATATATCTTAAGTTTTTTGGTTACGAGGCAACAGAGTATCAATCCTTGATAGTTGTTTGAGATTGCTTTCTACCTTCCCAATGCTATTCTAGGATTCAAACCAATATTTAGACCTACCTCATTACTCTTATGCATCATTAAGCAGCATAATATCCATTTACTGACCAATATTTAAATATTTTATTATGTTATGAACTGGCCATTAAAAAAATCTTCAAACTTGAAATGTGTTGTGATTTTAAATCCCAGATAATACATGGAGGGATTATTAGTATTGTAATATGAGAACAATTTTACATGTCAATATATAAATAAATTATATGCTACTTTAAATAGAGGGATTTGAACTTACGATTTTCAGTCTGTATTCATCATCTGAAACAACTGACCTACATGACCACATACACATTAAAAAGATAAACAATCCCCAATATACATAATCTATATGAAGAGGTTGATTACATATTGCTTTTCCCTGATAATATGAGGGATTAGATTGACATAATGTTTACATAAGTATGAGTGCAATATCAAATTCACAAAGATATTTGAACATACTATCGTTGATTTTTCAATGAAATGGACAGTTTAACTGTTAGAAGGGTGAGAAGACTGTAATATGTCCATTAAAGTTTAAGGAATTGTTATCTTAATATAAGCCTAGCACTGACTGTATATATTTGAGGGAGATTATGATCTGACCGAACTGATGAGTGCGGGTTCTAGACAAAATATGTATATTGAGGATCATTTATCTTCTTCACATGTGTGTGGTCATGTGTATCGGTTGTTTGAGATGAGTGTAGAATGAATATAGATTGAAAATTCAAAGTTCACATGTATTAAATGGATTATGTCCTGTAAATGAGGGGTCAGACTGACCTTAGGTCAACATGGGTGTGACAAGAATCTTGGCCTTAGAGTGGCCTTTGAGCATTCCATCATGAGATTTTCAATTGAATGGACGGTTGAAGAGTTGAATGTGGAGTAGATTGAAGCCTGTCCATTAAAGTATGAAGATTGGCCATCTTAATATATATATATATATACAGTACAATTTATATAAATTATATTCTTTTAGAAGTACTTTCGACTATACACTTTGTAGTCTTTATCAACTATATAATGTTGAATAATCAAAACGAGACAACCCTTAACAATACCCATAGTTCAATTCAGATTTCCCACAATTCTGTTATCTTAACATTTGATGACTGGCGATTCATTAACATTTGATGATTTCTTGAAATCAACATAGCCTCTTTTATTTTACGTTTATTATGACAACGTTCAATTTGAATAATTTTCATATTTTTATAATCAAATTTAAATCCATATTGACAAGATTTATTATGATCAAATATAACAGATGATGAAGGTTTATTTACATCTGTTCCATATTGATTCTCTTTTTGAATTCTATTATATAAAAGCATATGTTCTTTTATTCTCTTCTCAAATGTACACTTAGATTCACCAATGTATTGTACATCGCATCGACATATCAATCTATATATAATAGAATTTTGATTAAACTTTGAATTTTAGAATTATTAAGCAATCTATTTATGTTATTTGTAGAGAAAAAAGCAATATGACACAAACCATTATAAATTTTCCTAATAAACTTGACCTGCTCATCTGATATAAATGGCATTGAAATCCATTTCATTTTGATATTTTTATTTTTAATTTTATTATAGTGTTGATTTCTTTTAAATCCTTTAATAATCTTAGCAATAGCATTTTTATAATAGCCAATTTTTAACAAGTCATTAACAAATAAATGTACATTTTTAATTTTATCACTAGAATATTTGCATAATTTTTCATTTCGAAATCAAATTGAACGTTGTCATAATAAACGTAAAATAAAAGAGGTTATGTTGATTTCAAGAAATCGTCAAATGTTAATGAATCGCCAGTCATCAAATGTTAAGATAACAGAATTGTGGGAAATCTGAATTGAACTATGGGTATTGTTAAGGGTTGTCTCATTTTGATTATTCAATGTTATATAGTTGATAAAGACTACAAAGTGTATAGTCAAAAGTACTTCTAAAAGAATATAATTTATATAAATTGTACTGTATTTTGATATATATATTGATTTGTATATTACATATATTGTGAAACGAATACAGATATCAAACTTTATTTATTACATATATATATATATGAGCATTTATTGCATATATGTGTGGTGATGATAATCTGGACCAACTGATGATTGCTGGTTTAGCATGAAATACCTATATTGGTGATTATTTGATTTTTCGACATATATGTCTTCAAGTGTATCAGTGTTATGAGATAGAGTGGAGAGTGGTGGGTCATCTGAAAGTCTGTGCTCATATACCCTATATATTACATATATAGACACAGGTATATAATAAGTGGCTGCAGAAAGGAGTTTTGCTATTAACTGAAAGGAGACTCTTTGATTCCTCTTGGAGGCCTTAAAAGAACCAAGCAGGGCAAATTCCTAATGTCCACTCCATACGTTCTTGTCGTTGCAGCTGTTATTACTATGTGATTATTCATATAGTATACAAACATGGATGGGCTGCTCACCAACATGCATTAGCCAGCGTGGTGAGTTTATTGGCTTTTTACCTCTGAGTTTAAGATCAAGAAACACCATGGTCTTTCTTCTCAGTGCCTGATAAGGCAGAATGAATGTTTGTGTAAATGATAAATATTTTCCCAATACATATATACAATTATGACAGACAAAAATAAAGCATGGCCCTTATTCCCAGGAGGCTGTAAAGTCACCAACCAAGGCAGTGGTTGGTGGCCGAAGGCAGAGGGTGCTAAGAATCCCCTGATTGCGGATCCAGGCTGCCATTTGATGATGACTTTTTATTTAGGTACTTACAACTGCAGATCACTTTCAAGTGAAGGAAGATTGCAAGAATTAGAAGAAGAACTCTCTTATATTAAATGGGACATTATTGGACTTTGTGAAGTTAGAAGAAAAGGTGAAGAGACAATTGATTTAAAAAGTGGACATATACTCTATTATAAAGGCACAAATATTGGAAATACAAGTGAAGAAGGATTCATTATAAATAAAAAGTGGAAGAACAATATTGTGGAGATTGATGGTGTATCGGACAGAGTGGCAAGATTAGTTATACAACTTAATAGCAGATATCAAATGCAGATAATTCAGGTTTATGCCCCAACAAGTTCTCATAGTGATGAAGTAGTAGAAGATTTTTATATGGATGTACAAAAGGCTTTTGATCAGAGTAAACACCATTTTAAAATTGTTATGGGAGACTTTAATGCTAGAATTGGTAAAAAAATGAAAGATAAAAATGCTGTGGGTAATTTTGGTTATGGTAATAGAAATGAGAGAGGACATAGACTTGTGGAGTTTGCAGAAAAAGAAAAACTTTATATTATGAATTCTTTTTTTGAGAAAAATGTTAAAAGGAAATGGACATGGAAGCATCCAAATGAAGGTACAGCAGAATTGGATTATATTTTGACTAACAGGAAATACATATTTCAAGATTGTAATGTTCTTAATAAATTTAACACAGGAAGTGATCATCGATTAGTAAAGTGTAAGATACGTGTTAATGTAAAACTAGAGAGACAAAAATTATTAAGAAAAACAATATTTACAGTTGATATTCCTAATCTTCAGAAACATTCTAATGAATTTAAATTAGAACTTACAAATCGGTTTCAAGTATTAGTAGATTTTGAACATGATTCAGATTTGAATGAAATTAATATGAAAATAACTGATACACTTTTAAAAACTGCAACAAAGATAGCTGGTAGAAAGAAACAGCAATTGACCAATAAAATTTCTACTGAGACTAGAAAATTTATGAAGAAAAGAAGGAATATGAAGATATACAAAAATGATGCATTAAAAAGAATTGAATATCTCGAATTTTGTAAAATGGTGTGGAAAAGAGTTGAAAATGATATAAGAAAGTATAACTGTGAACTAGCAAGGAAAGCTGTAGAAGAAAATAAAAGTCTTAAGAATGTAAAACAACATTTTGGTATTGGTAGGAAATTTATATCTGCAATAAGAAAAAAAGATGGAATTATTACTAAAAGGAGAGATGACATCATGAAATTGGTAGAAGATTTTTATCAAGAATTATATAGTAATAAAGAACAAGTACCTCCTATATCTATTACATCTTCCAAATTGCCCAGAATTTTAAATGAAGAAGTGAGACATGCAATTAAGTGTATGAAGAAAGGAAAGGCTCCAGGAAATGATGGAATTATAATTGATATATTAAAAGAAGCAGGTGAAGAAATAGAAATTTTTTTAGCAAAGTTATATACCAAATGTCTAATGATAAAGATGTACTGGATGATTGTAAGAATGCAGTAATAATATTAATATTTAAAAAAGGTGATAAAGAAGATATTAGAAATTACAGACCTATCAGCCTTTTATCAGTTTTATATAAAATTTTTACCAAGATAATTACTACTCGTCTACAGAGAACATTGGATTTCCACCAACCAAGAGAACAAGCCGGATTTAAAAGTGGTTTTAGTACAGTAGATCATATCCAGGTATTGAGAGAAGTTATAGAAAGGACAAATGAATATGAGTTGTCATTATGTTTTGGATTTGTAGATTATGAAAAGGCATTTGATTCTATAAACATTTCTTCAGTGATTAAAGCATTAGATCATCAAGGTATAGATCCAGGATATTGTCATATTTTAAAAGAATATTTATAAAAATGCAACAGCAACAATTAGATTACATAATGACACTGGGAAAGTCAACATTGAGAAAGGTGTAAGACAAGGTGACTCCATATCTCCAAAACTTTTTACAGAAGTGCTGCATGAAGTATTTTGTGGATTAAAATGGGAAACTAAAGGAGGGAAAGTAAATGGTGATTAGTTAAGTCATTTAGATTTCGCAGATGATGTAGTTGTTTTTGCAAATAATGCTTCGGATCTGCAGGAAATGTTGCAGGAATTATCAGATGAAAGTAGGAAAGTAGGACTAAAGATAAATGTTAAAAAGACTAAAGTAATGTTTAATCGATTTGCTCAAAATATGAAAATAAAGATTGATTATGATGAATTAGAAGAAGTTAACAGTTACAAATACCTTGGTCAGATTATTAATACAGATGGAAACATAATGGAGGAAATTAATCATAGAATTAAACTTGGTTGGAGTCCTTTTGGTAGAAATAACTTGATACTAAAAGGAAATATGCCTATGTGTTTGAAAAGGAAGGTTTTTAACAAATGTGTTTTACCAGTTCTTACTTATGGATCTGAGACTTGGACACTTAATAGAAGAGCAATTCAGAGACTTCAGACCACTCAAAAAAGTATGGAGAGATGTATGTTGGGAGTAACAAGAAGAGATCGTAAACGCAATGTATGGGTAAGAGAACAAACAGGTGTTACTGACCTCATTGAAAAAATTAAAAGATTGAAGTGGAGTTGGGCTGGACATATTGTTAGAAGAGATGATAATAGATGGACAATTGAAATTTTAAAGTGGATTCCAAGAGATTGTAAAAGATGCAGAAAGAGACCACATGTGAGATGGATGGATGAAATAAGAAAGTGTGCAGGGGTGTTGTGGAGAAGAGAGGCTAAAGATCGGAGAAGATGGATTAAACTTGGAGAGACCTTCATCCTGCAGTGGATTGATAATGGTTGATAATGATGATGATGATGATATAATAAGCCTGTGTTTCAGTTATTCTATTTACTATAGTAAATGAAATATTCAGTATACTGAATGACTAGGTTAATTATATACGCTACTTTACTTATTAAAGATTTATTTATCCAGTTAGAAATAAATTATTCCAGGAAACAAAATGTCATCGTAAGTACAATAGTCTCTTTTCAGGTCAGCATTTTTCACACAATATTCTTAAATGTATTATCACAAAGATGCGCCGTCGCTTCTCGTGTTTTTTTTAGCTCATTTGCATTCAGAATTCTTTTCACAAATTAATAATTATTTTAAAAACTGTTATGTTAACTGATAGCTATTTTCAATGTTTAAGGTTTCTTATTTAAAACTTTACTTTTATGAAAGAAAAAAAATGTTATAAATAAAGCAATTTAATGAGACTAATTCTGATGTTAAAAAAATAGTGAAACCTAAGTCTTAACATATTCTCTTTACGGAGTTGCATAAGATAATATATCTGCGGGGGTATCACTTCCGCATTCAGAATAAAATGTGTTGAATAATAAAACAATGTTGTGTGATGTATATTTTTAATGATGTATATATAATATTATTGTTTTTGTTTTTACTTAAAATATATACGTTAATAATTTGTAATTAAAACATAATAATTTAGAAAAGTTAAAAAAAAAATTTGGAAACATTTTTTTTTCTAACTATATTTAATTAAAACAGGCAAAACTCACTATATATATTGCCACACACAGCAAGCTAGAGTAATCAATGGATGCCAGAAGGCTTGTGCATAAAATCTCCATCTAGTGCCTACTCATCCAATATCCCCAGACTAGTTTCTGGCTTATGGCCTTCGTCAGTGAGGAGCTTTGGATCTGAGAGCACTGCACCTAGATCTTACAAGCATAAGAGGTGATGGTCATGTGATGTTTATTGGCTTATATTTAATTAAAAAGTATTTAGGGGAGGGTGCAAATCTTAAAAAAAAACCGGATTATTTCATTTTAGTTTTAAATTAACTTTATTAGGTTTCCTATATTTATTGAAGATTATTTACAAGTCTTAATGAAACAAAAGAGATTTCAAGTGGAAAAGAGATGTTCATATAATTGAGCAATAATCAATATATATCTAATGCTTATTAATTACTATATTCAATAGTTAATTGTTACGTTTTCATTTACCATTGTCAAACATCCTCCACTCACAACTTTGACGCCATCCATTTCAGATAAATACAATAATGATTATTACTAGTCATTTTCGAAACTAGAGATTATCTCTAGCACAGATATAAACTTTAAACCTCAGTTAAAGATTAATATATCTGATCTTTTATTTATTTTACACACACGGAGTTATTAACTTTTCTCTTTCCCATGCGTAATATCTTATAGATATGATAAACATCCTCATACTTCCCCATTCTTTTAAATTCATTTAAACAAAGATATAATAAAATACTATTTGAATAAAGATATATATGAGAGTTAGTGACCTGGGCCAACCGATAAGTGCTTGTTCAACACGAAATGCATCTTGGGGGTCATTTGTCTTTTATTATATCTTTATTTAAGGGAATTTAAAAAGAATGGGGAAGTATGGAGGTGTTCAATAGCCAAACCGCGCACGATGTTTTTATGTTACAGTCGTTTAGTGGTAGTATTATTATTGAATACAAAAAAACAACAACAATATTTCAAATACGTACTGTTATTGATTACGTATTTAGTTAATTTTTTCATGAATCATGTATGGTACTGTTAGAAAAGCCTGCAGTGGGAAATTTAAAGGTTTTTAATTTTTTTTATATATAAGTATGAAGTGGGTTTATTCGTTTGATTAAATGTGATAATTTATTTAATTAATGATAAAAGTTAAATGGAATTTGAATTTTTTAAATATTATTATATATATATTATTATATTTGATTATTAGAAGATATAGAATAAAATCCAATTTTAATTTATTAATAAGATCTTTAATAGGATTAGTTAATTAAAAGTTAAAACTGTTATTTGCATTGATTACTTCGCTATAAACTAATGCTCGTTTGCTCTAAAGTGGATAGAAAGTTTTATTAGTAGAAAGTGTGTGCGCTCAATGGCTGTCGTAAATTATTGGTCCCCCCTTTTTTTTTGTTATCTGTAAAATTAAATTCTTGTAAGTTGCAAAAAGGAATACAGCCTTCTAATGCAAATACTTACGAGTCTTTTTTTATTATTATTATTTTATTTTAGAGGTTAAGAGATGAACCTGATCTGAACAATCCAGATTAACTTGGTACCTGCATTCACTAGTTAGCAATAGTTATATAGCTATTTATTAAATATTAATTGAATATTTAGTTCAAAACTGAGCCAATCATCTAAAAAATATTTTTAAGCCCACATGCAACTTGAAAAAAATTCTAACGCTTATTCAGCTTAGATTTAAATTTCAAGTCATGAGTTTCGTAGATAATATAATAACCAATATGATATGAATTCCTTTTTCACTTTTTACAAAAAACCTTCTTAAAAACTGACATAAAAAGTAGTCAATCATTGGTGGCTTAGCGGTTAGCATAGCTGCCTTCCAAGCAACTGGCCCGGGTTCGCTTCCCAGTCAATGCATTTGACATATAAAAAAAAAACTGGCATAAAAAGTAGCCATGATGTCATTAATGGACAGATTATTCATGAGTGTCATCAATGAACATAGACATGATAATTTTTATGAATATTCTTCAATAGTGCATGAAATATGAATTTAGCAATCAATGTATATATATATATACTTTTTTAATATAAAATAAACTTTATTAATGACAAATATATAAGTATTAACATAATTAATATAATGAGCATTTATTGGAAAAGCTTGTTTAAAACTATTAACATGCTCATTATATTACTTTTGTAGTACAAGCTTAATAAGTTAAGTCATGTGATGTATGATTTGATTTTTTTACTATTATAGTTTTGCTTTTGAAGCTTTGGTGATATTATATTGCTAAAGCTATTAATATATGGTGGATTTGAATTTAGTTCAATCCCATATGGCTATTTAAGTTGATAGCTGGATTTGAAGACATATAGATGTCTAAAAATTTTCAGATAACTGTTGCACTTTAGTTAGTATTCCTAATGCCTCACTGAGGAGAGCCATCAGCTTGAAACTGGTTTGGGGAATAGGGATAATTTTAGATAGATATTTTAAATGTTTTCTCTTCCTGCATATCATTATATTACTTTTGTAGTACAAGCTTAATAGCTTAATATTACTTTTGAAATACCAGCTTAATAGCTTAATAAGTCAAGTCACATGATGTACAACTTGGATTTTTTTACTATTAAGTATTAACATCTATACAGAAGGAGAAAAACTGAATTTTCATGATATATGCATAGCTTATAAAAATATAATCATTACAGCTAATGTTTGCGGGCAAATGAAAATGATTCGGTTTCATGTAGATGAATATATAATTAATATGCTTTTTATTATTCTAATGTATAACTAATATTGTTCTACCAAAATTTTTTTATAGTACTTCTAGATAAGTATTTTAGAATACAACCAGGTCTCGTTTTATGCGGATTTATTTAATGCGATTTTGAAGTTATGCGATTCATGTTTCTTCTTAATATTTTTGTATGCAGATTTCTTTTATGCAATAAAAATTATTAGATCAGAAGTCAAGCTCCAATAATGCACTATTACTTTAAATATTATAAATTTCATGCACTCACATGTCATATTTATAGTAACAGCACATTATCAGAGTTTGACTTCTATCTAATAATTTCAATATTTTCAGCACTTTATAATAGTACTGTAATAGATTTTATGCAATAAAAAAGTTCATAATTCACTTAAAATCAGGATTTCCCCATTTTGTATACACATATTAAATTTTACAAGATTATAATGTAAATCTCTTCAAATGTTATAGATGTCTATACTATGCATATTGTTGTTTATGCATTTTAAATCACATTCTATTTTTGCTTTTTTAAAAAAGAGTACGTAATCATTAATCATTTAGTGTCTGCAAGTTTATTTTTAAAAGGTGAGTAATAGCGGCGGGCACAATTAAATTTGACAATCAAAATCTGATTTTTAATTATAATTAACAATTTAAAAATTACATAATGTGATCTGAAGTTAATGTGACACAAAACAATGAAATTTGATTTTTAAACAGAATTGAAAATTAAATACAAAAATAAGAATTTAATTTTTAATTAGTTTTAATTAAATTTTGTCTAAGAAGAAGCTACAGTACATCACATCACATCACATGATGAATCTGATGTTTTACTAGTTTGCAAACGAACTTACATATTGTCAAATAACGATAATGATTAAAATATTATAATGTATGAAAAAATATAAAATACTCTAAATTACGCATAAAAATATATTGTTTTCAATAAAATTAAATACTGTAGTTAATAAAAAAAGTAAAAAAGTTTGTCTTGTATCAATTTATTTCAAATTTGAGATTTTTTATTAGTCATATTTTATTTCCTTATTTTTTTATGCAAATTTTAAAATAATTTTACATTGTTGCTTTGCTTTTATGCGATTTTTGAAAAGTACAGTACCTATCCCCCATTTTTCAAAGTAAGTTAAATCTATTTTTGTGCAATTTCTTTTGTGCGCATTTTCTGAGGAACCTATCTACCGCATAAAATGAGACCCAGGTGTATATACATATGTATTGTCATTCTTTATTATTTTTTTAAGAACATTATATATATATACACACACACACATATATATATATATATATATTGTTGTCAAAAATTACAGAGTAGAGAGGAAACCACATGGTTCCAAGAGTATGAATAATTACTATGGTATTATAAAGATGATAATTTTTTATAATTGTATATTTTTCTTCAGCAATTTCTTAAACAATTGTAATGTATATTCTTGCAAACATGTTCTGATAGCATTTAAAACATTAGAAGGGAAAAACTAATTTTATAATTTTGGAAAAGCCCCAATCATTGCATGAAGTTAATTTTTAAGCCAAATTTTTATCAAAACATCATGATGAATCATTATCTCTTTTTTACTGTTTGTTCATTATATTGCGTGATGTTTTTGAGTTATCAAACATTCCTGTTTAAATTAAATAACACATACTGATATATTGTGTCTTATACATGTGGCCTTAATTTGTGATAAAACTCTGAATATTACATCACTAAATTTTATAATCTGAGAATAAAAATAATAAAAGATAATTTCTAGAGATAATATTGTAACAGTAGCTGGGTTCGAATATGGTTACTAAAGGAAGTAAAAGGCGCTAATGTTTACAAAGGAGTGTTTATTGTGGTTATTATTATGGGCTAAATTAATAGATGTGAGAAAATGTATAGATATACATTTGAACCCTGTTACAAAAGAGTGTGAATGAAATACAGTGACAATTTAAAGGTGTGAATGTATACA